>MJUT01013641.1:290443-343009 GCA_002080005.1 Gigantidas platifrons
AGAATACGTGTTAGACACTACCACACACAAGACAAGACGAAGACAAGCAAAACAAAAAGTCCAGCAGAATACGTGTTAGACACTACCACACACAAGACAAGACGAAGACAAACAAAACAAAAAGTCCAGCAGAATACGTGTTAGACACCACCACACACAAGACAAGACGAAGACAAGCAAAACAAAAAAGTCCAGCAGAATACGTGTTAGACACTACCACACACAAGACAAGACGAAGACAAGCAAAACAAAAGGTCCAGCAGAATACGTGTTAGACACCACCACACACAAGACAAGACGAAGACAAGCAAAACAAAAAGTCCAGTAGAATACGTGTTAGACACCACCACACACAAGACAAGACGAAGACAAGCAAAACAAAAAGTCCAGCAGAATACGTGTTAGACACCACCACACACAAGACAAGACGAAGACAAGCAAAACAAAAAGTCCAGGAGAATACGTGTTAGACACCACCACACACAAGACAAGACGAAGACAAGCAAAACAAAAAGTCCAGGAGAATACGTGTTAGACACCACCACACACAAGACAAGACGAAGACAAACAAACAACACACACAACACACACAACACAACACACACACACAACACAACACAACACAACACAACACAATATACATTGGACACCACTATACGTAAACATTTTCCAAATTTACATGATATTTAATAAATCAGATTACTTTCTATTTGTAACAAACTATCTCAGAAGAAAATCCCTTAAGGTATATGTACATACGTGGAAGGACAGTATACAAGTTTAAGATAAAAATAAATATAAATTATTCTCCTAAACTGTAGTTTTCATATACAACATGTATGTACATTTCAATCAGTTTGTGACATTTTATAATAACAAAAATATTTAATATATGTCGTCTTATTGTATTAATTATAGTTGAGGATATGGATAAATTATCTGAAGTGTATAGGTGGCGAGAATCAATAAAAATGACCGCCATGATATAATTGAAATATTGTTAAAAATGGCGTTATACACCATACCCCCTCCCTTCAATAATTCAATTGGTTGTATTTTCAATACATTGTCTTTTCGTGGATTGCATTTAAGTATTGACCACAATGTACTCTATACTTCGTGGATTACATTTAAGTATTGACCACAATGTACTCTATACTTCGTGGATTACATTTAAGTATTGACCACAATGTACTCTATGTTTGTACATGAAGGGTGTTAGAATAAAATCTTGGTTATATGGAAGTGTGATACAATATAATTTTATACATTCATGTGATCGACTTTATAATAATAATAATAATACCATCGTATGATGGTATATTTCTACATAATACTAGTAGCAAATAGGCCGTATAATGGACGTATAGAGATGGAGGAAGGGGAGAGAAAAAGCATGGAGCTTTCCTGATGTGTAATCATCGTCGGTAAATTAAAGTCAAAATAATTGCATTTAATAAGCAAATACGATCAAAACCTGTAAATAAAGACCACTCAAAGGAATCTGAAAATGTGACCTTTATATGCAGGTTACAATTATATGCACTGTTCATTAATTGGAAAACTATGCTGCCCTTTCTAGACAGTGATTTGTTATAAAGAAGTGTCCTTTAAGGCAGGTTTGACTGTGTTCATACATTTTCCTGTGTATTTGATATCGATAAATTCTCCCACTTTTCTTTCTTATTGCTACATACATACATACCTTGTTAATTTTACCAACCTATAAATACTTGTTCATATTTGCTTAGTTGTCTACGGTATCGCGGTAGTATTATTTTCATGGCGTTAGCTAATTTAGTTCGTGAAACCACGTTATCATATAGAAGCCACTATATATAGTTGTTCGTATTTTCCCCTGTTGCACTACATGTACAAGTATATGTTTATCAAGGCAAACATATATTTCATTTACAAAATCCACCAGGTACTATAGTATACTTTTTCTAGCCTGTGAAACTAACTACTTGCGTGTAACGATCTCATTAATATGTGTGAAGTCAACACAGTACATCATGTCAATGAACAAAGACCCGGATTATGTTTTATAATTATGCGGAAATGAAAGACTTTTAGTGATACGATGTCGTGCTCGGAAATGCAAACACAATAATTGTATGTTTTCTTTCAAATGAAATTTGTCATGCAACTTGTTTTTATTCATTTTTAACGAAATATATAATCGTGCATAGTACTTACTGCATATTATTTGTTGATATAGCTGAAATACTGCTAAAGTTGGCGTTGAACACCAATCAATCAATTGTAGACCATTATTTTTATCTTTCAATTTCTATAATCGATTTGGGTTTGTGTGTAAAAAAATGTTCAACTTTCATCCTGTATACAATCAATTGTAAAACAGTTAATCAACAGGTAAACAGACAGTTTGTATGTTCCTACGTGTAACAGGGACTCAACTTTGTGAGCTTCCCCTCTCTGTATTTGTTATTCTATCATCATGTAATATTGGACATATAGTAGACAGTAATTGAAAAGAAAGGGACAGTCGTGGTCGTGATCGTATGGTAATTGGAATAAAAACTACCCGTGCGATCAGTGCCTATCACCACGAAAGTTGTGAGTTCGAATCCCGCTATTGGCGAGGTGTAGTCGATACAACAATATGTGATAAAGTTGGTCAGAGACTGCGGCAGGTCGTTGGTTTTCTGCGGATACTCCGGTTTACTCCACCTGATAAAACTGACCACCACGATATAACTGAAATATTGTTGAAAGTGGCGTTAGACACCATAGTCTTAATCATGAACAATTGTATAGTAAATATGACCGACTGCTGCATAAACCAATTCTATAAACAATTTAGAACATATGTAATTTTATTTTGACAATAAACACATAGAGACTTGTTATTGCCATTGAGCCACATGTGAACAATGGGCAATGTATATAAGACGCAAGGAGAACGCCGAAGTCCCAAATGATTTACGATTCAAAACAAACAAAGAGGGCCAAGGAGCCCGAAGTGATTTCCGATTAAAAACGAATGTAGTCTAAGTCTGAGAAGCCCGAAGTGATTTCCAAGTAAAGAGACAATCTGTGTACAAAAACAACATACACATTTTATGGTCAAAACAATACAGAATATTTCACATTTTTAATGCAAACTGGTTTTTCCTGCAACACCTTAAAACAAATTGTTAAAAGAGTTGACCATAGAAATAGCTGTGGAACCGTAGCTCTTAACTATGTTTTTTTTATTCTTTGACCGTTGTTTTGTTTTACCATAAATGGGGAAAATGACTGTTAATAGCGACGGTGCCTGTGCTGATCGCAGATAATGTTTGTCATATGAGGAAGAAATGAAACGTGACACACAGATGGTATATATGTCCTGCTGAGCTGATTCATTTTGCTTTTACATACACTTGGAAATATATACTTAATCATTTCATATTTAACGAGCATTTAAAAAAAATGGTTAGGAATCCAAGTTCATCATGGAAACCACTTAATCTAAACAAATAGATAATTTCTACGACAATTATTAATTTGTATAAAACATTAAGATAAAAGGGACATTTTATCACTTCTTAATGACAATACAATGTTCGAGAACGCCTTTATTAATAGTATATGTCTTAGATTTGAGGGTCCATATAAAATTTTGAAGATCATGTAAAGCCAGGTAGACCTTTTTAATTCTGCCATCATGATTCCACCGTGGTAGGGAAGCCAAACATGTCTATAATACTTGGATGGCCATATACAAGTAAAAGAACTTATACATATGAATGAAACACGACGCTAACAAGTGTAGCTGTTAAGTAAAGCAATTATATATCACAAATCTGACTCACTGTTTTGACAGATGGCATAAATAACTTAGAAAATATGTAATTATTCTTTTTTTACGATAAACAAATGTTGTCCTTTGATTGTAGTTTTTAGCCCCATGTTAACAATTTGCCATTTTAAAGACAGAAGTTGAGCGTCAAACCAAAGTCCGAAGTGATTTCTGATTAAAGACGAAAGGAAGGAGAGACTGAGAAGATCCTGGTACAAAAATAAATGTAAAAATCTGATATGGAACCAACGCTCGGACATCATAAATGTCCATGGGTTAGAATAGGTACAAAATTATGTGATCCGACTACACACAATATCAGAAATGGGACACATATTTTACTCAGTGATGCACATAATATGCTCATAATGATACATATGAGAGGGCTCGTGTCTAATTTACGTTTTTTGTGTTTGTTTACGTATAATATGTTTTAGTTTTGTTTGTCTTCGTCCGGTGTCTTGTGTACCCAGTTTTTCCGGTTTCTCTGGATTGACCATTTTTTTTATTGCCTCTTCGGTGTTCTCAAACGTTTATTTACATGCTAAAATATAATACGTCACTGATGTGACAAGCATAGGAAATAGGAATAATCACATTTTAGCTGACTAATGAATCCCCAATCCCTTCAGGAACAATCACATTTTAGCTGACTAATGAATCCCCAATCCCTTCAGGAACAATAACATTTTAGCTGACTAATAAATCCACAATCCCTTCAAGAACAATCACATTTTAGCTGATTAATGAATCCCCAATCCCTTCAGGAACAATCACATTTTAGCTGACTAATGAATCCCCAATCCCTTCAGGAACAATCACATTTTAGCTGTCTAAGGAAACCCTAATCCCTTCAGGAACAATCACATTTCAGCTGACTAATGAATCCCCAATCCCTTCAGGAACAATCACATTTTAGCTGACTAAGGAATCCTCAATCCCTTCAGGAACAATCACATTTTAGCTGACTAATGAATCCCCAATCCCTTCAGGAACAATCACATTTTAGCTGACTAATGAATCCCCAATCACTTCAGGAACTGAATCCCCAATCCCTTCAGGAACAATCACATTTTAACTGACTAATGAATCCCCAATCCTTTCAGGAACAATCACATTTTAACTGACTAATGAATCCCCAATCCCTTCAGGAACAATCACATTTTAGCTGTCTAATGAATCCCAATCACTTCAGGAACTGAATCCCCAATCCCTGCAGGGACAATCACATGTTAGCTGACTAATAAATCCCCAATCCCTTCATGAACAATCACATTTTAGCTGACTAATGAATCCCCAATCCCTTCAGGAACAATTACATTTTAGCTGTCTAAGGAAACCCTAATCCCTTCAGGAACAATCACATTTTAGCTGACTAATGAATCCCCAATCACTTCAGGAACTGAATCCCCAATCCTGTCAGGAACAATCACATTTTAACTGACTAATGAATCCCCAATCCCTTCAGGAACAATCACATGTTAGCTGACTAATAAATCCCCAATCCCTTCAGAAACAATCACATTTTAGCTGACTAATGAATCCCCAATCCCTTCAGGAATAATTACATTTTAGCTGTCTAAGGAAACCCTAATCCCTTCAGGAACAATCACATTTTAGCTGACTAATGAATCCCCAATCACTTCAGGAACTGAATCCCCAATCCCGTCAGGAACAATCACATTTTAACTGACTAATGAATCCCCAATCCCTTCAGGAACAATCACATTTTAGCTGACTAATAAATCCCCAATCCCTTCAAGAACAATCACAGTTTAGCTGATTAATGAATCCCCAATCCCTTCAGGAACAATCACATTTTACCTGACTAATGAATCCTCAATCTCTTCAGGAACAATAACATTTTAGCTGTCTAAGGAATCCTCAATCCCTTCAGGAACAATAACATTTTAGCTGACTAAGGAATACGCAATCCCTTCAGGAACAATAACATTTTAGCTGATTAATGAATCCCCAATCCCTTCAGGAACAATCACATTTTACCTGACTAATGAATCCCCAATCCCTTCAGGAACAATCACATTTTAGCTGTCTAAGGAATCCTCAATCTCTTCAGGTACAATCACATTTTACCTGACTAATGAATCCCCAATCCCTTCAAGAACAATCACATTTAGCTGATTAATGAATCCCCAGTCCCTTCAGGAACAATCACATTTTACCTGACTAATGAATCCCCAATCCCTTCAGGACCAATCACATTTTAGCTGTCTAAGGAATCCCCAATCCCTTCAGGAACAATCACATTTTAGCTGTCTAAGGAATCCCCAATCCCTTCAGGAACAATCATATTTTAGCTGTCTACGGAATCCCCAATCCCTTCAGGAACAATCATATTTTAGCTGTCTACGGAATCCCCAATCCCTTCAGTTATACGTTCAATGAAATTAGAGAAACAAGAATACCACACTGTCGGAACAACTGATGTAGACAACTGATTTCCACATATTTGTTTATCGACACATACGTATCTGTCAATGGGATTTATTTGTTGTTTGTAAATCGAAACAGAAGAAACAAAGCAAGGTCCAGAAAAAAAGCCTTAAATTTTAATTTGTTAGAGATTTCCCTATAAACCCTCTCGGAGACGGTGACAATATTTTTATCAGTAGGCCATCTCGTCGTCTCTAAGATACAATAATCTGGTGTTGTATTTTATATTGAAGATACTAGGCTTGAACAAACACTACAAATAAATACGTGCGTCTGTTTTGGACTAATACAAGATAAACACGTTTGTATTTTCGACACTTAATGCGCATTTAATCCTAATTTACAACGAAATGTTATGAATTAGGAAATAAATGTGTCATGAAGTATTCATTATACGGGGTAGGTAATGGTGAATTAATTCCCCTTTCGATTGACTGATAAGACAAGAATAAAAATTATTTTAAAATTAAAAGTAATAAAACATCATTAGGCTTAGAATTGTCACATTATACAGTAAAACCTTTATATAAAGGCCACCTCAAGGGAACCTATAAATGTGCCCTATAATGAGCAGTTGCATTTTATATACAGGTTAAAATTACACTTCTATGCAGCATTCATTAATGGGAAAATTGAGATTGTCCTTTATAGACAGTGATTTGTTATATAAATGTGCCCTTTATATATAGGTTCAAATTTATGCACTATTCATTAATGGGAAAATGAGGTTGCCTTTATAGACAATGATTTGTGATATAAAGGTGTCCTTTAGAGCAGGTCTTACTGTATAATGGACTTTATTAACCAGTAGGTTATATTATGAATACTACAGACTGGTTTGTATTTATACAGCAAGAACATTATTTTGCTCCAAAATGCTTTGCCGGTCTATTATGGCTTTTAAGGTCATAATGGACCGGCAAAAGCCATAATGGACCGGGTAAAAGCCATAATGGACCGGTGCCTTCTTCAAAAAGAATGAAGATTCTGAGTCTTCTGCAGGTTGTTATGTTATTCCTTTTAATAAGAAGAGATCATTTTCCGATAGAAGTTTCAGTACAATTGGTCCAAAATTATGGAATGAGTTACCAGTTAGTCTGAGAAATTGTAAATCTGTAGATATTTTCAAACGTCAATTGAAGTCATTGTATTTTGAAGATTATTTTTCACTATTCTGAACTTCTTAATAGCTGTAGCTTTAACAGCCTAAGATGTCAGTAATATTGTATTGTATATTGTTTTTGTACAGTTATGTTCATTGTATATTTTTATCATTTTATTTTATTTTATTTTGCATTGTAAAACGCCATTGAATATGCATTGTATGTGTAGAAATAGGCGTTTAATCAAATTTTAAAGTTTCAAAGTTTCAAGATTAACTAAAAATTTCAAAAATTTCATAAAATTTCAAAATTCTAAAATCAATAAAAATAAATAAATAAATTTTAAAGTTCAAAATTTTGAAAAAAAATTCAATATTTCAAAAAAATTTCAAAATCATAAAATTTTCATAAATTTCAGTTTACATAAAATTTCTAAATTTTAATATTTAAATAATAATATTGAAAAATGATAAAACAATTATAGCCTACCATTTCGGTCAATACTATGGCCTTCTTCAAAAAGAATGAAGATTACCTAAAATTGAAATTGACTGGTTAATAAAAGTATTAAGAAATGGGTGTTTTCATAATGGACTGGTTATATGTCCTCGGTTAAGTCATAATGGCCCTCGGAAGGTTGTATTGGCCCTCGGTGTTGCCTCGGGCCAATACAACCTTCCTTGGGCCATTATGACTAACCTTGGACACATAAATGGTCCATTATGAAAACACCCATTTATTAATACTATAGTAATATATCCACTACATGTACGTATGCGGGTCAGGGGGCTTATGGTATTTAAAACCACTTTCAACAATATTTCAGCTGCATATGTGGACTTACCATTTTACATCAGGGACTTTAACATATAATCTCCTACATGTATGTAGAATTGCCGCATTACTAGTATATGATATTTGTTGTTTCTTTCAGCTAAGCAGGCGGTATTCAGGAACAAGAGCAAAGACTGGTTGGCTAGGAATCAGGATAATGTGTCCGAATGGAGCGACGTGTCTGTCCGTGAATTGTTGGTTCAGTCAGCTAGCACTATAAAAACTAAAATAAACCTGTTAACTAGTCTAGTACAAAGCTGACATCATCATCATCACCATCATCTCTTCAAATGTAACTTGTTCTCGCCATTATATAGCTGAAAAATTGCTCATTTGGCGTTAAACAGCAATTACTCACTCACTGACTCATATTGTGTAATCATGAAAAAATGATCGGATGTGCATTTTTTTAATTTTGAAATTTATATTGACACGGGAAGACGATATAAAGGATTAGTCGAAAATATTTTGCCTTGCAACAGACCACATCGTGAAAACTCTAGAACTATACACGACAATAGAGGGGCAAGGGTCGTGATCGTACGGTAGTTAGATTTACAACTATCTGTGCAATTGGTGCCTATCACCACAAACGTTATGAATTTGAATCCCGCTCACGGTGAGGTGTACTTGATACAACATTATGTGATAAAGGTTGTTAGTGACTTGCGGCAGATCGGTGATTTTTTACGGATACTCTGATTTCCTGTACCAATAAAACTGACCACCACGATACCATAGCCCTAACCACACCGTAGTAATATACTTGCTCATTATTAGCTTCTCCATATATGAGGAACTAGATTCTGCCCCGTCCCTTAGGGCAAGTGGTGTATGTTAACCCCCTATTCCCCCAGTTATCTAACATGCAACGGTTTTGTGGATCTTAGTTGCCTAGAGCATCACAGAGAAACTATGCCAGATTTTTTCTGTATTTCTAAGTTCAATTTGGGTATCTCTTCAGGGAAAAAATGCTTAAATTCATAAGACAGTATAAATATCAGCCAACAAAACTACCAAAATAAATAATCATATTAAAATAACTAAATAAACATATTAAAATTAATAAATAAACATATTACAATAACTAAATAAACATATTAAAATTAATAAATAAACATATTACAATAAATAAATAAATAAATAAATAAATAAATAAATAAATAAATAAATAAATAAATAAATAAATAAATAAATAAATGTTTTGTCACAGACGTTTTAGAAATCATCGATTTACAAATATCCAATAAATAAACTCTTTGATTTGTCAGACCAGAGTGTGATTTTGTTTGTGGGTGGGTGGACAAAAATAACAACCAATACATTTGTAAACATTATTAATAACAGAAAATATGATTGATAATTATTATATCAAATGATAATTAAATGGTTAAGTACATGTTATTTGTCTGATAATTACGCCATGATCTATCATACTTATCTAACATGTAACGGCATGTAGGTATAACCCGTCAAACCTGACCAGGTCCGTCTTTGATCTAATATTACACCGATGTTTGATGATGTTATTAATAATTATTGAATCGGTCATCAAATTTTATTAAGATTTTGTCATAATTTACATGTATATCTTCTTTCTAATTCAGAAATTCTACACGTAATACCTGTTGAACTGTAAGATTTTGATGAGAAAAAAACTTAATATTATATACATGTAGCTGGACAGTGACTAATACATGTATTTAATTTAAAATATGTTCTTAATACACAAACAAATAATAATATTAATAAAAACAAATTACAATATTAATAAAACTAATATCAAAAAGTAAAATTGAAAAAAAAACCCAACGTATTCTAACGACAGGAAATAGAAAGTGCGAAATGACACACATTAAAATACTCCGATTTCACCAATCAAACTAAACCACCACGATATTACTGAGATATTGTTGAAAGTAGCGTTAAATAAAAAGCCAATGATCAACAAATTTTTAGCCGTTTTTTCTTTAAGAAATTGAAGTTTTATTTAAGTTTTTGTATTTCAAGTGCAGCAGGCACATATTATTTTAGTACTGTAGCCAATAGTTTATTAAATTAACAACATGCATTTATTTTAAGAAAACATTTTTATTTTGTGCATATCGGCCAATTTCATTAGAGCATATAAAAAATACATGCACATTTTAGCTATTTCCTTAGAGCAGAGCTGTTGTATATCTAAAAATTCCGAATGAGCGTTGTTTGCCGTCTTATCAACAATAAACAGAAAGTCTTCCGCGTAAAAACAATGTTCGGGTCGTCTTTACTCCCAATTGTTTTGTGGGAGATTCATGTTTTATTATACTATTTATATATGTTAGTATAATGGTGTTCAAACACGATTTCCATACCAGATGGTGCTCGAGTCTAGTTAAACAGTAATTCACGACGGGTGTCATTAGTGGAACAGGAACAGCTTACCAATCCCTTTATTTACTATTTAAACAATACAATATTTTGAATTGAATTGAAAGGAGCTGTTTACCCTTCCGGAGCACCTGGATTCACCCGGTTTTTTAGTAGAGGTCGTGTTAATTACTCAATCAATAGTTTTCTATATACAACAATGTAGTATTCTCTGGGTTATTATGTTTCATTTTGTATTTTTTCTTTTAGCCATTGTATTGTCTGTCCTTCTTCTATTTACTGCTTCTGATTACCCATTTGGTATCTTCAAAATCTTTCAACATTTCATTGTGTGTAATCATTGCTCCATCATCTGTAACCTCCATCAAATGTTCAATTCACCCAGTATTCAGACACGTACTAGTTCATATGTAACCTAGATCATGCAGAATGTGTCCAATATGCGCCCATCATGTATGTAACAGTGTGTTCTTTCCACCAGTGCAACAAATTGTAATTTGGAGAAGACTTCATAAGTATGTTTAACTTGTGTCTAATCCATTTTTTCTGTTTAATTGGCAAATAAAATATGTTTAAACTAAAAAAAAACCAGTGTACTAAAAATATTCTTTACAGAGGACAATTTACACTAGTGTATAATTTCCAGAGGAATTATTGCATTAGAATATTTTTTCCATGTTAACCCTAACCCTAACTCTAACTCTAACCCTAAACTTAACACTAACCCTAACCCTAACCGGAAATTATACACGCCGGAATAAAAGTACGACTTGCCACTACGAATATTTAATATACACGCATTCGAAGCCTTTACATTTGTTATCTGTCATATTTAGTGGTCGTATTAATTAAGGGAGCAATCATTTAGACGAAGGGTATTTTTGTTTTGTTTTTTGTGTTTGTCTCAAAATTTTATGGAAAAGAATAAATAAATTGGCCCAATTTGAATGGGGGATGTAATCTGCCTCTGCAGTTTTCAAAGAAATATTTTTAAATTATAATCAAAGATAATGGTTTAGCATTTACCCTCCCAATTCCTCCAAATTGTTTCGTGTATGGTATTTCAAAGGATTTCGTATCGACAGCTGAATCAGCGAAATTTGATGATTATGTGATGTGTCGAATTAATTTGAAATTAAAGTTGAACCCGAAACAACAAGGATGTTTTAGTACATTAGGGTACAAGTACATTAGGGTTGGGTTTATGGTGTTTAACACCACTTTCAACAATATTTCAGTTATATCGTGGCGGTCAGTTTTATTGGTGGAAGAAACCGCAAATTACCGACAAACTTTATCACATAATGTTGGATCGAGTACACTGCGCCATGGGTCAAATACTTTAGGGTACAAGTAACTCCCACAAAACACTGACGATTGAACCGAGTATGTTTTCCACTTTTCTCCTCTTCCTTTTTTAAAAATTTTATTATTTCAGTTTTTACGATTTTCCTTAATGGTAATAAAACCTGATCGTCGAGATATACGATCCAAACTATTTAATTCCCGAGTCATTGCTTAAACAGATCTATACGATTGATAAAGAGAGGTGGGAGAAACATAAACCGTTGAATACAATGACATGATAGAAGATTTGTCCAATTTACGATGTTATTATATAAAGTTTAATTGATACTAAACGCTCAACTTCTTTATAAAGCGCCAAGTGAGTAATAAAATGTTAAAAAAAGTTTTTATACCTTATACATATATTTAAAAGGAAGTTAATCATGACTTTGGTGACATGTGTTTTATAGATCTTGTGGTACGTTTATTAAAATACTTTGAAATAATGGTTGGAGTCATTAGTTTTACGACACTGCTATCGTCTTCTTCATCAATCTCATGCGGGTGGAGGACGGGTCCAGTTTCACACATTTTATGACTACCCGCTGACTTACAGAAACTGAATACATACTGAACATATCCACATGTATGTAACCCGATAAATTTTCCATATCCTTTATACATTGAATCAACATATAAAAATAATTTGCATAAAGTATTTTAAGGATTGAATTATTTTATCAGCCGTTTTTTTAAAACTGAAATCAATACACTTTTCTTTCACCGCATTTACATTTGCATCTGTGCATTGTGTAAATTCATGGTTACTTAAGAAAAACAGATTTGTCAGACGTTATACTCCGTCAAGACTTGTTCTGGATAACTGTAAGTTATTTTCGATTTGGGCAATTTGTGAAATGATTGGAAAGGACTCAATTTAACCGATTTAATACCGCCACCTGTTACAGATCATCCATTTTCTTTGTCATTTTTGTGATTTGAAGCTTGGGGTTTTGATAAAAAATTCTAAATTTTAAACAATTAAGGTTAAGAGTGGAAGTACTAGTGAAGCGTGGTGTTCGCAAGGAATAGTCGGTCGGTTTCAACTACCCACTTCCCACTTTTTTGGTAAGCAAAAATATAAAAAGCTGAATTAGAAGCATGGAAGAACAAATGTTCAGTAGAGAGAGATTTTTTTATATTGTTTGGATGCTGCATATCTTAATTCTAAAAGAACAAGACAACGATTGAATTTGCAAATACTATAAAAGATATAAAAATGTATTTTTTTTTATCTAAGATGTGTTTTTCTTTCATAAACACCCATAAAATGACTTAAAACGATCTCCTGAATAATACATAAAAATGTACTTCAATTCACCAAGTATATACTGCGATGAAGTAACCTCGTTGCGTGATCGAGAGGCCATGACCTCCCGTCTGTCATAACGGAAAACAACAAATGAAAAAAAAAAACTACAACAGGTGTTCGCTATCCTCATTTTTCAATTTCCTTTCATACTCACCATTTTTTTTTTAGATCTAATTATTATTTCGTAGCATTTAATTTAACCGCATCTGTGGCGTAACGGTTAGCGTGGTCTCTTCGAGTGCTGCAGATCGAAGGTTCGAGCCCCGGTCGGGTCAAACCAAAGAATATAAAATTTGTATTTGTTGCTTCTCCGCTAAGCACACAGCGTTAAAGAGAAAGAGCGTAGACTGGTTGGATCAGAATCAGGATACTGTGTCCGAGTGGGTCGACATTTCTATCCGCGGATTGTTGTTCAGTGAGCTAGCACTATAAAAATCCAACTCATCATCATCTCATTGAAAATTAACTTGTTTTCGCCATGATATATTTGAAAAACTGCTGAGTTGGCGCTAAGTAACAATCATTAACTTTAAATGGTTGGCCACGTTGCTATCTTCATTCCAAAATGAATAGGTTGGCCGTGTGACTAACTTCATTGTAACGTTAAGGGGGGATTCATGATCAATTAGATTGGCTATTTTTTTTAAAATATTTTTATCTAATATATTTCAGATTCCATGGATTCGAGTATGAAAACTATAAAATATTTCATTTACTGCTCAGTTTCTGATTTTTTATTTTTGGCACAATAATGACCATTTTGACAGAAAAAAATAAAGGACCTCCTACAATTTTACATTAGTGCCACCATAGTAACAACGTTGAAAACTTAATCAATTTTCACATAATTTTGTAATAAATCAAATTCCCTTTCAATATTTATTGCTTTTTATAATGGCTTTACAAACGATCCATTCTGTTTGATAGATACAAAATACAGGTATATTTCAAATGGAGTGAAACTGATCTTGACACTAAATTATGTTATGGCCCGGGTAGATTCCCTACCCCGAGGATTTTTTTCAATGTATGCTAAATGTCAGAAAAGTAAATTTATTTTACCTATTAACAAGATTTATTACACTGTAATCTGTGTAAATCATGTTATCATTAATTTTATTCATTTTGACATTTTACTTTGAAATTTCCAATTATGCCCAAAAAAATCAAAAAAGAAATTAACTTGAGACATTAATATTCAGATATATGGTATTTTACAGTGAACAACATTTCTTCATTAATGGGAAATGCATTGCACATCTTTCGTAATGGGTTATCAACGAAATGAGAACATCGTCTGGTTTCTGACGGTGCCAAAATTGAACGGTCGCCGGATGTTTCGGCCTAGGACATTTCGGCCTAGGATGTTTCGACCATGGACGTTTTGGACAAGGACGTTTCGGACAATGGACGTTTCGGTCAAATTTATAAATTAAATAAGTAAATAAATCTAAAACTTGTTATTCATCAAAACAATTTTCCATATCAAACAATCACATGCAATAAAATAATTGTTTTTACAATATTTGGTTTCCCAGATTATTATAATTTTAAGGGAAAAAAATTAAAGGGAGTAATTACTGTTTTTTTTTGAGACAGCAGTATTCATTTAATTCATTAATAAAAACTAATTATAAAAAGAAAATATTACATTTGAATATACGATTGTCAAATTAATTAATACATCATACAAGACCGTTCTCTTTTATCTTAAAATAAATCTTGAAACAAATAAAACAAACGTGGCCCTCATGAACCCTCTCTTCCTACCCAGCCCCACAGAAACCCACCCAAAAAACCACAACAATATATATAAAATATTAGCAACAAGACTACAACTTCCAATGAAAAAACAAACTAATTATTGTTTGGCCGAAACGTCAACCTTAGCAAAAAATCGTAGCCGAAATGTCCATGGCCGAAATATCCTAGGCCGAAATGTCCTTGGCCGAAACGTCCTACATTCAAATTAAACACACCAATTTGAGAAAGCCCCAAAATTACACGCACCAAAATTAAAAACATGCCTTCCAAGAGAAACCCGCCAAAATTTTCAAATTTACGGTATGCTTCATCGAATATATGTTCCTCGTTAGCTGTTTTTCATCTTTTTTTCTCAGTTTGGCCATGCAGTGCATTACATGTCCTTCCTTAATTTACGACTTATTACGGGGTTTGGGCCCACTTTTTGATTTAATTGAAATGTCTGTATCAAGCCAGGATATATTTAGAGATCATGTTATGTGTGTTTGAACTTTCAATTTGACTGCAGTTTCTACGATTTTCAAGTAGATTTTTGTACTATTCTGATGATTTGGTAGTGTTTGTTCATAATTTCCAAAGTTACAGTTTTACATAACACTTTTGTTTTCTTTAAGCTTTTATTACAATGTGAAATGATGTGCTTTCCGGTTTATCATCAATTACAATGAGTGCATGGCGAGGTGTACTCGATACAACATCATGCGATAAAAGTTGGTCAGTGACTTGCGACAGGTTGGTAGTTAACTCCGGGTACTCCGGTTTCCCCCCCACCATTAAAACTTACCTCCATGATCAAACTGAAATATTGTTGAAAGTGGCATTAAATACCATAAAAACAAACCAATAAATTACAATATGAAGTGTATTTCATCAGTTTCGTCAATAAACACAATGTTTCGTCTTTTGATAAATAAGTCAAAAATTTTGACTCACGAAGTTTTGAACAATACAGAATAAACAAACTTGATTTCTAATGTCAATTACAAATAAATGACATTAAATAAACAGAATATTTATATTAGTTAGTGTTTAAAAGATCAGATGACCTTTGAACTTGTTCAAGAAACAGATTTAAACAACAGAAACATATAATCCGTGACAACGATATTCAAAGACAAGTTTAGTCCCTTTCATGATCGATGTCCATTATCATATTCAAATGAACTGAGAAAAAGATCCCGTAAATAATGGCTCATAATAATATGGCCACTGGAATTTGGCTTAAATGGCAATTTACGTCTTCGCGATTAATTGCAAAGGTAATAGATCCGCCATTAACACTATGAGTCTCCTTTTTTAAACTGTAATTTGCAATTTGGTCTTTATTTCGTAATGTATTTAACTGACGGTCTATAATCTTTTAACTCTATAGAAATGTGGTCTAAATGTGAGAGTCCCGCCACATTAACCTTGTCTGGAAAGAAGATTGAAATGACAGAACGAGTATTGGTCAAGTTTTATGAGACTTTAATAATAGAGGTGTCAAATCTTTGTTTATCTTTAATGTCATAATGTGACTTCACATTTAAATATTTTAATTTTTAACTACCATTAGTGTGAAAATATTACGTACAGTAATAATATAGATATAAAGTTGTCTTAAAATAGAACTGTATTACATAAACTTAGAAACACTTTTTACAGATTTGAGTTTAAAGGTACATGAAGTTGAGTTTGGTTATTTTTTTTGATTTTTGTTTGTTTGTTGAAAGTTAATATTTACCTTCAAAACATGAGTATAAAACACGTATTATTGTTGTTTTATTTTGTGTGCAGCTTGTCTCCCAGCATCATTAATTATGCATGTCCCAATTTCCGAACTACATGCGCAATGGCACTGATGTTTACACTTCAGCATGAGTTTGAACTCTCAACGCTTTCTTCAATTCCACCCAACTGTCATGTTGGTGGCCTATATTAATTCACCAAAATTTCTTTCCTGTTTCTTTTTCAGGCAGAATCAGATAAAATTCTCGTACGACCTGACAATTTTGTCGTTCAGACAGGAATTTGTGTTCGAGATGTGTTTTCATGAAAATAAAAGAGAATGTGTAGATTTTTTACTTTAAAACTCGATAATTAGTGTTAATTTATATTTTTAATGTACTCCTTGTAAAAAAAAATATCTGGACGAAAAAAATCACACAAATCAACGTTTTAAGTTTAAGTTTAACATTCCGCCAAAGAAAACAAATATTTCCCCACCATTTCATATAAAATTGAGAAAATAAATGCCGGCGATTGTTATTTTAATGTTGGTCAACTTGTACTTTCGTTTAAAGCGATGCAGGTTTTTTTTCTGAAGGTGAATGTAGTGTAGTCAAGTCGGATGAGGGTAGCATCTAGGCAAGACAAAAAAAAAAGAAAAAAAAAAGAAAAAAAAAGAAAAAAAGAAGAAAAAAAAGAAGGTATTAAACACAATATAAACCAAACGAAAAAGAACATAGCCTTGTTTCTTGTTTTCACTAATGCTCACATGATAATTATATGAAGGAAGTACATTGTATTATGATCTCGTGTGCTCTTCATATATGGTGGCCAATCAGCCATCTGATCCTCAAAAGTCTAGCAAACAGGAAATACCCATAATATGAATATAACTGCATGGTAATTATACTTTCAGATTACACAATACATGATATTTGAGAAAACATGAATTAGAGATATAACTATTGGATTATGTTGGACGATCTATTCCTAATTTCTAATTTACAATTTAAATTAGATCTCCTCACGTGTTCTCCCTTTTTCTTTGTTGCAAGAGAGGAGGAGATCCAATTTAAAATCATTGTTTTTCCTCTTTAGTATCAACAAGTATTATTAATATTATATTTTACCAAGGATATAAATGTTAAAATATTTGTTTTTTTGTGTGATTTATTAATTTTTGTTGTCACAATCAGAACGGAAGTCTGTTCAGTCATTTGAATTTCTGTCAATACAAAAAAAAAAACGATCCTAAATAAAAAAAAAAATTTCTTATTTTAGACCGTTTTCTCGTTTATATTGAGAAAAATTCAAGTGACTGTGTTCGGCTGTATGCAAGTTTACGTATAAATGCAAACTAATTCTTGTTTCTATCAGCTGTCGTGGCTTTATGATGCAACAGGCGCATGATTAATGAATTAAAAAAAATATTGATTACAATTCGATTTTGTAATATCATAATCATTTTATAAGCCTAACAATGACGGTTGATTTAAATCAATCAATATTTCTTAATGAATCATTCTGAGAACTGTCAAAATTGACCACGAGAAAAATGATAAAAAACGTCTTGACATGACAATCGAATTGAACAACACTATTCGCTATGTGACTTCAGCATTGTTTTAATTTCCGGTCTGTTATTTTTCTTTTTACTTGGTTTAAATAATGAGGTTTATAATAGGTGCCTGTGACACGAGTGTCAGCTGAGAGTGTTTTACCTCACGGCATCTTAACATAACTTTTAACTGCTATTTAGTAAATATTTTGGTGTGATTTTAATCTATAAACAAGCATGGGGTCACACAAAAAATAATTTAACTGACCAGCTGATAATCCTATAAAACTGAAGTAGTGACGACGATTGTCACGAGACAACTAAATGTTGTTTTACGACTTAGCTAAATTTTCAGATATTTCAGACCATTTTCTGGCAATTGGAATATTGAAATGAAGATCTAGACTATAGTAAATTTTACACATCAAACGTATGTAATCATTAAGAGCAAATAGTGACAATACTTGTAATCAGCCATGCATTTTATAGAGGTCATCATGGCTGAGTTGTAACGCTAACGGTAGTTGGTTCTACAAATACAACTGATACCTGTCATGCATTGCATAGGGGTCATCATGGCTGAGTTATCACGCCAACGGTATAGGTTCTACAAATACAATTGGTACCTGTCATGCATTGCATAGGGTCCATCATGGCTGAGTTGTCACACCAATAGCAGTTGGTTCTACACATGCAGTTGATACATATCGTGTATTTTCCAGGGGTCGTCATGGCTGAGTTGTCGCACCAATAGCAGCTGGTTCTACACATGCAGTTGGTACGTATCGCCACTAAGGTAGCAAGTTCGATATACACACATGGCGAGGTGTAGAGTCAATACAACCTTTTTGTTATAATGTTTATCAATTGTTTGCAACAGGTGGTTTTTTATGGTACATCCGTTTCCTCCACAAATAAAAACGTCCGCGGCAGGATACTGATGTATGATAAATGCCCCTAACACTAGCCCATATTAGACAACAGTTTGATCACGTTGACAAGAACGAGTATCAAACGAGTTCACCTAATGAGTGTAGAAGCGAGTGATTGTTGTTTAACACCAAATGAGAAATTTTTCAGCTGTATCGTGGCGAGAACAAATTACAAGTTCACTTCCGGTTTTTGGTGGGGTCCGTGTTGCTCATGTTTATAGTTTTCTGTGTTGTGTTTTTGGTTGTGTTTGTCTTCGTCCTGTGTCTGTGTACCCAATGTTGCCAGTTTCTTTAATTGTCCATTCTTGATTGCCCCTTCGGTTTTCTCTAACTCTTTAGGAAAAATGTTTTTAAAGGAGTGCTTCGATCTTAGACATGATTTATTGAACTCATGATATTAATGTTTCTTATTTCTTATCCATTTTTAAATTTTTAAATATTTTATGCTTGGTACATATGTGATGTGAACTCTTAAATGACATATATTTTAGATAGAATCTTTTGTATTTCACAGACTATATGCTATGAATATGTTGTACATAATTGTTTTATATAATATAGACGCGCCACTACTTCTACCCTGGTGGTAGGCGCCCCCGTTGTAAAGGGGTAGTTCTAAATAAAAAAATATATATATAACGTGTATTTATATTTGATGAGATGACAATGATGCCCACTATATACTACACCAGTTGGATTTTTATAGTGCTAACTCACTGAAACAACAGTGGGCAGGTAGAACCATTCTTCTTTTTAGAACACCGTTAAATGTACCTTTACAGAAACGGGGAATCATTTTTGGATAAACCAAAATATTTACAAGATGAGAAATCAATATTTGGCAGAAATTCATAAAATATTGTTTGGTTAAAACTTGTCATCTAACTATTTGATACACAGATACTAGATGTGACGACAGTGACCATGGTGTTGATTAAAAGATAGAATGTGTTAGTATTGGTTGATGGAGGTGAATAAAAGAAAGATACCAAGTGTTGACTATATCAGATTTAATCAAATTAAC
The DNA here is from genome assembly GCA_002080005.1 of Gigantidas platifrons. Classification (NCBI taxonomy): domain Eukaryota; kingdom Metazoa; phylum Mollusca; class Bivalvia; order Mytilida; family Modiolidae; genus Gigantidas; species Gigantidas platifrons. The sequence goes on from MJUT01013641.1 coordinate 310,657, forward strand.
GGGTTATGATTTTAACCCCCCCTTAATAAATACAATAGATACGGATCATAAATCTATCAATACTTATGTCCCGTTTATTTATTTATTTATATTTCTTTTTTAGTTTCAACTTGAAAAATTCTTGCCGTTGGCTCTTTAACAAATATAGCTATCAAAAACAGACGAGGACATATAACTAGTATTCTTCTGTAGGTGTTACATCTGATAACCAAAAAGGCCAATTTATTTGTTATCCACAATGGACATCTAATTTTGTGTGTGCAATTCGTGTGATTTTTATCGTAATAATAATACCCGTATAAATAACATACTTATTTTGTCAAACAAAAGACTCGTGTTTTGCCGCCAGGATCATATTTCTTGTAACAAAATATATCTGCTAATATTATGGTCGTATTTGATAAATTATTGTTCCAGAACATGTAGTTAACGTTAGTTATACAAACGGAGACAAAGATGTCACATATTAAAAGGCGGGAAACTATCCGTCATAATTTCCCCTATTATCATAACACTGTCCTTGCCGACTAACGACCAATGATAGGTCTTAATGACATACCATTTATCATGACATATGTTCAACAATCATAAGTACAAGAAAATCTAATGTTTAATGATTTCCCCCAGACTTAACAATAGTAATTTCTCACATTTTGAATAATCTCCAAAATGGTAGTTTTTTTTTGGATTCCTAGGAGTCTTATTATATTGAACATGTGATTACAAATCACCACATTTTGTAAAACTGACGTAAAATCTGTTAAATGACATTGAACTAAAAATCGTAGATCTATATCAAAAGTATGCACGACACGTTTCTTGAATAACCTTCATCAAGTACACTCAAAGCCAAAATATCAGAAGCCAAACAATTCTAAAATCTTTAAAAACAAGAAAACCAAAGGTTTTAAACAGAGTGGCCAAAATCAGCTAATGTCACCCATGTCTAATGTAACGCCAAAACTTGTTTTCTTCAAATATTTGTTTACGCAGTTAATAGGTATTAGTGACATACCATTTATCATGACATATGTACAACAATCATAAGGTACAAGAAAATATAATGTTTAATTATTTCACTCAGACTTAACCATTGAGGTTGCTCACATTTTGAATCATCTTCACAATGGTAGTTTTTGTTTTTGGATTCTTAGGAGTCTTATTATACTCAACATGTGATTACAAATCACCACATTTTGTAAAACTGAAGTAAAATCTGTTAAATGACACTGAAATTATTTTTCGTAGATATCTAATTTAATGCGCACGACGCGTTTCTTGGAATGACCTTCATCAGGTACGCTCAAGGTCAAAATATTAGAAAGCCAAATAATTTTAAATCTTTAGTAGCAAGAAAACCAAGGGTTTAAACAGTATAGCCAAAATCAGATAAGGTCGCCCATGTCTGATGTAACAAAATTGTTTTCTCCAAATATTTGTTCACGCAGTTAATAGGTATTAATGACATACCATTTATCATGACATATGTTCAACAATGTTCGTACAGTACAAGAAAATATAATGTTTAATTATTTCCCCCATACTTAATCATTGTGGCTTCTCACATTTTGAATAATTTCCACAATGGTAGTTTTTTTGGGGAGATTCATAAGAGTCTGATATATACAACATGTGCTTAAAAATCACCATATTTTGTAAATCTGAAGTAAAGATTGTCACAGCAACGTACATGTGTCGACCCTATTATAAGAGTATATGTAAAATAGGGTAGACACATGTAAGTTGCTGTTAACATCAGATTGTATAAATATGGACACGAATAAGTTAAGTTAAGGAAAAGGGGATGAAATAATATTTTTTTTATTGAACAGAAAGTAAAAAAAAAGTGGGAGGTTGTAATTCCGTGCCACGAGTGCTTATGAACTCTGTTAAAGATGATATAAACAAAACTTGTTCTCTCCTAATATTTGTTTACGCAGTTTGTGTAAAATTTACAGCTTGCCAATAACATGTGAATTTGTTTTTAGCATCGAAGAACAGTAATATCATATATTCTTAATGCTTAAATGCTACAAAACCTGAGTGCTAAAATACTATGTCGCCGTCGCACAATGGCGAGTACGGACCAAAGAAAAACTGACCATCTAACTCAAAGAATGGAGACAAATTTAAGTCCCGTTTTATAGCCACGATAACTGATAGAGGAACTTCATATCTCTCCGTTTTTATTATTTAACGCCCCTTTAAATAGATATTTCAATATTTTATGGTTCGAAGTTTCATTCAGTAATTTTAAACATTGGGTATATACTACGAATTCTATGGTCACAGTAGAAATTTAAGTTCAAAATTTTCAATTTTATTATTTTTATGAAAGTTTCTTTTTAAAACCAGACCTCGTAATTGGAAGTATATGGTTAGTTAATTTCTTTTTGATTCGGTATCCCGACATTTTTTAAAATTCGTGTCAAACACGATAGCATCTTAAAAACATACCCTCCCAAACCAATATGGCATATTTGCATAAATCACAAACGTACACTATATAATTATAAACGTTTTAAACTTAAATCACCTTTTCACCAAATTTTCATTCGAATATCGTGACTTAAAAGATTAATCTTCAACGGACATGTACAGTATAATGGTGGTTACACAGCTTTTAATTTGTATCTACTGACAGGAAAAGTAAGGCACCGAGCCAAACATTAATATTCCCTAAACGGGGAAACACATATTTCTATTCGCTGATCAGTGGATAGAAGGCTTTCTTGGAGGGGTTAGGGGTTATGGTGTTTTACGTCACTTTCAACAATATTTCAGTTATATCGTGGCGGTCACTTTTGTTGGTGGATGAAACCGGAGTGTCCGGACAAAACCTCCGACCCGTCGCAAGTCAGTGGTTTTCTAGAATGTCTGAAAAGGAGGGGGGGCGAAGACTCTTAATGCGCTGGATCTAACATTCAAACTTTCAAGTAGTGTTAATATAATATCCAACTTTAAAACCGTTGCAAAATTCGAATAGGATAGCAGAAAGTACCCCACCAAGTATTGTATAAGATAGGTGCATTCATCAAGTCACAAGGAAGATTAAAAACAAAACAATACTTTTAACGTTAGTACAGCATTAATTATTAGGCTTTCGTCGTTTAGCACCTGAGTTCACCCCTGGTTTATAGTGGGGTTCATGTTACTAGATCTTTAGTTTTATGTGTATGTTTTGTAGATCGTTGTTTGTCCTTTTGTACTTTTTCTTTTGGTCATTGTGTTGTCTGTTCTTCTTCGATATACGGATTCTGATTACCCCTTTAGTATCTTCAAACTCTTTTTACATGGAAAATATAACATATTTATGTTTTTGTTAGATTTTGTTGGTTGATTGATTGATTGTTTGGCACAGGCACTAGCAATATTTCAGCTATATCGTGGCGTGAACAAATTGTATTATTAACTTAGACTTTTAGATTTAGGTTGTTGAATATATATAATGTACATGTATCTCTTATCTATTTGATTCTTCAACGAGATATTCTTATTTCTCTATTATAAAAACTTCTTCTAATATTGGCTTTTCACACTTAAAGATGCTGTTAGGGACCGACCATTTAAATTGCAAGGGGGGAGGGGGATGTTATGGGGGTTTTTTTCGTTCAGAATATTCTTTTTCGGACAACACAAGAGTTAGAATATTTATTTTTTTAGTCGCGAATTTTTTTTTCCAGAATTTAACATTAGGTTATACATGTATGACTAAAACTCTGAATCAGATTTTTTCCCTCAACCAAAATCAGAATATTTTTTTCAGCAACATTGGGAATCAGAATATTTTTTTTTTTGAAAAAAAAAACATAACCCCCCTACCCCCTGGAAGTTAAATGGTCCGTCCCTTCAGATGTATCTGCACTTGTTTGAAATTTGGATTTATAGTCATATCTGAAAAGTGGCTGCTATCGGAATTGTTGCTATGTTTAAAGTGGCTGCTTGCTAGCTTGAGTTTGATCTAGTGACTGTTAGCGAACTGTCTGCTAGATTTCAAGTGTCTGCTAACCCCTGCTGCTAGCTTGAGTCTGGTGTAGTGAATTCTAGCGAAATGTCTGCTAGATTTCAAGTGGCTGCTAACCACTGCTGTTAGCTTGAGTCTGGTCTAGTGAATTCTAGCGAAATGTCTGCTAGATTTCAAGTGGCTGCTAACCCCTGCTGCTAGCTTGACTCTGGTCTAGTGAATTCTAGCGAAATGTCTGCTAGATTTCAAGTGCATGGCTGCTAACCACTGCTGCTAGCTTGAGTCTGGTCTAGTGAATTCTAGCGAAATGTCTGCTAGATTTCAAGTGGCTGCTGCCGCTAGCTTGAGTCTGGTCTAGTGAATTCTAGCGAAATGTCTACTAGACTTCAAGTGGCTGCTAACCACTGTTGCTAGCTTGAGTCTGGTCTAGTGAATTCTAGCGAAATGTCTGCTAGATTTGAAGTGGCTGCTAGCTTGAGTCTGGTCTACGTGTATTGGAAAATATAACGCCAAACAGATAGTACATGTTGATTATTTCTGAAGACAGATGAAATAAACAAATTCAAATTCTCAGGTGTTCCATAAAAAGTCATATAATAAGAAAAAAATAGAATGATTTAAAATATTGTAGTTTGCTTTGGTCATTATCTAATCGATGGAGATTTTTCTTGAAATTGAGCTTGATGAATTATCATCGCGGGGTAACAATATTTATTTTGACTGTCTTGTAAATTTTGCATACAAGTGTCATACCGACATAATTATTTTAATAATTGATGCTCCTATAGTGCACTTAAATGCGACTGAGATTACAAATAAAACTCGTAAAAAAGGTACATCAACATTAAACAAAATACGTATACTTATTATATACATGAACTCCTACCATTCATTTCCATTTTTAATTTTTTTTAATATTTCTTTCGCCATTTATTACTTTGACATCGAGCAAAATGTTAAACCAATTATTCTTACAATTAGACAAATATAAAAGATTTAATTGAGATGAATTATTAAGAGGTCACATAACTTATGTTTTTCCTACCAATTTTTGTGCGTGTTGTTTTGTCTTATATATTGGTCCCGTGTAACATATGGGTCGCATGAGTATAGCGAAACAGAAAAAAAAACTATTTAAAAAGATTTATGTAAATTGTATTAAAAGTTTTGGATGTAATATTCATCCATGGAGCCAGGAATATTATGATTTTAGAGATAACAAAAATCCATTTCTACACAATGGGATCTTTCAGCTAAACATAAAGCAATTTATCATTGTTAAACAGGTATCGATCCTTTGATGTTTAAAATATGTTGCTCAAATTGATAAATTAAACTGATGTTTTTTTCCTACGTTTTTCCACTAATTCTATCTTATTTTATACTTATCATTCAAAAATCACTCAAATTAACACAGTTATTATAGCTAATTATACCATTTAAATGGCAGTTACAGATAATTTTGTCTAGCTGCGAAAAAAAAAAGGAAGACATTAATGATTTGACTGTAAAGAGATACACGTGTGAAGAATGCGAGTATTTTATAATGTCTTCATCTGTTATTTTACAAGGTTTTTCAAACATTTTTAATCGCATCGGTGTCATATAGGTTAGCGCGCTCGCCTCGAGTGCGGTAGATCATGGGTTCGAGCACCTGTCGAGTCAAGCCAAAGACTATACAATTGGTATTTGTTGCTTCTCCGCTAAGCACGCAGCATTAAGGAGAAAGAGCAAAGACTGGTTGACCCGTAATCAGATTAATGTGTTCGAGTGGAGCGACACCGTTGTTTCAGTGATCTAACACTATAAAAATATAACTAAACATGTTGGTCAAGTATAAAGCGGACCTCATCATCATCTCATTGAAAATTAACTTGTTCTCGCCATGATATAGCTGAACAATTGCTGAATTGGCGTTAAACAACAATCACACACTCCCTCGGTTATTTTTACGAAGGGTTTTCCCCCAAACATTTTGTTCCCCTGTTGTACTGCCTCTCCAGGGATGATGTCTACTGAAAAAAATGATCTTATCTGTAATGGGAATGGTAATAAGTATATATTTATGAGGCTGTAATGGTGTCGTATATATGATGAGAATAATGATAATTATATTTGTGGGGCATTAATGTAGTATGACTGAATACCAACGAGCTTCATATAACACGTTTCAATATTCATATTACGATATTAAATAATTTGTATTTGTTAGACACGTATCATGTAATACATTTATTATTTCCAATTTTAATCCATAAAAGGGAAACTAGTATTATATAGACAAATACAACTCAGGGAATGGCCTTTTCAATTTGGGGGGTGGGGGGAGGGGTATTGTTGTGTCGGTTCAATTTATATTTGGGGTTGAAACCACTGGTTGATGTACATTCTTGACTGTCTGTGATGAAGGAATATGTTAGGCCGGGAGAGGAGAGGAGCTGAGCTGTGCTTCGTATTGGCATTGTTGTCTCTCCTCTCCCGCCGTCGCTTGGGCTAGGATCGGCTTGGCTACATTCTGCTTCGCTAGTTTGGGGAACTAGCAATTATGCATATCTGGTTTAACTGGGTTTCGTGGCTGTGGTCCTAGAAATCAAATATACAAGAGTATACTTTTATTATTCGGAACATCAATAAAGTGAGCGCCTGAACCTTTCGGTGCTAGGATTTTGAGCACACCCACCATTTCTAAAAGTCTAATTTGTATCTTGTTGTTTGTCATTTGTGACAAAATATGAAATTTTGGTTATATAATATTACATGTTAATACATGTTAATAACAATCTTTTAAAGAATAAAACTCGGGAACAACTCTATAGAATATTTTCAACTGTATAAAATATTCTCTGATTATTTTGACAAATTATATTTCACTTTTTATATTAGACTTATTTATTTATTTATTTATTTATTTATTTATTTATTTATTTATTTATTTATTCAAAGTTTCCACATTACAATTACCTACCTGATGGAAAAAAAAACTTTGTTCCTACAAAGTTGCTTCATTATTCATTAAGGAACAGAAGAAAAATTATACACATTAAATCAGACACAATTCAACACATGTACTAATCAAATACACAACAACAACAAAAAAAACAAACAAAAAAACATATAATACACACAATTCATATACATTTGAGTATTCACATTTATGATCTAGTGAAAAATTTTGATTCATTTTCAGACATGGTTTTTGCTATTTTTATAATCCAAGATTTGATTAAATTTTGTGATGGGTGGACACCATCTTCTAATTTTGCAAATGCATATCTAATTTTGTTACCTGTTGATTTATGGACATAGGACTGTATAAAAGGTGTTGCTAAATTCTGACTATTATTTAGCTCTGTCATATGTTTATTTACTTCATGAATAGTGACATTCAATGCACTTTGCATTATTGGATATTCTAATTTCATAAGCAACATTTTTGTTTTCTTAACATATAGTCTATGAGTATTCCATTTCTCAATATTCATTGTTGTTATTGGAATAAAAATAATTTTACATTGAATTGATGATAAAACTTGCATAATGTTATCTAAAATTAATTGAATATCTTGTGTTTTATTTAATGAAGTGTCAAACCAGTTTTCTTCATAAGGAATGCTTGTATCAATTTTTCTACTACATATATCAGGTATTCCTGCCATAACATAAACTAATTTTGTAGATGGTATTCTATGCAGTTTTTCATATGCAACTCTACAAAGATCATTTAATTTTGCTCCTGGTTTGACAAAAATTTCCTTACATTAGATCTTGTCCTTGAGTCCACGGCCTCTACTTGATGTGAATAAATAAGTATTTGAAAATATCAAAAAGGAATAAACAAATAATAAAAAAATGTACTTGTATTTGAAAATATTTACAACTAAAAAAAAAATTTCGTCATAAAAGGGAAATCATCATATTTACACATTAAAATCATTATCAAAGGTACTTATAATAATCACTTTATAAATAAAGTAACATGTATGGATGAAAGTAATATACTAAGAATAATTTTGCATACTAAGGTGACAACGTTGCGCAAAGTATTCATCAGGGCCGAACGATAAATAATTTCATCCATACTTGTTAATTACATTCTCACTACATAATCATATTATAACCATTTTTAAAATAGTTTTATTAAATACAACACATTGATATATATTCTCCATGAATTTGAATCTCATACTACATGTATGACACAGATTAATCCTTTTTCACAAATCTTGAAAAAAAAATTCCTAATTCACTTTATTACATGTATATATTCAGATTCCACATGACACAGTTGCTTTTCCACATTGAATTGTATATCCTCGGATCACAGAATTATTTTGTACGCATATTCATGATGGCTTGGTGAATTATATCCAATGGCTTAACAATGATATATACAAGTTGGCTATTTTTGTCCAAACAGTTTCATGTTGAAGCAAGAAGACACTTCTCAAGATTCATTTAAAATTTTGTACATATTGTTGCAACATTTGCTTGATTTTCAAAGCTTCCCAAAATGAAATTCTTATATTTTGAGGACAATTTATGAATTTTTCTGTTAATGTGGTTTTGATAGTGAATTTATCCCATTCAAATAATAAAATTGGTCGAAAATATCCTGAAACTTTTAACCCTTTTATTTCAGAAGGCAACGCAAAGGTCCAATATGATGGGCATAGAGGTAGTTTACAAATGGGTACTGTGGCACATGAAGAGCCAGTAGTGATTTCCATCATTATATATGTATGATGGGAAGACTTCTTTCTTTTATAAAATATTAATGCAAAAATAATGATAAGTAGCCAACCTATGACAGATATAAGCAAATGATTTAGTCTTAATTCACTTTAAAAAGGTATATTAATAGGTGAAGTCGTTGTTGTTTGTACATTGTTATAAATAAATGAAGGACTTCACATTTACACAATTTTGTAGTACAATTAATGTAGCTGATAATTTCCTAATTTTCAGAAATGCCCAAATTGCAAATATAACAGATAAAGAAGCTAAGGATGTGCCTACAATGCCTATTGTGCCATTCAAATCTGGCCAACTGGCCTTGATGTTAATGAGACCTTCCATTAATGGTTCTAATAATTCATGGAAAACTAAACCTTCTCTTTTAGTAGCTTCGGCCATTTTTGACAAACTTAAATGACTTTTTCTATCATTTGACAAAAAGGTTGAAAAGGAATGATTATACATTTTAAATTGCGGAATTTCAATATCTAATTTGTTTTGGAATGTAGAATTGGGTAAAATATATTTTAATTGTTTATTATCAAAAAAATTCTGCAATAATGCCAAATTTACAGGATATACTGTGGTAATTTTCGACGAACTGTTACATTTTGTTATTGACGGAGGGATATATATATCATGGGTTAGGAGATAACATTGACAAGGTATATTTATAAGACAAAATTCACAACCTTCTTTAATCTCTTGTTTTCCAGAGCAATCAAAATTTAATTGTGGTGTTTTATAAACTAACACTGATGTCTGTGTCAGTGTGATAGTTTTGGAGACAACAACATCATGTACAAAACGAAAATCACAGGATTGTTTTATTGTATCTTTTTCATCAAGGAATATTGCCATTATACATGCATTTCTATTTAAAGAGAACGATTTTGAAAAAGGACAATGAAAATTTTTCTTTTCGTTTTGGCAGTTGAGAAGATCTATATTTGATAAAGATAAATATTGGGTTTTATCGGCTGAAATGGCAATAAATTCTGGTGTTTCTAATAATTGAGTGGCATGGGGTGTTGAATTTACAGAAAAAGGGAAAGAAGTAACTTTGAACAGATCCATTTGTGACATTTTATATGCAAGGGGAATTTTTATTAAAACAAAAACATCTGACTTATGTTTTGAATAAATAAAATTAGTTGAACTATAATAAAATTTATGATCTGGTTGTGTAATATAAAAACCCGGATAATCTTTGTGTAAAGTATGTTGAATCTGTCTGAGTGCATTACTTATAGCTTCAGGTTTAATTAACAAGGGAGATAACTTGCCTTGTAACAAGTCAAAAATACCTAATTTTAATTGACTTAATTGGTTATTAATTTCATTAGACAAAGTATATGTTTCCAAAATCTTTGATTCTATTTGGAGAAAAAATGGTGGAGGAGGGTTTGGAACGGGGGGAGAGAACATAGCCCACTTAATTTAAATGGTCGGTTAACGAGTAATAAGAATTTTACTTCTTGACCAAAACACGCTTTTAAAATCATGCATTACGTCTGAGAAAGACTTATTTTCAAAATTCATAAATTCTTTATAACGAGTCTTTCTCGGACATTATATGCATTTTAAAAGTGTGTTTTAGTCTATGTTTCTCTATTTGAAGTAATCTTATGAAATTCCAATTATAACACTCGCTTCTATAAAAGTGTCACTAAATAATCATTCATTGTGTAAGCAAATTATTTTTCTCCATTAAAATACCAATTACCCGCGGTTAATTCCACTTGTAGCTATATATATAGTTATCTATCGACTTCAAACATAATGGAAATCACAGTGGGCTTCCGAAAATTCCACGTTCACGCGTGAAGATGGATTTCCCTCCATTTTCAAAGAAGGAAAATTTTAATTCCTTCAGATAAATTACAATACCTGTTAGAATTCAATTGTTATTTTACTCAATTCTATTAAAACGTTAATTGTTTCTTTTTAACTTTATTTAATTTACGTCTCATTAATCCGCCATATTGACGTAACGTATTTTCACGCGTGATATCACATTATATAACGCCATTTATATTTATTTACTTTCTCGTCTATTCAATAGAAACAAAAACGAATGCGATTTTTCGAATTTAATTGTTATGAAATTTGCATGATCAATTGGCGATTTATTTTTATACCAAAAGTTAACAATTATTGTAAAAGAATTTTGAGTACTATTTTATTGTGGGTGACGAGGTGTAAATAAACTGAAATAAAATAATGGTGTCAAACTAAAACACATTTATAAATCCCTACACAGCACAAATAACTATTTCTGTAAAGTACAAGTCTACTCTATAATTAAAGTGTGACTAATATATATAAAGAAAAAAATATACTTCTTATATGTCAGACAGGGTGTCGTAACTTTTTCATGCACACTGTCCTTAGTTGAAAAATGCTGACATTTTCCATTTGTTTCTGATCGAAAAATATTAGTACATTTTTTGTATATAATTATGTATAATAAATATATTTTTGATTTGTTCCTTTGAAAACCTATTCTGCTATCAATGTATCAAAATCTTCTCGGTTTTATAAATCACGTAAACTATGCTAACCACTATTGCGAAAGGTTGTAGATTTGATGCCCGGTCGCGACACACCAAATATTATAAAATATTAGTAATTGCATGTTTTTCTCCAAGTACGCGATATCGATACTTTATTTGGATTATTACCTATATGTACATATAAACTACACTGTATTGCAGTTATAATGTTTATATGTATCGTAATCAAAATTTGCATATAACAAATATATCTATAAAGATTCACAGAATATGACATTTTTGTTCACATCTTTTACAGTAAAAAGATAGGTCAATACAATGTATTTTTATCCGGTCCATAAAGACCCGAGAGAATAAAGTCTTAGATTTCAAAACCACTCATTGACGTATATTCGAACGCTGATACGGCGACACCCCCCTAAACTGGCACTAATCCATCCAACTGTCAGGTCGTTATAACTGTCCAGGCTCGGTGTTCGGTAATTTTGTTATTACCCTTATTTACTCCCTCATAAAGGGTTAGGGTTATAGTTATAGTGCGCCACTTTCACCCGAATATTTCAGTTTTCTCGTGGCGGTCACTTTTATTGGTGGAGGAAACCCGGAAAAAACCACCGATCTGCCACAAGTCACCGACAAACTTTATCACATAATGCTGTATCGAGTACGAGTCGCCTGAGTGGCATTCGAACTCACAACGTTAACCTCCATTAAATCTGGTAGTCACGATCTTTCGGGTCGTTAATTGGCGAAATTCTAATTTTGAGTTTCCAATTTACTTTGTGATAGCATTTTTGAAATCACAGCCATCTTATCTTGTTTCTTACAATGTGGGTTTAATAATAGTTTTTGTTTTTGGCTAACATGCTAACACCAGTAAGTTTGCTTCTTTTCATATTGGGAAATTGATTGCAATTCTATCGAACAGTTTGAGCAACCAACATTAAGATTATTGTTCTATTGTTTTTTTTTAAAAAAAAAAAAAAAAAAAAAAAAAAAAAAAATTAAATAAAATAAAAAACAACATAAAACAACATGCTGCCAACTCTTCTATAATCCTTTACTGAAACAAACAACAAATTTACATGAAATGAACCATGGAACACAAGAATTTTATTTTAGCTTATATTTTTTAAAATTAAGCTATGTCAATACCATCAGTACCTTGATAAACAAGAAATGATGAGCAAACCTTTGATCGTAATTACTTATTGTTTCCAAACTTGGTCAACGAACTTGCTCTTCCAGAATCTCGTCACAGACCGAGGTAACATAAGGTCGCCATGCCTTTGATCATAGGTAAGGTCTTGTCATAGTGCTGTTTTCTTAACATGATGTTTTAATCTACCTGGGGGTTTACTTGTGTTTTTAATAAATTACTTATCTTACTACTAACTGTTCTATCTTTTATACAAACAAACAAGGTTTTAGCCGTGTGTTCATCGTGGTAGCCGCCATGTTGTTCTTCAAGTCTGTAAGCTCTCTTACATAACCCTAAAGGATTTAACACTGGAAATACAATTGCTTATCTTTGTAACAGTGTTGAATGTTTTCTTAGCCCTACGGCGGCTATACCATTATTCTGTACTAACAAACAATTCTCAAGAGTGAGGAGTATTATTAAGCATTTTTAAGAATTAACAACATACTTATAGTTTTAAAGAGTTTTTACATTAAAGTAATCTGGTTAAAAATAATGACTTTAGATGACTGTAGAATGACACGTGAGACTTATCTGATAAACTTTTTAATGTTTGTCAACGGAAGCTTTGGAACAAAGAAATGATTACTCATTATTATTAAGTATTTTCAGTTTTTTTAGGTAATTTAAAGAAGTTTATACGGAACTCATACATGTCTGCAACAGCGATGTTATATTTGTAGAATATTATTGATAAATATTGTTTGGTTTTTAATAGTTAAAAATAGTCAATATTAAATGTTCAAAGTTTTATTGATGGTCGATTCGTCAGAGACAGTGATTAAGTCTCCTTTTTCATAAATTGACTTATATCTTTTCTTTGACACCTCTAAATAATACTAACGTACATTTACCTTCAATAAAAAAAAATCATATTCCAAGATCTTGCAAATATGAAATGTAATCATCATATCTCTCAAAATAATTATGGTAATATGTACAAATTTAGATATTTATTATTTTTCAAATATAATCAAACTCATATTATTACAGAGAACTTCAAAAACATTTTAACATAATCGAAAGATCTATTAAAAATTAACGGATTGTCAGTTAAAGCAAAAGTAATCTTCGAATGGCTGAGTTTAGATCAGTCGTTGATAATATCGCTTTTTATATTTTGTCATATGTTCCTTGTAGTTGTTCGATGTACCGCGGATGGGACAGCAAAAAGATTGAGGTCAAGTAAAAATCTGAACATTTGTCACTTTATTTTACTCGTTTACAGATCTAAGCTAAATTGTAACATTTCTGACTTTTAAACTATTGGACGTTTTCAACAAATGTTTTTGCTAAAAAAAAATATATCTATTTCCCGTTTCCATAAATTTTTGTAATTTTCATCTAGATACTTCCCATTTACATCATATTTGTTAGCTTTATCTAACTATTTCCCCTTTCCATCAGTTTTCGCTATTTTCATCTAAATATTTCCCCTTCCGCGGATAGCTAAGTTCGGATAGACACTACAACACCAATAAAACAAGACACCGCAGTCCGGATACCCATTCATGGCGACTGTGTACTCATTACAACATTATGTGATAAATTTTGTCAGTGACTTGCGACAGGTCGGTGGTTTTGTCCGATTACTCCGATTTCCTTCACCAAAAGATAAAACAACACACAAAAACGACACATTGGGAAGGACAGTCAAAGCAACACAAGTAAAACATGACACCTTGATCAGGATAGTCAAAGAAACACAAATAAAGCATGACACCTCGGTCAGGATAGTAAAAACAACACCAATAAAACAAGACATCACAGTCAGGATAGTCCAAGCAACACAAATAAAACAAGACACCACAGTCAGGATAGTCAAAACAACACCAATAAAACAAGACACCACAGTCAGGATAGTCAAAACAACACCGATACAACATGACACCTCGGTCAGGATAGTCAAAGCAACACAAATAAAACAAAACATCACAGTCAAGATAGTCAAAACAACACCAATAAAACAAGACACCACAGTCAGGATAGTCAAAACAATACCAATAAAACAAGACATCACAGTCAGGATAGTCAAAACAACACCGATACAACAAGACATCACAGTCAGGATAGTCAAAACAACACCAATACAACATGACACCTCGGTCAGGATAGTCAAAACAACACCAATAAAACAAGACATCACAGTCAGGATAGTCAAAACAACACCGATACAACAAGACATCACAGTCAGGATAGTCAAAACAATACCAATAAAACAAGACATCACAGTCAAGATAGTCAAAACAACACCGATACAACAAGACACCTCGGTCAGGATAGTCAAAACAACACCAATAAAACAAGACATCACAGTCAGGATAGTCAAAATAACACCAATACAACAAGACATCACAGTCAGGATAGTCAAAACAATACCAATAAAACAAGACATCACAGTCAAGATAGTCAAAACAACACCAATACAACAAGACATCACAGTCAGGATAGTCAAAACAACACCAATACAACAAGACATCACAGTCAGGATAGTCAAAACAACACCAATAAAACAAGACATCACAGTCAGGATAGTCAAAACAACACCAATAAAACAAGACATCACAGTCAGGATAGTCAAAGCAACACCAATAAAACAAGACACCACAGTCAGGATAGTCAAAACAACACCAATAAAACAAGACACAACAGTCAGGATAGTCCAAGCAACACAAATAAAACAAGACACCACAGTCAGGATAGTCAAAACAACACAAATAAAACAAGACACTACAGTCAGGATAGTCAAAACAACACCAATAAAACAAGACACCACAGTCAGGATAGTCAAAACAACACAAATAAAACAAGACACCACAGTCAGGATAGTCAAAACAACACAAATAAAACAAGACACCACAGTCAGGATAGTCAAAACAACACCAATAAAACAAGACACCACAGTCAGGATAGTCAAAACAACACCAATACAACATGGCACCTCAGTCAGAAGAGTCAAATTAACACCAGTAAAACAAGACACCTCAATCAGGATAGTCAAAACAACACCAATAAAACAAGATAGCTCAGTCAGAATAGTTAACACAACATCAATAAAACAAGATACCTAGTGGTAACATTTCAACAGCACCTGTATATGGAGTATATATCTCTCAGTTGATCCGATATTCCAGGACTCCTATCATGATTTCCTTGATAATGGGTTGCTGCTATCTAGAAATCTACTGAACCAAGAGTTTCTAGTGGCCAAGTTGAAGTCATAACTTGGAAAGTTTTACGGTTGGCACCAAGATTTGATTACCATTAAGGAATGTCTGTGTCACAGATGATTACCATTACGGAATGTCTGTGTCACAGATGATTACCATTACGGAATGTCTGTGTCACAGATGATTACGACATGTTCCGTTTGTGGTCAACACAGTCCAGTCCTTTCATTATTCATGACTAATCACCGGGTTTGTAGCAAGAGTAACACGACGGGTGCCACAGATGGAGCAGGAACTACTTAACCTCCAGAGCATCTTAATTTACCCACTGGTTCAGTGGGCTTCGCGTTGGTCAATCTTTTTCTTGTATAGTGTTTTGTAGACCATTTGTCGTCCTTTCGTCCTATTTTTTTGCCATGGTCTGTCCTTTAATTTACGGCTTCTGATTACCTCTTTGGTTTCTACAAACTTGGCTTCTTTTTACAATAGGAAAACTGAATAAATACTCACGATATAGTACCCAACTCATGATCTATCATTATACCTCAATATAGATCACGATGACGGGCTTTGATTGTGGAGCAAGTATTAATATCCCTTATTTACCTTTCATCATTTATTATTATCAAGTGTTGGGTCGTCGTGGTCGTTATCGTTTGATAGTTTCATTTGTTGTGAGTTCGAATCCCGTTCATGGCCAGGTGAACTCGATACAACATTATGTGATAAAGTTTGTAAGTGACTTGCGACAGGTCGGTGGTTTTCTCCGGGTACTCCGGTTTCCTCCACCAATAAAACTGACTGCCACGATATAACTGAAATACTGTTGAAAATGGCGTGAAACACCCTAACCTATCATTATTTTCATTTTTTCTAAGTTTAACTGGTTCTACCTGTGAATACTGTATACAATGTTATTTCACTATAATTTTGATTTTTCTTATGTTTTAAATTATGAACATGACATAACGTAGAAATAATTTCAACCATAACTGATTGAATAAAACTTTAAAATTGTTGTCATTCATTGGACAGCGGTAGTACTTAGAGGTCCCTCCACAAAGGAAGACCCCCAACGATGATTCACATATACTACTCCCATTTCAAATTAATTTCATTCTTTCATTGCCCAAATTCTTACAAACAAAATCAAATAGATGTTGATTATATGAAAAACTAATGTCTTTTTCATCCCATTTCAAATAGTTGGGTCAATTGTCACATATATACCGTTTATTTATTGAACTGTCTGTTCTATTAAAGAAAAAAAATGGACGCGTGAAATATTTATACTCAATTTTGGGAAATGACTTAATTATCTAAACCAATTATTGTTGAGATTTTTGGTTACAAAGATGTTTGAAATCGGCATCTTTAAATTGACTGTAGAGTTAGATGTGGTGTTGTCACCTGTGTATAAACACCTGACAAGTGTTAAATTCTTATTTTAATCCTTGCTTTTAGGACTTGAAGTGAAACTTAAATTGTTTCTTTTTAACTCGTTTTAACCACTGTATCATCGTTCTAACAATAGTCCCGTTTTCTGTAACAAAGGACGCCATCATTAAAATCTATACTACCCTATAAAGATATCAAAATTCCATTGGTACTTGAGAAAGAA
The DNA here is from genome assembly GCA_002080005.1 of Gigantidas platifrons. Taxonomy (NCBI): domain Eukaryota; kingdom Metazoa; phylum Mollusca; class Bivalvia; order Mytilida; family Modiolidae; genus Gigantidas; species Gigantidas platifrons. The sequence goes on from MJUT01013641.1 coordinate 327,863, forward strand.
ATTATATAACTTTAGTATCTATTCAGTCAAAATGTTCCGTGGGATGCTATTGTAGAGATATGACGAAGACTCCATTGAATTGTAGTATTGACGGATACGACCCAAGGTCATCATCTAGAGTGGATGGATGGCAATAAAACAAAATTGAAAAACATCATTAAATGGAATTTTTCCTAAAAATATTAATTTGGGAAAAAAAGACGAAGTAATTATTAATGGTTTATCATTATTATAAATCAAAATAAACTTTATTGACATAAACAATAATGATTTCTGACATATAACATATGATAATCAGAAAAAAACTAAAGTACCTAATATTTAAAAAGTTCCAATGTTCTCACCACCAATGACTGCTTTATAAAGGAACCTATATTTTCCACTTGCTTTTGTGTTGATGAAGAGAGAATGTATATAGGGGTCCTATGGTCCCGTGGTAGTTAAATCTAAATAAAATGGTGGCGACAATTGGTAAAAATAGAGCGCGAATACATGGTATCATAGAACCCGCGGTACCATAGGGTAAAACTATATTTATGTTTTTTCAATTTTCTGTCATAAAGTCAAAATTAACGGAATTGTCTTATCCTCTATTTGAGCGCTTTGGATATTATTATTTCTTAATAATAATAAATAGCATAAATTATAATAATATTAAAAAAAATATTTTTTTATATAAAAATAAAATATAAGATTAATATTTCTCGACATAGTTATGGTGTTTAACGCCACGTTCAACAATATTTCAGTTAATCTTGACATATTGAAAGTAACCATGAATTGTTATAATTCATGCAAAATGTATGATCCATACTCAACTAGTTATTTACTGAAATCGTAATAAAGTGCACCATACTAGAATAACAGCTTTACTTCTTTGAAGTTTGTTGACTGTCTTTAATCCGGAATATCATTTACATGTTAAGCTTTTAATTTCTATCCATAAGGTAAACATATTTATAGAGCAATTAACGGATATTAATAATTACAAAAACACATTTACTGCCCTTAAAATGTACATCTTATTCTACTAGCCTCAAAACTCATTTCCAAGATATCTACAAATCAGATAAGAGAAAATTTTATTAATTGAAATAAATAATACTATTAACTTAATAGATTTATCTGATGAAGATTTGAAATGATTGCACATTATATAAAATTGATTGATTTTGACCAATGGGAGTGGTTTAAATCAGTGCCTGCAGCCATGTTGAATAAAGTCCATTCAATGAGGGCTATTAATCTGTATATTTATAGGGGGATAAATTGAGACTTTCGACATGACAATTCATTGTTTGAGGGGGTAGAAGTTAAAGAATAGTTGTTTAAATATTGAAATTACACCATATGAAACTGACACTTATTTTATTGTATGTTTTTGGAGTTTTTGACAAAAAGTGTAAAGAAATCTCAGCTTGCCATTAAATATTGACAGACTAGTGTCATGATTGTTGGTAGATTTGTACCTGTTTGAAAAGGTATGTTTTAATAGATTTATACTACTAGGTACAAAAATCAGGGATGTTTTTTTCCAGTTATTTAACTAATTTCAGCTATTTTTTCAGTGATCCCCCCCCCCCCCACGAAAGTTCCAGGAAAGTCACAACATGTCAAAAATTACCCTTTTGAAAGGTGTGTAGATGGTTTCAACTGTATTTCATTGATTTTCAGTTGTTTCATTTTCTATCCAGAATCTTCCCTGTAAAATATTCGAAATTTACGCGGCACTTCCATACTTCCATACTGGTACTAAACCTGGTAGTAATGTGTTTCATAACTCCCAAAACTAAACTTTTAATTCTAGATAGCACAGAACAACACAAGCTTTTGTATAGCTAAACAAACTGCTATCAACGGCTTTATAATATTCGTAAAATTCAAATTAAGCTTCAAGTTTTTATAAACAGTATTTTCTACAATCTTATTGTTTTGTATAATATCGTCTTTAGTACAAAATCTAGATAACGACAGAAAAAGGACGAAAAGTGCTTAAGAGTTAAGTTTAAATTTCCATGTCGAACTAGTAACGTAAAGTGTTGATCTGTAGAGTAACTTTAGTCTCGATGTTTGGACTGTAAAGTGTTAAAATTGGCTTTTGTTTATAAAAACATAGTGATTATTTTATTGAGATAAGACTAAGTGGTTTTCCGACGATACAGGACACGAGTCTGTAATGTACTGTAAAAAGTCGTTCCAAGTAGGCTGAAATCATCCTTAGAAGGATTATCATTCATGAGACTGAACCAACAACGCTGGTATTTTTACATCTGCGTTACGTGGTTTCGTGGTCGGTTGTCCTTTTTAACTTTGATGGAATATATCTGTTCCTATGTTTGAAAGATTACCGGGATTTAAGTTATATAAATTATATATTAATGCACAATTTGAAGGGAATTAAGATCGAATTGGACCAAAAGTGAAAGTAATTTTATCTGTAATATTGGACTATTATTAGCAGGTGTAAAATCAAACTTTATCTCAGACACAGAAACCTAAATCCATACTCAAGCTTTGATATCCGTAAAAGGTGGACAAATTGAATTTCATCTGGAACATAAATCTTACGTTATCTATAGGGATAATTCCACACAGAGAATATTTGATTAAAAATTCACATGGCATACACAATTTCAAAAGAAAGACTTATGAAAACGGATGAGATCGTTGATTTCTCTTAATTACTATGTTCCCAAAAGACCAAAATTTTTCTTATCAGAAAATTATGGATCACATGAAGAAGAATTTCAATAAATTCAATTTCCTGCTCGAATTTATATAGTAAATCCGCAGATAAATGGCAAAATCTTACAAACTTAAAAATTGTGTACATTTATATCTTACAAAGATTAATACAGTCACGTTTAACATATAAACAATTATTTACTTGATAAACAAAATAAAACTTTTCTGTTAAAATGTTCAAAATTGCACAAAAATAAAATCGATTCTGTAAAATATTTCTGCATGACAAATATGTTTAGTAAAAAAAAAAAATAGCTGACATTTTCAATAAGTACCCGATTGGCCTTTCATATCGTATGCTCAATATTTTACAATAAAGAAATATTTGTCAGGCGAAAAACTGAAAAAAAGCTTTGATATTTCAACATGCAACAAACGGTCTTTATTAATACTATGGCCTTCCAACTTTCCCATCTCACCTCTCAGAAATCTATTTGGGTGTTCATCCTGCAGTGTTTTCTTTTTTGAATATAATCGATTTTATTAAACAATTTTATTTTTAATCAACTTTTCTCAAGAAATGTTATCCGAGTTGTTGAATATTGCCTTTAATTTTGCATATAAACTTCAAAGAATATATTGGTGTTGAGTTCGTTAAGCAGATTTGAAGTATACTGGCGAGTTGATCTTACACAAATGGTTCAATAAATAAGTAAAATACAGATTAATCGGCCATTCATATTTTAAATATCTTAAAATGTTCACTCAATTTTTCCGCCAGCTATTTACACAGTGTATATGAAGTACATTTATTTCAAATCATCTGCCTTGTCGAACCTGTCAGTTATATCAAATACGGGATTTGATTGGCTGAATTATTTGAAGTAGGCGGGGTACAGGTATGCATTCTCAGGTGTAAATACTGTATGTTGGTAGTCGATGCTATTTTATATATATATTAAGTACATGTCTAGCTGGTAATAAGCGGAAAACAATATTATACAGATTTTTACAGAAAAATGGTTTTCAAATGAAATTCGACTAACAGGATTACCTTAAAATAACCACTGGGAACTTAACAAACAAGAAATTGTTATTCTGTGACTGCTTTTTCTAAGATGCATTTTATAGTTCAGATTTAACATTTTTCAGGAAAAACAACAGACATCACTTGTTGCTCAAAAAAGAAAACATAGAACATGGCTTCAATATTATACAGACTATGTCTATTATTGACTTTGTGTTGTTGTTTACAATGTCAGGAACTATCTTATGACCTCAAAGAAGAACTACCAGCTGATTCGTACATCGCAGATGTGAAAACGGATGCAAACTTAAACATACCGACAGCTGAGGACAGTGATGTTCAATTTAGCTTTCTTACGACGGATCAACAGTACGAGGATTTTTTTCACATTAACGAAAGACAGAGTTCTCTGTACACGGCCCAAAAAATAGACCGTGAATCCATTTGTTTGTACACGGCGGACTGTCAACTTGGACTTGAAGTTATTGCTAGAAGTACGAAAGGTAGCTTTTATCGGAAAATCAAAGTCACTATCCATCTTATAGATGTTAACGATCACAGTCCGACATTTTCTGTATCGGGTGTCAGTCGTGAAATATCTGAAGGGGCCCTTGTTGGTACATCGATACATATCTCAGATGATGGCGCCGGTGACAGAGATTATGGCATATTAGGTGTCCAAACTTATAGAATTGATGATCAATCGGGAACACCGCCTTTCACAGTAGATTTTCAAAACAACGATGGTACCAGTACTATAGTAAAATTAATTCTCAATCAACCACTGGACAGGGAAATTCAGGATTTTTACAGTCTGACAATAATTGCTGAAGATGGAGGAAGCCCAAAGAAATCTGGCTCTATACAAGTAAATATTACCGTTACGGATGTTAATGACAACTCACCCGTGTTTTCACAATCTATGTACAATATAACTATTAATGAAAACCACCCCGTAAATTCATCAATTCTTAACGTTACGGCAACTGACAAAGATCTCGGTGTAGATGGGGAGGTTTACTTTAAATTGAGCCCGAGACAGGAACAGAAAAACCTGGAACTTTTCGCCATTGATGAAAATACGGGAAATTTGAAAGTTGTAGCCTCATTAATATATGAGCCAAAGGAAAATTTCACAATTATAGTTGAGGCTTACGACAAAGGGCAACAGTCTAAGAAAAACAAGGTAAATGTTTATCTACATGTAAATGATGTACACAACAACCCTCCTCAGATAAACATTAACTTGTTATCAAACGCAGACTTCGCAGCTATTCCAGAGGATGCTAATTTAGACACGGCTGTGGCTCATATAACTGTATTTGACCCCGATAACGGGCGTAACGGAATTGTGGAATGTACTTCAACTAGTGACAAATTTAAATTACAGAGATTTGACGTTCACGAATATAAAGTTGTTATCAAAAGTCAACTCAACAGAGAATCTCAGCCAGAACATCAAGTTTTCGTCAGTTGTCATGACAACGGTTTGCCCCCTTTGAGTTCAACAGCTGAGTTCACGGTCAAGGTCTTGGATGAAAATGACAATAAACCAATGTTTACAGCAGCCACATACAGAGTTAGCATACAGGAAAATAACCCGAAGGGAGCATCTCTTTTTAAAGTATCAGCGAATGATTTTGACTCTGGTAAATATGCCGAAATAACGTACAGTATGTCGTCAGTTCCAAATTATGACTTTCATATAGATTCTTTATCCGGTCAAATTAATGTTTTGTCCGTTCTGGATCGAGAAACCGCACAAAAAATTCATTTAACTGTTTTTGCAATGGATGGTGGTTCGCCATCGCTTACCGGAAGTGCGGATGTTGTTATTACCGTATCAGACGATAACGACCAAATTCCACAGTTTGTTGAGGTTAATCCTGTATTTTCTGTCCCTGAAAATTATAATACACATACATCGATAGGATTTGTTAGAGCAACAGACGACGACGAAGGAGATAATAGTAAAATTACATATTCTTTGTCACCAGAATATATTGTACCTTTCATAGTCTTGTCAAACGGCACTATACAAACGACACAACAACTCGACAGAGAAAATATCAGTTCGTACAATTTTAAAGTTTTTGCCACAGACCACGGCAAAATACCAAATATAAACATTACAAACGTGACCGTTAACGTTATGGATGTTAATGATAACGGACCAATTTTTACGTTTCCTAATAACAAAAACAACACCATCACCATCTCGTACCAGACACAGTCAAATACGGTAATCGTAACAGTTGGTGCATTGGATGAGGACCACGAAAATAATGCGCGTGTGACATATTTTTTCAAAGAGAAAACATATGCGAACATGTTTCAAATTAACAGCCTTTCAGGACGTATAACAATTGTTCGACCACTATCTGTGCACGAAGCTGGAAGGTACAGTATTACAATTACCGCACAAGACGATGGAACACCACCGATGATTTCCGAACAAATGATAAACATTTTGGTTACCACGCAATCATTAGGCCACAGTATAAGCACTGAGGTTGCAGAAGATGGCCGGCAATATTTCCTGATAGTTGTTGCGATATCTTGTGTAACTGTGGTAATTGCCGTTGTAATAATACTTACAATATGTCTGATCAAACGAGCTGACCGAATACGTCAGAAATATGTAGAATCGCACAAGGATGAAACCGATGGCGACAAAGACATGGACTCGAAGAAAACAGCCAGTTTCACAAATAATAAGAACACTTTTGATCGGTTTTCACATGGTCCCAACAATAATGGCGATGATGGCGGGAGGTTGTATTCGACGGTAGACAGGAACTCTCTACAAAATGAGGTAAGAAAATCACGTCATTATTTTAAACTTATTTTGGGATAGGATGGAGGGATGGGGATATTTAAACCATTCTTTTTCTTTGCAGTCTCGCTTTATCAAGAATTTAAAAATTCTGTTAAAATTGAAATTTAACATCAATTTAAATGCAAGATCTAATTCTAAATTTTAATCTTAACCTATAATTATTCGTTTAAATTTATCTCTATTTGAGTTTTGATAGTTGTCAAGGTAATTATAGTGTAGCCCCTTACAAGACAAATGGCCCACAGCTGGGTCCCCAAGGTGTCATACTTCATTGTACAACCAACCTCAATCCCCATGTTTATTGTGACCGTCACATTTTTCTGTGTGTAGGTTTATCATTGTATTAACATTTTAAACTTGATTTATTTACTGGATGGCAGAGGTTTTCTGTGGTCAGATCAAGAAAATTGCCTTTTGCAATGAATAAAAATTCAATTAATCGGTATTAAATTTGAGAACACCCTAGAAATTCGATTCAAAAGCAATAAATTTCTCATTTTCATTTAAATTTCAGAACAATAGTTTTGGTATATCAAGAGTTTGTTCGTACCACTCAAATCATTTGATGGCCCTTTTTACATTTATTTTACTGTTCAATACAATGTTTAATGGTAAAAGTTGAAATTTACCCCCAGATTTTGTGGTGATGAAGTCATTTATGGTTGTTTTGACCACTGCTAGGCCAGAGGGTCCCTATCTTATTGACTAATCCGTGTCAAATGTAATCATACATACCTAAACAGTATATAAGTTTGTGATCAGATATCAATGATATGATAACGAAATGTAAATTATCCGGATGAAAACGATTTGTAATTTATTTCATTGAAATTTCACTTGTCGTTTTATGTGTCCTTCAAAATTAGTTTTTCCTTTGACTTCAGGTGTTTGATCTTCAGGCCATATTTCTTATCAATCTTTTTTTTCATTTTGAGTTTGAATAGGAAAAATTAAAGGATAGTACGTTGACATTAATTAACCTTTTGCATTCCAACAGTAAATCAACACTTTCACGAACAAAAACTCTGACAACCAATAAAAAAAAAACCCTTTATAAATAAACAAGTACAAAATTTCTCATATTAAATATTGTAAATAATTGGGGTTTTAAAGCCACATATTGTCCATGCAATACACAGTATTTTATGACTCATTGTGATTCTGGCTTAATTATTAAATCCAACAATTGCACTAGTCATTATATTGTGTGTTTCTATTAAAAGACGGAAATAAAAGTACTATTAAAAGATGAAAGCGACATATAGGATAAATGACACCTGCCAATCAGTAATTAGTTTCGTTTTTTTTTGTATTTTAAGGTGTAAAATTGGATACTGTTCCATAGAAACTCTATGCTTGTATTGCCATTCTCACTGAATAAATATATCACATTTCTGCTTGAAATCTAAAACAAATTCTCCCCACAATTTGCACAAAACCCTACAAGATGCTGCTACGTCAAGAAGCCGGCTTCAGTAGTGAACTCCCATTTGTCCCTATTAATAAAAAATAGTTCAATAGCCCGAGTAGACACCCCGAGCGCTTTTAGTTACTAATAGCTTGAAGCACGCAATCTCAAGTTTTATTTCAGCAATTCAACACATAGAAAGTCTCAGTGTAAAAGTAAATTAAAAATCCAATTACCAATTAATTATTTAAATGTTGTTTATTTTTTTAATGTACATATGTTTACAACTAAAGATAAAAATTAAGTAAAAATGTATTATAACATATTCTTTCCAAAAATTGTAAATTTAGTCACTTTTCAAAAAAAAAAAGCAAAAAAAAACAAACAAACAAACAACAACAGAGTATTATATCACATTCTTTTCAGAAATTGTAAATTTAGTCTATTCAAAAAAAAAATAACAGAAAAAAGAAAGGAAATAACAGGAGAAACGTTCTTAGGAAGAGAGCATGTGTCATTTAAATTTTTTAATAACAGCAATTTTTAATAATGAGTTGGTTTTAAAGTTATAAAAACAACAGTAGGTAGGATTAGTTTTCCTTCTTCTTATTATATAAACTGTTGTCTACATAGATTAATATTGCCCTCTAATATTTGTATAACCAGCTGTTTACAACTGATACTTAACGATTTTATCTAGTCAAAATATTGTTATAAGATTTATGGAAAATTAAAGTATATTAAAAATGAAAATTTTTAAGTATTGCTTTTAAAATGATAATTTACAAGCATTTAAAGGTAAAACATGAAAGTTAATCCACTAAAAGCACGTTAAAACGGCTGCGAAAACGTTTAATCTAAGAATCATAAATTATTCATATGATAATGTCAAACAGTTTTTTTATTATTACAATTGTGCATATATTGATATATGGTCATAATAAAAAAAAACTTTAATTTTTAAGAGTAGTATTAAGTATAGTATGATATAATCTAGTTTGAGGCTATGTTCTCGATTAAATACATTTCAAGTAAGAATATCATATCAAATCGGCGAAAGACATTTGAACGAATTGACAGGACAAAAGAGCGAAATAAAAACGGACCTAAGAACTACAACTTGTAACATTGAATATCCCATTTACAAACGTTCTCTGAAAAAAAAATTGTAAAACTTCTGTAGTTTTTAATGTACATTGTTCAAATATTTCCACTATTTGGGATAGAATCTATTGGTAATCCAGTTTAAAATATATCACTATACAACGTACATGGCCTGATAATAAATATAGTATGAGTCGAGTAGACCCAAGTCGTAACCTCTGACCGTAATAACTTGTGTATCACCTATCATCTGTTTTTGTGTAATACGTTTACATTATCTACTCATTCTGTCATCTTATAATAATTGTTTGTAAATAATTGATGCTCCTGTAGCGCAATCTGCTGCGCCTGAGTTTATTCAATAAAGTTTGAAAAAGACAGGCGAAAAAAAAAGCAAAAAAAAACAAAAACAAAAACAAAACAAAAAAACAAAACAAACAAAGTCAGTGGTGAATCCATTATGCGAGATATGCAAGTTTTTCTAATATTAATTCTTTGGTATGTATGGTATGACGTTTCATTCTGAATAAAAGTTTTTTTCTTTTCAAGTTTCAAATTGTTGACAAATAACTTAAAATCTATTGTGACAAAATGGAAGGTATTAAATTGTATCCATCTCCGGAGTCTATTACTTGTGGGGCCATTTCAACAACATTTGTAAATGTATTTTGTTTACATAATCTGATAACGTATTTGTCACCTAAATATATCTTCCCATCTCTCTTTAGAAACTAACAAATACAGTACATCAACCGTGAAGTTTACATCGTTAACGCGTTGTAACAAAAACAATACACCATATCAACTCGGCCAATCTGAGACGAACTCAAAACGATGAGAACCAAAATGTCCTTTTAAATAAACCGTGTCTAATATTGTACTTTTAACAAACACACAACAAGTCTACGATCGCTATTTATTCAAAAAGTATTGTCAAGAAGTTTGGAATACAAATTCTTGCGATGTAAACTGATATTTAGGGGTAACAATGTACCTTGAAATTTAAATATAAAGAAAAACCCGTTACATTAACAAATTCTTTTGGAGGAAATTGTTATCTTACTTGGGATAATGTAAGAAAAACATTATCAGGTGTGAACCAGGTAGAATTCTCACCTGTTTTGTCTGCTTTTATCATTAAGATGGAGTGATAAATATACAATTGTTTACATGTAATACCAAATAATTACATACACAAAAATATCATCTTCATCATCATCATCGACACTGCATTGACTCAAATACAAAACATATAATAATTGTTTAAGGTAAAACGAGTCCGGGTATGGGGAGTATACTCAGCACCCTTTAATGTATAGGCACGACTTATTTTATCAGTTATATATATATCTTCGATTGCCATTTTCTGATTTTTGACGATTTGTAGTTGACACGAGATGATATCATATTGATAACATTTGGTTTAACTTTGTATTTAAGTACTCTATTATCAATTTTAAAATAAGAATTTATCAACTTACACGACAGATGTCAAAATTGTTTACATTATATTCAGTTGATCAGTATATATAATAAGGCTGTGGATTTTGATTGACAGTACAAAATAGTGGACTTTCTTGTACAAATTAAACTAGAATTCTTACAACAGGAAAAATCAAACGAAATATATCCTGCAATTTTACAAACTTTATTAATATTTAATAACTGCTAACATATTTTTGTAAATTCCAAGAAAGAAATAATATAAGGGAAAGATTATTAAGATATAGTATTTTCATTGTAAGATTTTGGAATCCCATTTTAAGACTTTGTATTCCCATTTTAAGATTTCACATTCCCAATTATAAGATTTTGTATTCCCATTTTAAAATTTTGCATTCCCATTTTAAGATTTTGCATTCCATTTCAAGATATTGTATTCCCATTTTAAGATTTTGTATTCACATTTCAGTCTTCCTTGAATCGATTTAAAAATGTAGATCTCAACAATAAAGAATTATGTGACAGAAATAAGAATAAGTTGTCATCACTTCAGCTTCATCAACAGCTATTAGAGACACAAAACAAAAACAGAAGACCAATGGCAGTAAGTTTGCAATGTTATTTTAATTTTCATATTTATAAATACGAGTGTATTTTTTCAGTTCGTTTTTGTACTTACTATCAATAGACATTCTGTAATACACAGTATAACAGTGATTGTTTAAAACTATATACAGGATGGCTAGATATATCAGTACACTTTATTACATATTATAGAATGGATAAAAAAGAATATATGATAATTAAAAGCAGAACAGAACAAAATGATGTAGATTGAATGAAAAGGAAATTTTTAAAAGAAACTAGTTTCTAAGATTATATCCCATTGGAAGGTAGAAGTAAATTTGTTTATTCTTATTTGGAAACAAGTATTTACTTATAACCGTGTTTTATTCCACAGTCTCAAGGAATATTAAAGAAATTAGATGGAGACAATAACAGTGACCTATCAGCAGAGGTCACCACCAGCGACAGTGGACGAGGTGGCAGCGAGGACGACCTCAACACCAGTACTGTTCTCTCATATTCAGTAGAATTCGGTAAGCAAATAAAAAAAAAATATCACCAGTTTGGTAGTTAGTTGTGAAGGCTACTAAATGTTAAAAAAATATTATAATAATAGACACATATTTGTGTGTTCTAACATTATCTTGTAACTGGTGTCATAATTTATCATAACTTATGATAGCTTCAGGGTACCAGTCTAATAATGGTTTATCATAAATTATATAATACATAAATCATTGGTCATTATAGGTTAAATCACATCTAAATTATGTTGTACAGTAAAATATACTTATAGGTCAGTTGACATACATGATTTATGCTTCTGTCCTACTGAAAAAAGGTCGAAAAGGTGTCCTCTCTGGAAATTCACATACAATATTGCAACCAGAACACAATATTAGTACAGTTTAATATTTTTGCATCTAGAATATTTTTGTTTTTTTTTCTATTAAACTCTTAAATTTTTATCAAAAGTAACCCTCCTCTGGAAAACAAATGATTTTCGCCAAAAGTAAAATTTCATTTTAACAAAGAAGCTTATCTGGTTAAATTGTATTATTAAAATATTTCATGCAAATATTTGTAAATTTCTTAATATTTTCGATCATATAAGGTACGGTACAAGGTGTATCAGGTACATCTGACGAGAAACTAATTGTAAAATAAAACCCAAACAGCACGAACGGTATACATGTACCATATACCCGTGACAGATTGATGGATGGTTCACAGGAATACATGGCAATACATGATTGATGTCTGAGTTGGTAGACAGCTTCCTTAATCACACATTCGCCGTCAAAATGTACAACAACCTTTCATTGATAACTGTAACCACAGCATGATTTTTATATATAAATAGATGGCTTGATATTCTTCAAAAATATTCAATTTAGTTTCATGTTGTTTCTAATAATAATAATAATAATAATAATAATAATTTAACTGTAAAGTTATAGTAACTTTATTAATGCTCTTTTATACCCTTATAAGGTTGATGGCATAAAACAAACATGAATGTATATACATATGCAAACATGAACATAATAATAATAATGTCTTTTTAACTGTTCGAAGTCGAAGCGTTTTTATGCAAAAAAAAGAAAAAAAAGAAAAAAAGAAAAAAAGATTTTTTTTATCAATTTATCATTATTAAAAAAAAATCACGGAAGAATTTGTTTTCTCTTTTGTAAAAGTTAAATGGTCCTTCTTCTTGGTACCATGACATAGACTTATATTTTTTCCCACCAGATGAAAATTAAAACCCGTCTATCATTGAATTAAACTGCAAATGACCACCAATTCAATGAATCATCATTCAAATTAATAACATGTACACAATTTGTAATGTTATTAGAATATTTAACTCTGCAGAATTCTATAAAAATCTAGTATTTCATGGATTAGGATGACACATTAAATTAACAAAGCTGGGAGACGGTAATATGAGTGGACAACAAAATGGTATATTAAAAATCCCTTCAACACTGTGAAATGGTTTGATATCTATTTGTCAATATTGTCATGGGAGTTTTTTTTTTTTACAGTCTCAGATTTCTGTGGTATACCATTACAATAAAATGAACAATAGCTTGTACCCTCAAATCTTTTAAAGCTTTAAAAGGAATGGTTCCTTTGAAGTTATTGTTAATTCAATGACACCTGTTCATTTTCAATTTTATTATCTTGTATTTTCATTGTATGTTTGTGTTCGTTGATTTAATTATATGCTGATTAATTGTTCTTCTTCTTACAGACCAACTGAAGCAAAGTCAAAGCAGAAATTTTTCAACGTTTTACCAGTCCAGCCCACGTGGTAGGGAGCACGCGGTCTGTACAACCACCAACACGTACCATCAACCAAATTTTAAAAATATGACATTGTCTTCAGATAACTTTTATAATTATGAAAATAGTGCTAAAGGAATATATCCAAAAGGAATTTCTAGAAATACTTCTATGACCAGTGGTCATGACGACAGCACAACTACTTCCGGAAGTTACATCATAGATGAGGATGATGAATATGTAGATATGGTCCAGCCTAGTAAACAATGTATTGTTTGATGCAGTGCATTCTGGGAAAAAAGTAAGCCATTACTCTTTCAAAGACCGCATGCCAAATTAACCATAAAGAAAACATAGAGTTGAAATAGACTTCTGAACAATAAAATCAAACAAATTAAATTTGTAACATGTAAAAGGAAAGTCAATCCCTTTTATTGAAAGGATGGGAGTGACTGAAGTATAGCTTTATAACAATTTGAAGTGCTTAATAATAGATTAAAGGGGAAATGTTAAATTAAAAAAAAAATGAAGTATGTTCTTCCGATTTTAGTTCAAGATTATTTTCATGAATTTTGTTTGAAGAAAATGTATATGCACGAAAAATATAGTATTTGTTGCCAGTAAATACCAAAGATTGTGTAACCTATGTTACCAGTTTCTCTGGATTGTCCCTGATCCCCTCATATAGTTTTCTCTACTGTTTATTTTCAAACAAGTATACATGTTTGTATATTAATTTGTTATCATTTAATCTAAAAATACCAATACATTATAATTGTTGTATATTTTATTTACAGAATGACGCTTACTCGGTGCTATTATCCATAAGTACGTTTGACATCACTATGCCGACATGAAACGCCTTGATTATGGGGATGCTGGTATCCAAGCTTATAGTATAGTTTACAGTTGTGTTGCAAGTAACAGGTAGGTTACTTAACATAATAAATAGAACAAATTTATTATTGCTACACTATATAATTAGAACAGCTCATTTTAATGTTTATTGATATTTTCCCACTTTTATGAAAGTTAGTCGAGTATTGTCACTAAAATGCAGGGAAAAAACCCAATAGAAATGTGTCATAGTAAATGTATAGATGTTCAAACATAAGGTATATTCTTTTATATGGGAATCACATCACTTGTGTAATGGCTAAAGAGTTTAAAAATTGGTAGTTGCAGGTTTTTTTTAGCTAAGCAGGCACCATTAAGGAGTAAGAGCAAATACTGGCTATCTTGCAAACAGGAAATGTGTCTGAGTGGAGCGACATGTCTACCCCAAACTAAGCTGTTGGTCCAGTACAAAGCAGATAACCGAAATGTAACTGTTCTCCCAATGATGTACTTGAAAAATTGGTAACTTGAGGTCAAACCAAAATCACTCACTCCGACTATGGACATCTGTGTCACGAAGAGATGAGATGGAAGTGTCTAAACTATTTTAACAATTTTGATCTGAGAATAAAAAATAGCAGTGAAATCAGTCTTATATTAGATTTCTGTAGAACAAGTAATTCCCGTATATACAGATGTATATTTCTGATTCAAATATCAACACAAGTTGGTTTGTTTTTCTGTAGTTTAAATACACTAGGTAATTGTACATTGTGGACGTAGCCGAGTTTGTCTACCTTGTTTAGGCCCTTTGGTTTTATTGTTCCAAAATCTTTAAATTATTTGTTCTTCCAATCTTTTGATTTTGAGCGTACCTGATGCAGGTTATTACAGTAGCGTACCTGATGCAGGTTATTACAGTAGCGTACCTGATGCAGGTTATTACAG
>MJUT01013641.1:350819-362243 GCA_002080005.1 Gigantidas platifrons
TCACTGATATACCCAGAGAAAAACACCGACCTGCCTCATGTCACTGATATAACCAGAGAAAAACACCGACCTGCCTCATATCACTGATATACCCAGAGAAAAACACCGACATGTCTCATGTCACTGATATACCAAGAGAAAAACACCGACCTGCCTCATGTCACTGATATACCAAGAGAAAAACACCGACATGCCTCATGCCACTGATATACCCAGAGAAAAACACCGACATGCCTCATGTCACTGATATAACCAGAGAAAAACACCGACATGTCTCATGTGACTGATATACCCAGAGAAAAACACCGACATGCCTCATGTCACTGATATACCCAGAGAAAAACACCGACATGCCTCATATCACTGATCAATATACCCAGAGAAAAACGCCGACCTGTCTCGTGTTACTGATATACCCAGAGAAAAACACCGACATGCCTCGTGTCACTGATAAATTTGATAACATAGTTGTATTAGAAAAAAATACTGGTATGGTCTTTCTCAGCTGCCATATAAATCTCGTGACTGTTTTCGATTATTAAAATAAAATTGGTTATAAAAAAATCCACACAAACTAGTAAACAGGATAGGGGAGATAAATCTTATTCGCTTACGCTACGAAGTAGCTTTTCATATGGGTTTAATTGTACTTGCCTGAAGTAATTAATGAAAACAAATCCAGGTCAGTTAACGGTTATCTCTTTGTGTGTTGGTGGTATCGAGTTTGCCTAATGCAATGATTTTACGGTTGGATTTTTGAAACTGTTCCGACAGTGTGGTAGTTTTTGTGTTTGATCTTAATGCATTAATTACCAACATAATGAACCAATTAATGCTGTTAGGAACAGCTTGAAGATACCCACGAGGTAATCAGAAGCCGTAAATTGAAGGACAGATAACACAATGACCAACGAAAAAAGACAAAAGGACGAACAAGCAACAAAAGAATAATCTAAATAATTTATTTTCAGTGAATTAGACTAAAGGTAACAAAATATACATGTCATATTTACAATCTCATAAACATTTCATAATAATCAAAATGGATGCTTGCTTTGATTGTAAATGTGTTTTGAACAGATATGGTATATATATATTTACTAAAGGTATGCAGACACGTGTTTGTGTTTACCCACATGTCTATTTGCTTTAAACTAGTCATTTGATTGGCCGTTAATAAGATTTCACTACAATAGTAAACAGTTAATTATATGTAAAATTATTGGTTAAAATTTATGTCGCATTTCCGTTTGCAATCAGTACCTATCACCACTAAAGTTGTGAGTTCGAATCCCGCCCATGGCGAGGTTTACTCGATACATCATTATGTGATAAAGTTTGCCAGGGACTTGAGACAGGTGTGTGGTTTTCTTTTGGTACTCCGGTTTTCTCCACCAATTAAACTGACAGCCACGATATAACGGAATTATTGTTGAAAGTGGCGTTAAACACCATAACACTACACTAATTAATTAATTGTTTTTTTTACGTTCTTAAACATCAAACGTACAGCGTACACAAATGTTGCTATGGAAACAATTCGCTTTCTTTAATGTCGGATACAAAATGGAATACAATATTGAATCTTGATCAATTGGTGGAATTGTTGACCATCACTGTTGAAACTTTCTTTTCATGAATATTAGCAGTATTCGTTTCAAAATGATATTGCATACATAAGTCCTCCATGCTAGGCAACCAAGTTTTCTACTTCCGGTTGACATTTAGCATCAGCAGTAATATTTGTTCTGTAGTAAATACCAGCTGGTTCATCACACATGGACGATTTACTAGCCTCGTACTTCAGTCTGTGTCTCTCCAAAGCAGGCCCCCATCGAGGATCGGGTTGTAACAGTGTCTTCACTCTCTGTCAAGAAAAACAAATATGTCAAGATGTTTGTTACTTAAACAAACGATGTTATGGCTGTCATTATACCCGTCGGATGTCACCCATGAGTATGATAAGAAAACGTCTTTGAGGAACCTGACATCACTCCTCGTATTTGTGGGAGTTGGTTTTTCTGGTTCTTTTGTCAATTTATTTCTGTTGTTCTATCTATTCAGATTAGGTTAGTTTTGTTTTGTTTTTACTTTTTTAAAATAGATTGTGATTTTATTAAACTATCCCTCGGATAAAATGGTACGCAATGCTGTTGAAAAATAAAACTTGTAGTGGATACTGAAGAAACTGAATTATTTAAAACAATACAAATACAGTCAAACTTGCTCATGCAGTCACCTTTATCAAGCAGCCACCTGTATTAAAAGGTCACATTTTTATTGCCCTGTCATTGTAAATAACATCTGATTTGAAACTCTTTTAATGTAAGAGGCTACATGTCTTAAAAGACCACTTGTCTCGGAATCAGGATAATGTGTCTAAGTGGGGCGATATGTGTATCCGCGGACTGTTACTTCAGTGAGCTAGCACTATACAAATCTAACTAAGCGTGTCGGTCTAGTACAAAAGCGGTTATCATCATAATTTCATCTAATATAACTTGCTCTCACCGCGATATAACTGAAACAGTGCTAATTTGGTGTTAAACAACAATCACCCACTCACTCTTATAGATCGATCTTTAAAATTTGAACATTTAGCTGTCTCGATCTTAATCTACCGATAGCAGAAGGATAGACTGAGACCAAAAACGTCAAAAACATTTTCATGCTGAAATTTAACCACTTCGGGGGATAACAATAAATAAGAAAACACATTAACCAAATGGATTTACACTCTAAGAATATGATAGTTGGTTGGTAGTTTGGTTTGTGGTATTTAACGTCACTTTAAGCAATATTTCAGTTATATCATGGCTGTCAGTTTTATTGGTGGAGGAAACCGGAGTACCCAGAGAAAACCACCGACCCGACGCTAGTCAGTGACAAACGTTATCACATAATGTTGTATCGAATACACCTCGCCATGAACAGGGCTAGGAATAGGAGAAATAATTATTCAATCTAAAACATCTAATATAATGTACTTATCAGGGTCCGGGTGGCTCAATGAGTTAGGTAGTTGGATTACCTAACAATTCATACAAGCCTATCACCAATACGGCGTGGGTTCTCTCCCGGCATTGTAAATTACAAAAAAGGTGCACTCGATAAAGCTTACCAGTTGCTTGCCCATGGTCGGTGGTTCTCTCCGGGTACTCCGGCTTCTTCCACCACTAAAACTGGTCGCCATGATATACGGCTGAAATATTGCTAAAAGTGGCATTAAACACCAAAAAATCAAATCAATCAATTAATGTACTTACCTGAATTAAATTCCCTTGTGTCTGCATGATAATAAACACCATATATAATGGTAATGGTATTACGGAAACTAATCCTAGCATCCAACCAATGAATATAGCCCACCCTGGATACTGATAATCACCATATGACACTGGCTTTAATTGTGACACACTGAACAACCAGATAAACTAAAAAAAAACAAACAAACAAATCGTGAAACAAACGTAAGTCAAAATATACTCTCATTTACTCTACTTCAAACAAATACTTCCCGCCTTCAATAAATTGATGATTATGGCAGAACAATGTTTAAAACCTAATAAAATAAACAGAGAACCTAATCACAATTATTGTAATCTAATACAGTAAACATATGTAAGAACAGTTTGAAGACAGCAAAGTGGTAAACAGAAGCCTTAAATCAAAGAAAGACAGACAACACTATGGCCAAAAGAAAGAGAAAAGGACAGACAACACTATGGCCAAAAGAAAGAGAAAAGGACAGACAATAATATGGCCAAAAGAAAGAGAAAGGGACTAACAACGATCTACAAATCATTACACAGATAACTACAGATCGAGCAACACGAATCTCACTGAAAACCGGGGTGAACTCAGGTGCTCCGAAAGCCAAAAATTGCAGTGTACTAGCAAAATAGCTGACGATTGTCAAAGCTTTCATGTAAATCCATTAGATGACATTAATATAAAACTAATAGAGTCTAAGAAGAGTTAGAAGATACTAAAGGGGGAACTGCTTACGACAAGTGGACCATATCCGTAGTCAATTGTGACACAAATAATCCATAACAAGATGTTAAGACATGTTTGTACAATACTTACCATTACGAGAAGTGGAGTCACAAATTTCCAACAAATTTTCCACCACACTGATGGCATATAGCCTATCATAAATTCTATGTCTTTAAGAAACCTGTCTGCACCTGTTAAATGAATTCAGATACGTTAAAACATTATTTCTGTGTTCGACTCAGAGTTTCCATTCCATTCGCCGAGATTCACAATTCTATCTGATGCATTGCGGGTAAAGTAACAATGATGTATCACGTGTTAGTAGAATGTCACATTCATTGCAAATAAATATAATTTGCAAGAAGAGTTTGAAGGTACCAAAGGGGTAATCAGGGTCTGTAAATCGTGGAACAGACAATATAATGATAAAAAAGGACAAAAAGGACAAACTATAACCCACAAAACACTACACAGAAAACTTCAGATCGAGCAACACGAACCCCACCAGAGGGGAACTAAGGTGCTCCGGAAAGGTTAGCAGTTGTCGTTCCAATAGCGACACCTGTTAGTAGTGGTCGTTTGAGGTCTGTTGAAATGTACAAATTCGAACTGTATCCTCCACCACCTGTTTTTGAAGCAATAAAGAACACTTGCCAATATATGCATCCCATTGCTACCTCTTTATTTTCATTATTTATTGCTTTTACATTTCTTCTCATAAGGATGATACTTTGAAGACATTTAAATTCGTAGAAACCAATATTCGTGGTTTGAGGAACAATTGTATTTTCGTGGGTATGTAATTTCGTGGATCCCCTGCTATTGTCAGTATATATTATTTATGATGACAAATATTTGTTGAATACTTTATTTCGTTATTTAATACTATTAACAAAATACACGAATATTGGAATACCACGAATAATAATGACTTCACAGTAACTAAAATATAGTAAGCTTGAATTAAACAGAAAAGATACGAATATCTGAAAGAGTTGCCTATCTTTCTTAATCCTTCACTCCCCTTAAGTCGAATTTCGGATAACTCGGAATTTTGCATCGGTCCCATGAACTTCGAGATTCAATTGTAATTGAAAAGGAAAGGAAATCCAAAATCAACAGCTAAAGAACATCGCGATTTTTGGCATTTGGTGTTAAGTCATTTTAATTCGTGGTTGGAGTTACAAAATATGCTCGTGTATATGTAAGTTCGTGGACCCCTTGCTGTAGTCAGTACATTCATATACAGTGACAAATATCTATTGAAGTTTTAGTTTCGTGGTTTAATAATGAATTATGAGTGAAGCCATGTACTTCCAATTCCCACAGAAATGAACCAGGAGTGAGGACACATGCTTCCAAATTAACAAAATTAAAAATTGGACATGCAGCCATATGCTTATGATGGTTAGGCAACAAATGTTACATGTATGACAACGTTTTTACTAATAATATTACCATACATATCTTCATATTCATCATATCATATTATATAGCATTACCACGTACACAACCAAGGTATTATCGTTGGTTGGTTGGTTGGTTGTATGGTGTTTTACGCCACTTTCAACAATATTTCAGTTATATCGTGGCGGTCAGTTTTATTGGTGGAGGAAACCGGAGAACCCGAAGAAAACCACCGAACTGTCGCAAGTTACTGACAAACTTTATCACATAATGTTGAAAACCTCGCCCTAATCGAGATTCGAACCCACAACATCAGTGGTGATGGGTACTGATTGCATAGATAGTTGTAAATACAACTACCATACGATCACGGCCACGACAGCCCCCAAGGTATTATGTAATAGGTGTTATGTAAAGACAGTTTAAACAATGATGGTCATCAATACCATCAATATCAACAAAACCAACCTTCACTCACTGAACACACACAAAAAAAGATGACACATATGACGTTGGAAATCTAGGACTTGGTCTTGGACAAGCACAAACATGTGGAGGGGTTAAACCTGTAAATGAGATCTCAACCCTCCCCTCTTGATTACTGGATCTCCAACGGCAATGCATATATTAAATAAAACGATAAAAAACGCACATATTTGATTTCACTCAAAAAGAACACATGACATCACAAACATGAGTGACAACAAAACATGGACAGTCCTATAACAGTGTCAATGAATAGTAGTAGTTGACTGATTACTTGCTATGTTCTATGAAGGTAGAATCTGTTGGCAAAAGACCATCACTTTTGCTCCTTTTGTTATTTCATAACCGGTGTATTAATTAATTATGTGTTTTGACAGCGACTTTCTCAAAGTGAAATTACACACGTAAAAAAAAATATTCATAGACTTAAAATAATTCTACAAGTAATTAACTTTATATTTAGTGCTTATGTATAAATATGTTGTGAGTTATTAAGAAATTAATCTGGACTTAGGTGGCATTTACACAACAATGGATATAAATTTCTTTGAATAAAGAAAAAAATAATGAATTGCTATAAGAGAGAAGTGAATAATTTTAGTATATGTAAAGTTTCTATGACTGATTTTAACCATTGTAGAATTCGCTTGGATGTAATATACCTTGGAACCAGAAGAAACCATTTTTTTCATATTATGTCAATGTTTCCAATGTTTGTACAGACCTCAATAATATTCTTGGCTTTTTAAAGAAGGGAACACTTGTAAATACAATGCTAGTTATATAATTAATATACCATATATCCATCCAATAACAACACATTCTACCAGTGATAATAACATCACAGAAAACACACCACAGTACCAGTCGATGATCTGTAGCACGTAAATTCCTCCCTACAATTAAAAAGTTCTTAAATTGATGTACAGGACATAGTTTACCCACTGTGAGGTACAACCCATCAGACAGACACAGGGTAGAGAAGTAGGACATAGTTTACCCACTGTGAGGTACAACCCACCAGACAGGGCTATCCGATGTTTGGTTTATTATAAGTAAATGATTGCATGGGATAATTGATATTTCCTTGCAAATAAAAGACAACGTGAAGGAGCGAGTTTGTTGCAGGTTATCATTCTTGTCCCTTTGCAGTAAAATATTTATCTGAAAGCACATCATAAATCCTTAATTCTAATTGATTCGTTCTCCTCAGAAATAAAGCTGAAATACTGTTCTCATGACATTAAACAAGCCTGGAGCATACCCAATTAAAGTTATTCCAGAATCGCGTCGTGAGCACTAGATTTGATATCTACATTTTGTTATGGAGAAATTAAAACGGATACCGCTGGTGTATAATGATCAGCGTGCTCGCCTCGAGAGTACGGTAGATCGTGGGTTCGAGCCCCGATCGGGTCAAACAAAAGACTAGAAAATTGGTATTTGTTGTTTCTCCGATAAGGACTCAGCTTTAAGGAGAAAGAGCAAATATTGGTTGGCTGGAAATCAGAATAATGTGTCCGAGTGGGGCGACATGTCTATCCGCGGAATGTTGTTTAAGTGAGCTAGCACTAAGAAAAATCCAAGTAAGCAGGTTGTTCTATCTAGTACAAAGTGGACCTCATTATCGATTTCATGGAAAATTAACTTGTTCTCGCCATGATATAGCTGAAAAATTGCTGAATTGCCGTTAAACAACAATCACTCAATCACTCTCTAAAATGGATACAATATCTATCAAATACTAGTAAACCATTAATATATTGATTAAAATATTATAAGTCTGATTAATAATGATATATATTTTTAATCAAAATTAGTCATTTAAGTACTGAGAGATTCAGAAAATGACGTATCCTCGAAAATACATTTTTTCCTTAAACCAATAAAATTGGTATTCACGAATTTAAACGTATTCAAGATTCTTTATTTCTCATAAAACCATAGAATAAACAGTGGTACAGAGAATTTGCCAATTTAACATAAATAGATAATAAATACACATGACAAGACAAGATGGTCTACAAAATTAAATAATAATAACACAAATGAAATAACATCATTTGGATCACAGAGATATGNCATTAATATATTGATTAAAATATTATAAGTCTGATTAATAATGATATATATTTTTAATCAAAATTAGTCATTTAAGTACTGAGGGATTCAGAAAATGACGTATCCTCGAAAATAATTTTTTTTCTTAAACCAATAAAATTTGGTATTCACGAATTTAAACGTATTCACAGTATATAGGTGTAAACAAACTACTAATTCACCAATCAGAGCTTATTTAGGACATATACAAATGTAGTTCCTTTTAAGGAAAAAAGTTCCTTTCGCTTGTTAGTATTGTTAAAAATATTGTATGTATGGAATAATTAAAATTGATAATTGAAGTTCATTATATAAGGATTATTTTAGTCCAAATTTGATGGGTTTAGTTGTATATTAATTAGTTGATGCATGATCTATAAATACTGAATTTCTGGGGGATGAGGGAGTTATTTTTAGAGTAGGTGTTTTCCATATGACTGCAAGATTTTAAACATCCCATGATATTTTGACACAATGTAGAGGTACCATGTATGTTTTTGAAAATATATGGTCTTGGAAAGGTTAAACTTAAGATAAAACAGCCAGGTAGGATCGAAAAACAAAACAATAGTAGAAAATGTAAAAAAAATAAATTAGTGCAAGCCCGGAGAGTAGGCGGTCATGTATTTGTGTAATAGGGAATCAATTTTGCATTTCTACACGATTTTTCTATTGGATATTGGAGGGGGCCCGGGTGGCTCAATGAGTTAGGTCATTGGATCTAACAACTCATACAAGCCTATCACCAATACGGCGTGGATTCGCCCCCGGCTTTGTAAATTACAAAAAAGGTGCACTCGACTCGCAGCCACAAGTGATAAAGCTTACCAGTTGCTTGCCCATGGTCGGTGGTTCTCCCCGGGTACTCCGGCTTCATTCACCACTAACACTGGTCGCCATGATATAGCTGAAATATTGTTGAAAGTGGCGTTAAACACCAAAAATCAATCAAATCATGGATATTGGAACTTTTCCGACAGTGTAGTATTTTTTAATTTTTAATTTTATTATTCGATTACAATAATGGGACTACACTGATATATTTGGTATCTTCCTTTAATTCTACCAACTTACCTCCATTACACAAGGAATCCCCAAGAAAAATTCCACGAGACATACACCTGCTGTAAATAACATCTTTCTATTTTTCAGGTATTTATGATACTCATCAGTAAAAGCGCTAATCATTGTTTCAACGGTACCAAACTAAAATTAAGCATAAAACCAAAATAACTCACACGTACACTGGTCATGTGACAATAAACAGATTGTCAGAGAGATCTATTTATTGAAGTACAATATACATGCATATATCTTTTTAGAGTTTGTCGTATGCAAGTTGAATTGACAGCTATCTAAATAATCAGTGCCTATCACCACTAAAGTTGCGAGTTAGAATACCGCTTATGCCGAGGTGTACTCGATACAAAATATGTGATAAAGTTTGTCAGTGACTTGCGACAGGGCGGTCGTTATCTCAGGGTACTCCGGTTTGTTCCTCCAATAAAACTGACAGTCACGATATAGCTAAAATATTGTTTAAAGTGGAACTAAACACCACAACTCTTATCATATACATTTTAATTAAAGCATAATTTGCCAGTAGGCCTTATAACAACTAAGGGAGCGACAAAGCAAAGCAATAAATAAAAAGAGAAAATAGCACATATTTAGTAAACTGGTCGTAAAATTAAACCCATGTAGTATTATGTCATTGGAACATAACATCCTATATTAACGATATAACATTGGCTTTTATGGAACGATAATCATTTTTCTCCCACAACTAATAAGCCTAATTTGGCACATGAATTGCGCAAACAACTTACAAATCTCTCTTTGTAAAGGAAGTCGTTTAGTTAACTTCTTTATAATTTTTTCTTTGATAGAAATATTATTATTCTTATAATGGCTCTTTTGGTACCATGTGAATGCTTTATAGAATGTATACGTTGGTTGGTTTATGGTGGTTAAACGCCACTTACAACATTATTTCAGTTATATATATATATATAGTGACGGTCAATTTTTTAGGTGGAGGTGGAGGAAACCGGAAAACCACCGACCTGCCGCAAGTCACTGACAAACCTTATTACATAATGTTGTACACCTCACCCTGACCGGGATTAGAACTCACACCATCAGTTGTGATAGGCATTGATTGCACAGGTAGTTGTAAATCCAACTACCATACGATCACGGTCACTTGCATAGCTCTATTTATACTTCCAATTTAAAAAGATTCATTTTATCTCACACATATTTTCTGGTCTTCAAAACAAAATAAAACCATAACACATATAAAATGCCATTATAGAGATATATTATTACCATCCTACAGCAATCACATCGGTGGTACGAGTGGCTCAATGAGTTAGGTAGTTGGATTACCTAACAACTCATAAAAGCCTATCACCAATACCGCGTGGGTTCGCGCCCGGCTTTGTAAATTACAAACATGGTGCACTCGACTCTCAGCCGCAAGTGATAAAGTTTACCAGTTGCTTGCCCATTGTCGGTGGTTCTCTCCGGGTACTCCGGCTTCTTCCAACACTAAAACTGGTCGCCATGATATAGCTGAAATATTGCTGAAAGTGGCGTTAAAACAACAAAAATCAAAATCAAATCGGTGGTGTAATGGTTAGCGTGTTCACCTCGAGTGACGTAGATCGTGGGTACGAACCCCCATCGGGCCAAACCAAAGACTATAAAATTGGTATATGTTGCTTCTCCACTAAACACGCAGCATCAAGGAGAAAGAGCAGGGATTGGTTGGCTCGGAATCAGGATGATGAGACAGAGTGGGGCGATAAGCCTATCCGCGGACAGTTGTTTCAGTGAGCTGAAAATCCAATTAAGCGAGTTGGTCTAGTAAAAAGCGGACCTTATCATCATCTCATTGAATATTAATTTGTTCTCGCCATGCTATTGCTGAAATATTGCTGAGTTGGCTTTAAACAACACTCACTCACCCACTCAACTGATTTGTAAGTACATACTAAATATCATATAAACTTAATTTTACCACCATCCGGCGATGATAATTCTGTTAGAAGCCAGTAAACGTCTTGTACATCACCTCATCGTGTAAAATCAGCAGCAAGGAAGGGGGTTTTGTGTCTATCTTTCATATCGTTCACACACATATGCACAAAGAACACTACATGCAAAGAGTCTCCCAAGTAAAAAACTGTCAACACTTTCCTATTGGTAATAGTGGAGCAGGAACTATTTACCCTTCCGGAGTACCTGAGTTCACTCCCGGTTTTTAGTGGGATTCGTTTTACTCGATCTTTAGATTTATGTGTATGTTTTGTGGATCGTTGTTTGTCCTTTTGTCCCTTTTCTTTAGGCCATTGTGTTGTCTGTTCTTCATTAGTTTTCTGTGTAATGTTTTGTAGATCGTTGTTTGTCCTTTTGTCCCTTTTCTTT
>MJUT01013641.1:363625-374047 GCA_002080005.1 Gigantidas platifrons
AAAGAAAATAGATTCTGAATAATTTGGTTCACTAATCCGCGAAAAGCAAGTGGTTCAAAGAAAACAAAGCTATTCACATTTCATGAAGACCAGCTGAATTTGTGGACAGTATTGTATTCCTGACTCTCTCAATCATGTTTCCATGGATACAAGATAAATGTGTGGACATTATTGTATCCCTAGACTGTCTCAATCATGTTTCCATGGATACAAGACAAATTTGTGGACAGTATTGTAGGTCTAGACTCTCTCAATCATGTTTCCATGGATACAAGATAAATTTATGGATGGTATTATAGCTCTAGACTCTCTCAATCATGCTTTCTCAATTTGTGGGATTTACCTTTTTTGCAACTGTGTAAAAAATAAAGATTAAGAACATTATTACATCTGCTAATAAAACGTGATAAATATCAAAGTAAATTAATTGAAAATCGACAGAATAATAAATAAAAAGAATGAATGAACAATTAAAAGTTTGCGCACCTAAGGATTCCGAGGGTTACTACATTGTGAAAAAATGGCATCAACAGAAATTTAAACCTTTCGTCTTTTCATCGATGTAAAACGTTTTTGTTGTTGATGTTCCGCATAATGATGTTGTCATGTTTAATAAGTTTGTACACAACTTCCTGTACCAGGCATGGAGGGCTTGGAATGAACAATTTGGAGCAAAGGCGAAATGTCATCAACGTATAAAATATGTGGTAGGTGGTAGTTTGCTGTAGCAGACGATGCTTACCGTAAAAACGGAAGCGGAACCATTATTGGTGCGCAGACTCACAATACTTATCAGTATTCAACTTATTATGCTACGCCTCTTCCATATTTCATTGAAATGATCCAACTAAATATAAGTATGTGTTCATATAATATTATGTATATTTTGAAGAGACGTGCTTGAGAAGAGCATTCAGGAAGACAAATAAACATAGTAAATATTATAAAATAAAATTACATCATGTAGATTTAAAAAAAGATTATGGATTATAAAAAAAAAAGACTTTCATGAAGATGCTTGGAAAAAAGAAAAGGTATGCTAGACGTTTTAAAACAGAAAAAAAATCATAATTGTTTTATAAGTTATTTTTAGAAATTCTATATACCTTTGTGAAGTGGCTCTTCTTGGTCGTGATGGAATGGTATACTCTGTGAGTTCGAATCGCGCTCATGGTGAGGTGTACTCGATATATCATTATGTGGCAAAGTTTGTCAAGTGACTTGCGACAGGTCGGTGCTTTTCTCCGGGTACTCCAGTTTCCTCCACTATAATTTTATAACTAAAATATTGTTGAAAGTGGCGTTAAACACCATTATCTAACCTTTGTTAACTATAGTAATAATAAACAAAGAACAACAAAAACAATAACTATCTTGTTGAATTTTAGTGTTTATATCCTGACTGCTGTCTAAAACGCCTTGCTTAGAAAAATGGTAGAAAATGAGATACTGTTTTTAAATAACATTTTAGAATATTCATAATATCATACTTTTTATACGTTTCCTTTTCCCTGATGCAAATTATAAATATACTTATGACAATTTTCAATTGTGTCTCATTATAACGAGTTGGCTATATCATTGTGTAGATAGTACATCAAATCACAGAAAATATTTAAGACACAACACAAGTTGATCAACACATTATTTCAAACCGTATATCTGCAAAATTTCACATAAACAAAAAACGACAGGTCTCTTAATCAAATGGAACTGCATCGCTGGTTGCATTTGTTGCTTCTCCGCTAAGCACGCAAAATTAAGGAGAAAGAGCAAAGACTGGTTGGCACGGAATCAGGATAATGTGTCTGAGTGGGGCGACATGTCTGTCTGCGAACTGTTGTTTCAATGAGCTAGCAATATAAAAATACAACTAAGCGGGTTGGTCTAGTACAAAGTGGACCTCAACATCATTTCATTGAAAATCAAATTGTTCTCGCCATGATATAGCTGAAACATTGTTGAGGTGACGTTAAACAACAATCACTAACGCAATCATTCAATAACTTTAATCAAATGGAGATTTTCAGAAGTAATTCACTAAGGTGAATGTATGAGCGAATATAAAGAAATGTGCAATACAGTATTGGTTTTGAAACTAAAATAACTCAAGGCAACATGAACTTCTAGATGAAAAATAATAGGTAAAAATAATATGTGAAAATTAACCAATTAAAAGTACATTCTATATGATCTTTGGCAATTTTGATTCTCCAACCAATATTGTCTTTCCTGATTTTTAGAACTGGGGTTATCTTAAATTTTAAATATTCAGTGATTTGATGTACCTTTATGAATAAATAATGTGTAATTATTAAGCTTAAAGAAAATTCAAGTTACTTGTGTGTCTAATCCAACAGTTATCAACATCAGGAAGAACAACACTGCCCATAACGGAGAGATTGGAAGCTTTGCTAGAGCTGCTGGATAAGCAACAAACACCAGTCCTGGTCCTGAAATGTATAATGTCCTGTTGAAGACACACACACATTCACATATACACACACGCACGCACGCACGCCCATACACACGCACACCCACACGCTCGCACATATAATGATACCAGATTTTAAAACAGAATGCAAGACTATTTTACTATCTATGAATTATTGCACATTTTATTGGATAATATATAAGAGTACTTATATTTGTTTGCTAACTGTATTCACTGTCTCTGGTTCACTGTGGCGTTTATCTGCCTGGTGACATTGTTAAGCAACAAAGCAGATTTGCATACATAATATATATATGACAAAAACTATGTTTGTATTGAATAAACAATGAAAATGCTCAGTATTTTTGTTTATATCACCCAGACCTCAGACGATTTAGTTCAAGTTCGATTGGTCCAAGATTATTTTCTTTTTCTATGCATTACTTTGTCATGATATTACATAATATTGAGAATGTCTTGTATGTTAAATTACCCATAATACATTCACACGATATCGTAGACCACATTACCTTTAGTGTGATACACGTACATACTGACATTTGATTAGTTGGTCGATTGTATCGCTAGTATTGCACTGAAAGCAACACCAACCCAATAACGACATTTGATTGGTTGGACGATTGTATCGGTAGCATTGCACTGAGAGCAACACCAACACAATAACGACACTTGATTGGTTGGTCGATTGTATCGATAGTAGATATAAGTACAATAATGACGTTTGGTTGGTTGGTTTGATTGAATCTCATTAATTTCCATTGGCATATACATGTACATAATGACCTTTGATTATGTGCGAAATTATATTATCAGAATTACAAAGACGTTTGATTGGTTGGGTGCAGTCTGATACAAATATATAAATACCTTTGATTGGTTGGAAAATTATATCTATTAATTACCTTGATTAAGGACATCATCAATTTCAACGCCCATGTCATGGGCCATAAAACCTATTATGGAAAAGATAACAACTCCTGCAAACACACTGGTAGCACTGTTAACTAAAGGAGCGATCATGGCATCTCTGAAGTAAAAAAGTTAATAAAAATTACTTATTTTTAACCTGATAATAACAGAAATATCATGATTGCTTTATTGAGATAAGACATGAACAAATTCACATACGGGTAATAAGTAAATAACAAAAATAGGCAGAACGTTCAAGCAGTGCCAGATTTAGACAAAGAGAGGCCCTAGGCTATTCTACTTCAGAGGCTCCTCCAATTCACCATCTTCACGACTGGAGGAAGATGGAAATGTGCTTAATCAATTTCAATAAAGGCGAAGATGATGAGAGGTGTTTAAAATTCTGCAATATTCTGAAATGGAGTGCAACCGTGTAAGGAAAATTACTGAAAGGTTATTTAAAAAGTACACTACGTTATGACAGCATAAGTGTGAAAGTCCAATAACAGTGTTAAAAATACTATACACTCTTGCCGTAGGCCCCTTAAATTTTGAGACCCTTGGCCTATCGAGCCTATAGGTAAATCCGTCTCTGCCTTCAATATATCACCACATATATATAATTTGTATTGGTTAATTCAGATCTTATTTGTGCAATCATCTTTAGAGGACGGAACGAAGTTGCATGTCGGAGCACATGAGTTCACCCCCGGTTTTTAGTGAGGTTCGTGGAACTCGATCTTTATAGTTTTATGTGTATGTTTTGTAGATCGTTGTTTGGCCTTATGTCATCTTTCCTTTGGCCATTATGTTGTCTTTTCTTCCTCGATATACGGATTCTGATTACCCATGTGGTATCTTAAAACTCTTCTTAGTACACTGGAACAATATCAAATTGTCATATTACATGTAAATTCGGCAAATGTGTATTTAATCTGTGTTATCCCTTGCTTCATCTGTTGTTGCTGTTTACTGTTGACACTAACAAACACTCTCTTAAAGATAACTTTGAAATTCAGTGTTTTGTCTTTATTCTTTTGGCCATTGCATTGACTGTCCTTTGATTTACTGTTTCTGGTTGCTCCATTGGTATCGTTCTTATTGTTGCTTAACTGAGATGAGCAGTATTTGAGATTAATTTATGACAAGTACAAGCATTATTTAGTGAAAAGAATTGTCTATTTCTGCCACATATTCCGTATGCGTGGCATAATTAAATTGTATAGAAAATTAACGTTCTTTTATTATCTGTATGGCCGATCATTGTAAAGCTCTAAATTTGTACCAATTTATTGCTTTCGTATTACCTGTAGCAGTTGTTGTGGAATTTATTATAACTGGCTAAAGTGATTATTCCTCCCCATCCCATACAAACAGAAAAAAATATTTGTACTGCAGCATCTCCCCATACCTACAAATAAAGAGGATAATTTAATAAGTCCTCCTCATGCCATACCAACAGAGTAGAATATATTGTAATGGAGATTCTCCCCCATACCTACAAATAAACAGGATAATGTGATTAGTCTTCTCCCCAGGCCATGCCAACAGAATAGAATATCTGTAATGGAGAATATCCCCCATACCTACAAATAAACAGGATAATGTGATTAGTCCTCCCCATACCATACCAACAGAATATAATATTTGTAATGGAGAATCTCCCCCATACCTACAAATAAAAAAGATAATGTAATTATTCCTCCCCATACCATACCAACAGAAAAAAATATATGTACTGCAGCAACTACCCTACCTACAAATAAACAAGATAATGTGATAAGCCCTCTCCAATCCAGTTAGTTAGTGAGTGAGTGATTGTTGTTTAACGCCAATTCAGCAATTTTTCAGCTATGTCATGGCGAGAAAAAGTTAATTTTCAATGAGATGATGATGAAGTCCGCTTTGTACTAGACCAACACGCTGAGTTGGATTTGTATAGTGCTAACTCACTGAAACAACAATCTGCGGATAGACATGTCGCTCCACTCGGACATATTATTCTGATTCCGAGTCAACCAGTCTTTGCTTTTTCTCCTTAATGCTGCGTGCTTAGCGGAGAAGGAACAAATACCAAATTTATTGTCTTTGGTTTGACGCGACCGGGTCTCGAGCCCACGATCTACCGCATTCTAGGCGAGCACGCCTAACCACTACGCCACCGATGCGGTTTTGGACAATCCAGAAACGCTGGCAACAAAATTAAGTTAAAACACTGATATTGTTCAGTCTTATTAGAGTCAATCAGTGGTAAACAGGTATACCTCAAATGTGGCTAACTTCTCCCACTTAGGTATGAGGTACCATTTTAACCCCTCTGCAGCACCTGGTAATGTCACTCCTCTGATCAATAACACTATTAATACTACATAAGGAAATATGGCTGTAACATACACCACCTGAAATATATTTAAAAAAAATGTATTTTTAATTTATTGCATTTAGACAGATAATATGACACACAAAAACTATTACACTATCAGAACAGTTCCAAAAGCTAATAGAAAAAACGTAGAAACTCTTCGAGACGCTCAACACATATATCCATGACGCTAAACACACATATATCCATGACGCTAAACACACATATATCCATGACGCTAAACACACATATATCCATGACGATCTCGTTCCTGGATTGGCACAAGGAAAATGGCTGGTTTAAACTGTATAGATTAAAAACTATTAAAATTGGAGCCATCACAATTAAAAAAGATTATTTGCAACAACAGTATGATATTATTATAATTAGTTTTACATTGATAGAGCCGGACAGTCCTGGCCATAGTGGTGTTCACTCACAATTAACATATAAGTCACAATATATCTGAGAGGCAATCAGAACAAAATTATCCAATAACCTATGCCAATGATAGCCTTTATAATGTATACATTAATGATTCATTGGTAAACTTACTGCGCTGTACCGTATTTTACTCAATGCATAAATCATATTGTGATTCCATTGATTGATTGGTTTAGGTTTATGGTGTTTAACGCCACTTTCAACAATATTTCAGTTATATCGTGGCTGTAAGTTTTATTGGTGGAAGAAACCGGAGTCCCCGGAGAAAACCACCGACCTGTCGCAAGTCACTGAAAAACCTTTTCACATAATGGTGTATCGAGTACACCGCACGATGAGTGGGACTCGAACTCACAGCTTTATTTGTGACAGGCATTGGTTGCACAGGTGGTAGTTGGAAATCCAACTATTATATACGATCACGGCCACGAAGACTCTCCCCCCTCATTGAAATAGAGTTATGATGATACATACTGGCTTCACCTCCTTCAATTATGTTAATGCCAGGATGGGAGTACTTCTACTTTAGCGGACCCTAACCTTAACCATAATTCTAATCCTAATCCTACTCTTAACCCTAACCTTAACCTTAACTCTAACCATAACCATAACCCTTTTGTTGTCATATCCGCATGGTAACGAAATGAAAGGTTATGGGTCAATCTGACTTCCGGGGTCCGCCAAAGTAGATTCTACCGGTCCCCCATGATGTCAGGAGTATAGATATGGTACCAATATTGATTTCCTGGTAATTGACGGTTGGTTGTTGGTTACTTAGCATCCAATTACATACATGTCATGCTTATTAAGGGCAATCATAGAAATAGAACGTAGTTTTCAAAAGTTTAGGAAATTTATAGCTTTACAAATGCATAATAATATCATTTTTGTTTTATAGAAAAATCCTCACCTTGCCAGATGACTTGACACCTTTACACAAGCAAAGAAAGACAAGAATCCAAGCCACTAGCAGACAAATCAACAACTCCCATCTTATTCCACCCATGTTGTCTATGCCATCTGTGATTTTCAACACGTGGTTTCTGAAATGACAGGTATTAGAAAGTGACAAATTGAATATTGTTTTACGAGAAAGAATTATACAGCATCATAACGTTTAATATACAGTTTGTTGTCTACAGAAAATCTGGATGTCATTATACACTACTAGCAAGCTGCAACAATAGACAGACATCGTCTATGAACGACCAAATCTATTGCTCCGATTTCAACATTCCATGTACCTAGCAGAGATACTATATAAAAGTCATGGCAACCAGGATTCCTACACGATCTAGACTATACGTTCGCTTTATCATCACATATTTCATATATTCCCTACAGCATGGGAGGAGTTAGGGCTATGGTGTTTGACGCCACTTTCAACAATATTTTAGTTTGATCGTGGCAGTCAGTTTTATTGGTGGAGGAAATCAGAGTACCCGGAGAAAACCACCGACCTCTCGCAAATCACTGACAAACTTTATTCCATAATGTTGTATCGAGTACACCTCGCCATGAACGAGGTTCGAACTCACAACTTTTGTGGTGATGTGCACTATTTGCACAAAGTAGTAGTAAACAATACATTTTAATAAATGAAAAGAAAAAAATACCACACTCTCGGTTTGGTTAGACCCTAAAGATGATCTTCACTATTTGTATTGATATCTGATCTTGAAGAACAATAACATTTTTAATTATTTGGCTTTCCGGGTTTTTGATTGGCTTGGCTTGGTTTGGTTTATGGTGTCTAACGCCACAATATTTCAGTTATATTGTGGTGGTCAGCTTTTTTTGGTGGAGGAAACCAGGGTACCCGGGGAAAACCACCGACCTGTCACAAGTCAATGAAAAACTTTATCAGATAATGTTGTATTGAGTACACCTCTCCATGAACGGGGTTCGAACTCACAATTTTAGTGGTGATAGGCACTGATTGCACAGGTAGTTATAAAATCCCCGGTCTTTTGCTTTGAGTGTGCCTGATGAAGATTATTCCAGAAACATGTCATGCGCACTAGGCTGGATGTATAAATAGAAAAAATATGATTGTTCTTTGTTATATTTAATTTATTGTTTTTAGTAATCAGAAGAAATAATTAATATATTTCTGTGTAGGACAATTCAACAAATGTCCATTCAAAGAGAGGGGATAATTCATAACAGTTACATTATTAGTATATGACCCATAGAAGACACTACACTAAAAAGTAAACATACCAGACATTCATGGACAAGGAATCGAGCTTTAAATAATTGTTGTCATAACGATTCCTAATATTTTGAGTGGATAAGATATGCTTAATAAAAAAACAAAACAAAAACAAAAACAAATCAAAGATTAAAACTAAGATATTAAGAAACTTACTCCCAAAATTCCTCGCTTGGGGTTTTTCGATTCACTGTCAGATTGCTTAGTGTCTTAGCAATATGTTCTGCCACCATATTATTATTTTCTTTTGTCATGGTTGTCATATTCAGCAATATCTTTGTAGAACTGGTTTTGTTATCATCTAGCAAGTAGCAATTTTCGGTATTCCAATCGTTACCACATGTGCTCCATGGTAATACAGAACGAATAGACATAAACAGGAAGTAAATTGCCCAGGCTATTAATACATTGTAATAAATACATACCACACCAGATACAATGGCCATACCTATTCCTACACCTGCAATATTAATGTTAAATTATTATTGGCATATTTGGTATATTTAATTAGGAGCTCAGAATGAGACATGGAAGGTTCGTAAATAAAATAATTCATAATGATAGAAGTAGGGCTCGTCGTAGCCGTAATCATATGGTAGTTAGATTTACAACTAAAAACATAATCTATCGAAGCACAAGGATTTCGGCTTCGGAATTGTGCGTCCAATTTATATATTGTAGTAAGTATGTTGAGTTTTGTTTTGACACGTGTGTGAAGTTACGCCTTGGCACATGTCTAGGGTTACGCCTGTGTACTGTCCGGGTAATGGTAGTAAACAAAGCAAATTACCCAGGTCTTGCATCTGAGGTAGTAAACCGAATATATTACCCAGGCCTTGAATCGGAGATAGTGAACTCGATAGATTACTCATTACCTGTGTCTATTGGTATAATAAATTCGCCAAATTGCCCAGAACATGTGTCTAGTGTAGTTAATACTACAAATAACCCATGCGTTGTGCTTGGTGTCTTAAATCCTACAAATTCTCAATGATATGTGTCTGCTTTAGTGAATCCGAAAAATTAACAAGGATATGTGTCTGCTTTAGTGAATCCGACAAATTATCAAGGCCTTGTGTCTGCTTTAGTGAATCCGACAAATTATCAAGGCCTTGTGTCTGATTTAGTGAATCCGACAAATTATCAAGGCCTTGTGTCTGCTTTAGTGAATCCGACAAATTATCAAGGCCTTGTGTCTGCTTTAGTGAATCCGACAAATTATCAAGGCCTTGTGTCTGATTTAGGGAATCCGACAAATTATCAAGGCCTTGTGTCTGCTTTAGTGAATCCGACAAATTATCAAGGATATGTGTCTGCTTTAGTGAATCCTACAAATTACCAAGGCCTTGTGTCTGCTTTAGTGAATCCGACAAATTATCAAGGATATGTGTCTGCTTTAGTGAATCCGACAAATTATCAAGGATATGTGTCTGCTTTAGTGAATCCTACAAATTACCAAGGCCTTGTGTATGGAATAGAATATCCGACAAATTATCCATGGTTTATGTCTGCTTTAGTGAATGCGACAAATTACCAAGTCCTTGTGTTTGCTGTAGTTAATCCTACAAATTATCAAGGCCTTGTATCTACTTTAGTGAATCCTACAAATTACCAAAGCCTTGTTTCTAAAAACTGTCCAAATGAAAACTGGCAATACATTCAATAACCTATAAATTTTTGCTGTATGCTAAAAATACTAAGATGGCAATTTTATACTAAAATAAAAACTACATTGTGTGCTACCTTTGAATAAGGGACAAATTCTCCATATCGTGATTGGGCTAAGACTGGCAAACTGTCCAAATGAAAGCTCCAAAAAGAATAGCGGTAATCCACACATTGTAAGAAATATGAAGTAAGGTATCAGAAAAGAGCCTGAAACGAAATATAATGTAAAGTA
Source organism: Gigantidas platifrons (assembly GCA_002080005.1). Lineage (NCBI taxonomy): Eukaryota > Metazoa > Mollusca > Bivalvia > Mytilida > Modiolidae > Gigantidas > Gigantidas platifrons. The sequence goes on from MJUT01013641.1 coordinate 373,911, forward strand.
TCATAAAGAATCTGAAACGAACCTGAAACGAAATATGATGTAAAGTATCATAAAGAATCTGAAACGAACCTGAAACGAAATATGATGTAAAGTATCATAAAGAATCTGAAACGAACCTGAAACGAAATATGATGTAA
>MJUT01013641.1:383506-431340 GCA_002080005.1 Gigantidas platifrons
AGTGGTGATAGGCACTGATTGCATGGGTAGTTATACATCCAACACAATGCGTATACGGTCAGGACAACGGCGGCCACCGCATAATAATAGTGAATACTTAATTTTTTTTAATTTGATTAAAAAAAAGTTTTTAATATTGTCAATATACGTCCTTGATATTGTCAATATATATTTTTTTTTTGACTTTTCAGTTTCACTTATTGTTGTGTTTTTATTATTATTAATTAAATGATAATTTCTATCTATGCATACAATCCAAAGATCAGACGTAAAATTACATTGTAATGATATTTAGAAATTAATCAAAATTATTGTCTAATATTATACAATTACTGTCTTTTGATGAGGTAAATGTGTGGATTTATTGACTTTTGAAAAAAAGATATTCACTGTGCCCGAAAGGGCGAAGAGAATATCATTTTTTTTCAAAAGTCAATTAATCCACACATTTACAGAATCAAAAGACAGTAATTGTTTTATTCTATATTTTGAGGAAATAGTGGTTTTCTGAAATAAAAAAAAGTTACATGTCGACTGTCCTGACGTAGTGCTACATTATTGTTTACATCACGACCATGTTATTATCTGAATCTTTATCATTTAATATATTTTTTAATGTTCCGTCGGATAAAGTGGCAAATCTTACTTTTTTTCATTGGTTGATTAAAATAAAACATTCCTAAAAAAAATCCATGTTCCAAAAATAGTAACACGTGAGATTTACCGCGGTGAATATTACATCTGAGGAGGTGAATACGTCTTTTTATTTAAAAAAATTATTTAGGTAGAAATCTATACTAAAGAATTTACTAATATAGAATAAAACACTTTATTGAAATAACGCCGAATTTGCATGTGTAATAAAAGCATTATTTGCGGCGTGTTATTTGCCCCCAGGGCAATAGCATTTTACGAGGGCAATAACATGTTATCTGCCCTGGAAAAATATTTGATAAATAGATTAATACATGGCCTTTTTCAGATTCCCCTTGTTATCAACCCTCGACTGATATCGTCGCTCGGGCCGATATCAAAGTTTCGGACTGATAACAAGGGCAATATGAAAAAGGCCATGTATTAATCTATAAATATTATATAGAAATAATTAGTAATAAAATCAAGTTCTAATATTACAACATTAATTTCAATATTAGAAAATATATGTATTATAGATGTATAGTACAAAATCAATTTGTAATATTAGAAAATCAAACTATGATACAAGTACACAAATAAAAAATGAATGTTTAATATTAGAAACAAAATTACTAATAATAGAAAAATAATTTTCAATATTAGAAAATAATAATTTCTACTATATATTAGAAATAAATTGTGCAATATCAATGATTAATCATTTAAATACAAAATATAACGCCCAAAATAAATAAATTATATTGCCTTTTTCCATGTGATTTCCTTTCATTTAATCTAGACGTGTTTAATTATTTATCAACATAATTCACATATCTGTAGAACTTTAATTTACTATAATTTTGTCATTACCGACTCTCCGTAGAAAAATCACGTGAATATATTGATTAGTTTTTCCACAATAAACCTTTTTTTCACCAGTCTTTTCACGATAATTTCCGCACAGGTCTGATGACTCGGCCTTACACAAACTCGGAACATAGAAAAATCGCACTATCACAAAATCGTTCTACACAAACTCGTTCTCATAGCAACGATTTTTTTAAATAATGATTTATAAACCCAAAGTCATAAAGAATAACATATTGTAGGCCGAGTTTGTACATGTTATTCCATTATATTAATAACTTTGGGCCGAGTTGGTAATAGTCCGATATTGTTTTGGTCCCATTTTTTAAAGGACCGACTTTGTTATGGTCCGAGTTTTCCAGTCAACCGCAGAAACGCTTCCGGGTGGCACGATTGCAAAATAATTTGTTTACATTGGTTACTTTGATTAGGTAATGCTGTACAGGAATATATAAGTATAACGCATTTAGTTCTAGTGTTGTATTTTAACATTTGTATTATGTTGACTTAATTTAAAAGCTCTATCTTTCATTAAACCATTTTATTGTCAGTCATTGAGGGGGTACGGGGGAGGAGGGGATGAAGACAGGGTACAGGATACCGGAGGTTCTTAAAATTCTAAAATAATGATAATATTGTCGAACCGAAATTCGTCTTTGATATATTTATTGTTAATATAACCTATTATTATTCTCATTTGAACTGTGACAAATGTTTATTAATAGCATGTTTATGTTTAAAGAACGTATATGGAGCGCCAAAATCACAAAAGAAATCACATTGACCTAAGTAATATAGAAAGATCATATCACTTCAAATCTGCATATCTTCAAAGACAAAATGTTATACAATTTACAAATATTAATGAGGCTGAAAATGTGCAACATGTTGATGACTGAAAAAATAATAAATGTACATCATAATTACATTGAAACAATAAAATTTGCATAATTTAAGATCTGTTTAATTAATTATTATTAAAACAATACAAATGACATATTGAAGCCACCTGGATACGGAAACAACAATAATACAAACATAAGGTAAAACAATACAAATGACATATTGAAGCCACCTGGATACGGAAACACCAACAACACAAACATAAGGTAAAACAATACAAATGACATATTGAAGCCACCTGGATACGGAAACAACAATAATACAAACATAAGGTAAAACAATACAAATGACATATTGAAGCCACCTGGATACGGAAACAACAATAATACAAACATAAGGTAAAACAATACAAATGACTTATTGAAGCCACCTGGATACGGAAACACCAACAACACAAACATAAGGTAAAACAATACACATGACATACTGAAGCCACCTGGATACGGAAACAGCAGTAATACAAACATAAGGTAAAACAATACACATGACATATTGAAGCCACCTGGATACGTAAACAACAACAATACAAACATAAGGTAAAACAATACACATGACATATTGAAGCCACCTGGATACGGATACAACAACAATATTAAGATAAAACAATACACATGACATATTGAAGCCACCTGGATACGTAATCGACAATACAAACATAAGGTAAAACAATACACATGACATATTGAAGCCACCTGGATACGGAAACAACAGTAATACAAACATAAGGTAAAACAATACACATGACATATTGAAGCCACCTGGATACGGAAACAGCAGTAATACAAACATAAGGTAAAACAATACTCATGACATATTGAAGCCACCTGGATACGGAAACAACAATAATACAAACATAAGGTAAAACAATACACATGACATATTGAAGCCACCTGGATACGGAAACAGCAACAATATAAACATTAAAATAAAACAATACTAGTTTTCAGCCATATGTAAAAGCTAAAATATGAGGGGAACCCCTGCCCGATTTTTTTTAAATTATAAATGGGGGTCCAGATTATATTTTGGGATTCAAAAAGGGTATAGATACTGAATAAGTTAAATATAAAGGGAACCACCGTCCAAATTTGTTTTTGATTTTTTGTGTTTTAACGCCACTTTCAACAATAGTTCAGCTATATCATGGCGACCAGTTTTAGTGGTGGAGGAAGCCGGAGTACCCAGAGAGAACCACCGACCATGGGCAAGCAACTGGTAAACTTTATCATTTGCGGCTGCGAGTCGAGTGCACCCTTTTTTGTAATTTAAAAATGTAAAAAAAAAATCAATCAACCAAATTTGTTTTTGAAAAAGGGTCTCAAAGAGCGATCTGCTTCTGCTTCTGCTTCTGTGACCTTCACCACAATGCCAAATAATAAATTTTTTTCGTGATAGGTTCTCTGGAGAACGATTAAACTGTTTTTGGTGTTTGTATTAGCCTCATGATATATGACAGGTGTATGGATCTTACATGTTAAGTTGAAATAAGTTATATTTGTCCCCCGACGCTTCGTCGAACGGGGACTACATTGTATTGCAATGGGTATCGTCCGTCAGTTTGTGCGTCCATCCCAATTTTGTTTCTGGATAATAACATGCGAATGAAAAGTCGAATTGAAGCTAGGTGTGTTATGTATGTGTACTTTATGAATATCTAGGTCAAGTTCAATAATGAGGTTTTTTTTACAACTCTTACCAGAGTTATGCCCCTTTTTTATTTCCAGTTTGCTAAATTTTTGGTTTCTGGATAATAACTTGTGAACAAAAAATCAGATTAAAGCTAGGTCTGGTATGTAAGTGTTTCTTAGGAATATTTAGGTCAAGTTCGATAATGAAGATTTTTTGACAATTAATACCAGAGTTGTGCCCCGTTTTGTACTTCGAATTTGCTAAATTTTTGGTTTCTAGATGATAACCTGTGAACGAAAAGTCAGATTAAAGATAGTTGTGGTATGTAAGTGTTTCATAGGAGTATCTAGGTCAGGTTTGATAATGAAGATTTTTTTGGCAATTTATACCAGAGTTGTGCCCCGTTTTGTACTTCAAATTTGCTAAATTTTTCGTTTCTAGATGATAACCAGGGGCGGATCTAGGATTTCAAGTTAGGGGGGAGGGCTCACTTAAAAAAATCGCGAAAATTTTACGCAATAAAATCATATTTTTTTCCAATTTTAGGGGGGGACGGGTGTGGTATGTAAGTGTGTCTTATGAATATCTAGGTAAAATTTGATAATGATGATTTTTCAACAATATTACCAGAGTTATGCCCCTTTTTGTACTTCAAATTTGCTAATTTTTATACCCCCCGAACACGTAGTTTGGGGCGGGATATAGGAATCGGCCTGTCTGTCCGTCTGTCCGGACCAACTTCCAAGTCTTTTGTCCGATTTCCACCAAACTTTGTGGAGTTTAAGATCATGATGTGTGAACTTTGCAGTATAAAGGATTTTATTGTCCATTGAGTTTTACCCCTGTTATACTTCTTTGGACAATTCAGTATGTACTTTGTCATCGCAAATTCTCCTACATGATTAATCAGAAGTTCATGAACCTTTGTACATTGCAAGATCCTAATATGAAAACGTGCACATTAGTAGGATATGCCAGTTTTACCCCTGTTATGCTTCTTTGGACTGGCAGTCTATATGAAAGTTTATATGTTGTTAGATCCACATGTGCCAATGTTGAAAGGGTGGGTGGGTCCATCGAGTATTCCCAGAATTATGAGTCTAAAAGTTGTGTTCCAAATATGTTTTGGCTCAATTAAGATGATGGGGACGCGGAGGGTATTAGTCCCGCGTAGCGGACAGTTAAGTTATTCCATTTATGTATCAAAACGGGACTCCTGCGTCCAGCAGTACCTCTAGTTTTGGTTTGCAGATGATAACTTGTGAGCAAAAAGTAAGATGTGTGGTATACCTTTTCGATACTTCTTACTAAAGTTATTACAGAATAATTTAGATGTTTGAACTTGCAAGTAATCTTGGCGTCTGGGGACCCATGGTCAACAGCCTTTTATTATCAATGGCAGCATCCCGAGGCCAAGTGAAAGTGAAAACATGTATATGTTGTAGTTCATTAAAACAGAACCTCCAGTTGTTTATATAAGGATGGTTATTGACATCCATCGTCACTGTAGCCAATTTGTCAGCTATAACGTGACTTACTTGTTGAGCAGAAACTCACTGCTTACACTTCTAGAGCACTTGAGTTAATCCCCGGTTTATGTTACTCATTATTTAGTGTTCTGCGTAGTGTTTTGTAGATCATTGGTTGTCATCATACCTCCGCTCTCCGAAGGGGGAGAGGGGTATATTGTTTTACCTCTGTCCGTCCTTCCGTCCGTCCGTCCCAATATATTTTTCGTCGCATTTTTCTCAGCAACTATTGATGGCAGAAATATGATATTTGGTCACAAGCTTCATATAGGTATGCCATATTGTGAGTAGCTTTTTGGACCCGTCAGATTCCTACTTCCTGTTTGCCGACTTAGTTAGTTTTTATACACATTGAACATATATGCACATTTTTCGTCACATTTTTCTCAGTAACTATTGATGGCAGAAATCTGATATTTGGTCACAAGCTTCATATAGGTACCCCATATTGTGGGAAGCGTTTTTGTGCCCATCAGATTCCTACTTCCTGTTTGCCGACTTTGTTGATTTTTATACACATTGAATATATATGCTCTTTTTCGTCGCATTTTTCTCAGCAACTATTGATGGCAGAAATCTGATATTTCGTCAGAAGCTTCATATAGGTACCCCATATCGTGGGAAGTGTTTTTTGATCCGTCAGATTCCTACTTCCGGTTTTCCGACTTAGTTAGCTTTTATACACATTAAACATATATATGCTCATTTTTCGTCGCATTTTTCTCAGCAACTATTGATGACAAAAATATGATATTTGGTCACAAGCTTCGTATAGGTATGCCATATTGTGGGAAGCGTTTTTGGACCCATCAGATTCCTACTTCCTGTTTGGCGACTTCGTTGGTTTTTATACACATTGAACATATATGCACATTTTTCGTCACATTTTTCTCAGCAACTATTGATGGCAGAAATCTGATATGTGGTCACATGCTTCATATAGGTACCGCATATCATGGGAAGCGTTTTTGGACCCATCAGATTCCTACTTCCTGTTTGCCGACTTTGTTGATTTTTATACACATTGAACATATATGCTCATTTTTCGTCGCATTTTTCTCAGCAACAATTGATGGCAGAAATCTTATATTTCGTCACAAGCTTCATATAGTTACCCCATATCGTGGGAAGCGTTTTTTGACTCGTAAGATTCCTACTTCCTGTTTGCCTAACAGCGGGGGTATCATATGTGAGCATTAGCTCACAGTTCATCTTGTTTTGTCCTTTTTCTATTGTCCATGTGATAGTGTTGTCCGTCCTCCTTCTCAATTTATGGCTTTTAATTACCTCTTTGCTATCTTTAAACTTTTTTTTCACGACTTAATGGAGAATAAAACTCAGATTGTTACACAACGAACTGATCTATTAGTGAGTGAGTGATTGATTATTTTGAACAACAAATGGACAATTTTTCAGCTATATTATGGCGAGAATAAGCTACTTCAATGAAATGATAATGATATCCGCTTTGTTCTAGATCAATACGCTGAGTTAGATTTTTATAGAAGTGCTAGCTCACTGAAGCAATAGTTTGGGTGTAGACATTTTGCTCCATTCGGGCACATTATTTTTATTCCGAGCCAAAAAGTACATGTATTTGCTTTTACTGATTAATGGTGTGTGCTTAGAGGAGAAGCAACAAATACATGTACTAATTTTATAGGCTTTCGTTTGACACGACCGGGACTCGAACCCACAAACTACTGTACACGAGGCGTGGCCATCATGGCCATGATCGTATGGTTGTTGGATTACAACTACCTATGCAATCAGTGCCTATCACCACTTATGTTGTGAGTTCGAATCTCGATCAGGGCGAGATGTACAACATTATGTGATAAAGTTTGTCAGTGACTTGCGACATGTCGGTGGTTTTCTCTGGGTACTCCAGATTCTACCACCAATAAAACTGACATCCATGATATAACTGAAATATTGTTTAAAGTCGCATTAAACACCATCAAACAAAAAAACAAAAAAAAACAAACCCCCCCCCCAAAAAAACCCCCAAACAAACTGGAGGCGAACACACTACCCATTACACCATGTTTTTGGTTAGCTGATAAATGAAATTCTCCAGATCTTGATCAGTGGATAGGTGTTTGGAAACCTTAACATGAGGTGGGTAATAACATTACAATATTTTCAATATATTTTTTATTCTAGAAATATTGAATATGGCTACGAGTCCCATGTGTGACTCATGCATAACCGACGGAAGGGATAATCTTGCTGTTAACTGGTGTATGGAATGTGAGGAAATAATTTGTTCCGAATGTACACATAGACATAATTTGGATAAGACATTGAAAAGTCATCATCGTGTAGACTTGAGAGAGAAGATCGCTTTATCTAATGTACCCACGACCTGTGAGGTACATCCAGACAAACAGTTAGAATATATTTGTACAGACCACGACCATGTCTGTTGTCAGGATTGTCTTGCTCAACTCCACAAATTATGTTCAAATACAATGTTGGTACAATCATTCTCAGAGAATGTCAAACAATCACAGATGTTGGCAGATTGTAATCAACATCTCGATGTCTTATTGGAAACATTTGAGAAAATGTCGGCAAATAGAAAGACAAATTTGGCTGATTTAGAAAAAGATGGAAAAATAGTTAAAGATCAAATATGTAAATTAAAACTTGTAGACGAAATGGAGAAAAAATGGTTATTAAATGAAGTTGATCTGATTATACGAGGACAAACTGATAATATGAAAAAGGAGGAATATGAAATTGACAAAATTAAAGAAGAAATTGAATCTTTGAAAAGGGAAATTAAATTCCTTACTACACATGGATTAAAGAAGCATATTTTTATGTACATTAGAAAAGTGAGTGGCATTGCAAACGGATTGGAAACTGATTTACAAAGAATGATAGCTACATTCAAGAACATTGAACTTACTTTTCAAGAAATCGATGTATCTATTTTTGAACCAATGGCAAAAGTACGTGTAAAAGAACATCCATGTTCTGTTACATACACATCTTCAAAACAATTACAAGCTCAATTACCATTGCGAATGACAGCAGATATCAGCACTTTTAAACTGAGAGAATCAATTCCATTTCATTTTAAAAAGAGAATTACAAGCATATCTTTCACAAGGGACAATAAATTGCTGTTATGCGATTGCCATAATCATCAAATAATTGTGTGTGATGAAAAATGTCAAATCATACAGGGGCTGTATGTTGATATGCAGCCATGGGATATAACAGTAATTCAAACAAAACAAAAGGCTGTTGTAACATACTTTTCAAATATTATACAATTTTTAGACACAGACAAAATGATTGTTGATAGAAAACTTGATGTTGGTGCAACGGTAGGAGGTGTCGGCTCAACAGCAGAACATATCTTGCTGGGTGGTGAAAGTGTCATTATTGTTTTAGACACCATTGGTAACTACTTACGTACTATACCATTTAAAGGATGTACCTTAAGTAAAATTAGCTACATTCATGTTGGCCCCAAAAATAGATATTATTGTTGTGATTCACGGAAGTGTGTTTGTCTTAAATCAAATGGCGAGTTAATTTTCTCATACAGTATCCAAGGGGAATCGCTTCATAGTACGTTAGAAACTGACCGTCGGGGAAACGTGTACATCGTCGGCAGATCTACCGGTACAGTAGAACGACTACGTCCCGATGGTAAATTAGATCGTGTTATGAATAATGGTATGGTAAATCCATTTGCAATCTGTTTTAACAAAACGTACGACAAAGTATACATTTCTAATTACAATCCACCAAAAATAAATATCTTCGATTGTGAATAAAGCGCTTTAATAAATTTAAGTTTAGAAGATTATATAATCTCTTGACTTTACTGATGACTGTAGGAGTATGTCTTCATTGATGTTATTGTTGATTAAGCGAGACCATTACATCAGATTGATTTCATCCTGCATCCACCCTGTTTTCTTCCTGCACCCACTCTGTTTTCTTCCTGCATCCACTCTGTTTTCTTCCCACACCCGCTGTTTTCTTCCTGCATCCACTCTGTTTTCTTGCCATGCACACACTCTTGTTTTCTTCCCACACACACTCTGTTTTCTTCCTGCATCCACTCTGTTTTCTTCCCACACCCGCTGTTTTCTTCCTGCACCCACTCTGTTTTCTTCATGCACCCACTCTGTTTTATTCCCACACCCACTCTGTTTTCTTCCTGCATCCACTCTGTTTTCTTCCCACACCCGCTGTTTTCTTCCTGCATCCACTCTGTTTTCTTGCCATGCACACACTCTTGTTTTCTTCCCACACACACTCTGTTTTCTTCCTGCATCCACTCTAGTTTCTTCCCACACCCACTTTGTCTTCTTCCCACACCCACTTTGTCTTCTTCCCACACACACTCTGTTTTCTTCCTGCATCCATTCTATTTTCTTCCCACACCCACTGTTTTCTTCCCACACCCACTGTTTTCTTCCCACACCCACTCTGTTTTCTTCCCACACCCACTTTGTCTTCTTCCTGCTCCCACTCTGTTTTCTTCCTGTACTTACTCTGTTTTCCTTGTTAATAATCTTGAAAGTCTTGTACTTGAAGTATGAGGGTTTGTGTTTATGGTGTTTAACGCCACTTTCAACAATATTTCAGTTATATCGTGGCGGAGAAAGTCTCTGACAAACTTTATCATATAATGTTGTATCGAGTACACCCCGCCATGAACAGAATTCGAACACAACTTTGGTGGTGATAGGCACTGATTGCACATGTAGTTATAACTTCAACTACCATACGATCACGACCACGACATACCTTTTTTGAAGTATGATATGAATAAATATATAAAAAACGTGATAAATAAAAAACTATGTTTTTCACAATAATCTTAATTATTAGTGCATCATATCAGAACCCAGTTTGTACCTCAACGAACCTTGACAATTTACAACAATTTTATAAAAGTTTGAAGTTACTAAAGGGGTAATCAGAAGTCGTAAATCAAAGAAGGATAGACACAACAATGACCAAAAGAAAAAGGACAAAAGGATAAACAACGACCAACTAAACACTACACAGTAAACAAAAGAGTGAGCACAACGAACCAAGAACAAAAAGATACAACGTCATCTGAGTATTATCAGAATCTCCAGTTGTCTTAAGAACACCTCATTTATAACTATATGTACACAATCCAACCATTCAAAACATCTGTACCAAAGCTGCAATGGAGTAGAATAATATTTTACTTTTGACTACAAATCACACATTTTAGGCAATCGTAACTACATTTACAGAATAACGAGAATGGCCGAGTAGTTACGATTGCTTTTTTAGGCTCTAAAAATGGGCCCAGCGTATATATATGTCCCAAAATTAAAACAAAACCAAACAAACGTACACTGCAGCTAAAGAGAGAGTTCGTATATGCCATAACATTTAGAGTAAACCACGTCGGTATTGCATCAATATTCTATGACAGATTATATTAGTGATACCTATTTCATACCTTAAGCAGGGGCGGATCCAGGATTTCTAGTTAGGGGGGCGCACTTAAAATAATCGCACCGAGCGGAGCGAGGCGCGAAAATTTTTGGGGTATTTCGTGTGAAAAATCACGATTTTACGCAAAAATATCATATTTTTTCCAATTTTAGGGGGGGAGCGCCTGGTGCGCCCCCTCTGGATCCGCCCCTGTTAAGTGTACACATAATCCAACCTCAGCTGTTAAGACAGGGCCGGCCAATTGCACCCCGCATTTGAGTTATCTAGTCGTGGCTATTGCAGTACACACAACACACTGCATGTTTTACAGAGAACAGCATGGGGTTCCCGCACCTAAGGTCGACCCTGTGATTATAAGATTTTCCAGATCTAGCCCTGTACGCGGTTTTCATCGGTAAATTAATTATCGTTGTCTTATTGTTTCCTTCCTATTAAGTCTGGTAGTAGCAATACAACTTTAAAATGTTTAAAGTGATAATAAATACCAATAACAAATATAAATTTATACAGACAGGAAGTTCAGGTTGTAGCTAGCCAACCACTGTCTTTGCCTTTGAACAACAAAATTGTATTCACTAAATAGCGACTGCAAACGGGATAATGAGTTGTCCCGTAGATAACTTTATTCAGTATTTTGAGTAACCGGGCCCAGCTAAATTGTATTAGATCTTTGTGTTGTCTCATATTTTTCTCAGGGCCCTATCACAATACGACGTTGGTTCGCACCCGGATTTGTAAATTCCAAAAAAGGGTGCACTCGACTCGCAACCTCAAGTGATAAAGCTTACCAGTTGCTTGCCCACGGTCGGTGGTTCTCTCCGGGTACTCCGGCTTCTTCCACCACTAAAACTGGTCGCCATGATATAGCTGAAATATTGCTGAAAGTGGTGTTAAACACCAATAAATCAAATCAAATCATATTTTTCTCTTTTGTTACTTTTTGATGTTTTGCCTCATTTATGTGGATGCCATTGTGTTTATGATGGTTCGTTATAATGACATTGTACGCTTATATATATATTTGTTTATTATTGCAAAGGAAAACAAATCTCTAACCCAAAAAAATATTTTACTTTCTTCGTTAAAGGGGCATTTGCGGTAGTGCCTACCGACAAAATTTGTGGGCGGAGCTTATCATCAAAAATCGCCGTTGATATGAATAGCATATTTATGAAACTGCATGTCACATGACCAACGTGACCTAAAGGTCACATACCTCAGAAATTTGAATATTCAAATTGATTTTTGTAGTTTTTAAAATAAATAAGACTGAAAGTTTCGTAGGGAGGAACACTAGTGACCATGCCTGTCCAATATTTTGCTCCAAAAGTAAATGTGAAACTATACATGTATTATTGATTTTTCCTCCTCCAAATAACCGTGGTCAAAATAATGAACAATCTGAATATTTGTTCCGCCCATGGTTATTTATACCCTTGGTCCCGGTTTAACCGTTTCTTAAAACATTAACTCCTTCGTTTTACAACAGTATTGTTATAAAGCAATGGCATGATACATGTAGTGTTAATTATTTAGAGTATACAGTAAAATAAACGAAAACAGAGATATTAAAAAGTATGATTGATGCATATCCGCTAATTACACGTGTAGTAGTAAGAAGTATCGACAAAGACTGACTGGATAGGAAGCGTGATAATGTTTCCCATTGACATTTCTACAACACAGACTGGCTGGATAGGAAACAGGATAATGTGTCCCAGTGACTTGTCTACAACACAGACTGGCTGGATAGGAAACAGGATAATGTGTCCCAGTGACATTTCTACAACACAGACTGGCTGGATAGGAAACAGGATAATGTGCCCCAGTGACTTGTCTACAACACAGACTGGCTGAATAGCAAACAGAATAATGTGTCCCAGTGACATTTCTACAACACAGACTGGCTGGATAGGAAACAGGATAATGTGTCCCAGTGACATTTCTACACTGGCTGGATAGGAAACAGGATAATGTGTCCCAGTGACATTTCTACAATACAGACTGGCTGGATAGGAAACAGGATAATGTGTCCCAGTGACATGTCTACAACACAGACTGGCTGGATAGGAAACATGATAATGTGCCCCGGTGACATGTCTACAACACAGACTGGCTGGATAGGAAACAGGATCATGTGTCCCAGTGACATTTCTACAACACAGACTGGCTGGATAGGAAACAGGATAATGTGTCCCAGTGACATTTCTACAACACAGACTGGCTGGATAGGAAACAGGATAATGTGTCCCAGTGACATGTCTACAACACAGACTGGCTGGATAGGAAACAGGATAATGTGTCCCAGTGACATGTCTACAACACAGACTGGCTGGATAGGAAACAGGATAATGTGTCCCAGTGACATTTCTACAACACAGATTGGCTGGATAGGAAACAGGATAATGTGTCCCAGTGACATGTCTACAACACAGACTGACTGGATAGGAAACAGGATAATGTGCCCCGGTGACATGTCTACAACACAGACTGGCTGGATAGGAAACAGGATAATGTGCCCCGGTGACATGTCTACAACACAGACTGGCTGGATAGGAAACAGGATAATGTGTCCCAGTGACATGTCTACCAGCGTCTGTTGTGTCACTATGCAATCCAACTGAACTTGTTCATCTAGTACACATCTGTATATGTAAATCTGACTATGTATCATTTTATCGAATGTAACTTTTTTCGCCATGATATAGCTGAATAAAATGCTCGTTAATCAACACCCACTCACTCGTTCACTCACTCACTATAAAATGAATTGCCCCAATGTACAAGTATAAATACGGATTGTATCGTATTCAAACCAGAAAACATAAATACCACTTTTTGCTTTAAAAAGGGTGCACATGAGCACCACGTGTTATACTTCTAATACAATTTAAAATGTTGATAAAAATACAGCACAATAAATTATGATATAGTCTGAGGAATGCAGACAACATTTAATTCAAACGTAGATCATCCAATGAATTGATAAAATAACAATTCATATTGGTTCGAGTGGGTATCATTATTTTCTTGCGGCTAAAAATTAGTTATGTTCAGTTGACCAACATTGTACGAAGCATTGTATATAATTTGAAATCAGGGCCGGCCTTAAGCCAATTGCTCCAAATTTGGACCCGTGAATAAGGGACCCTGCGCTGTACATAGTTATATGTTCTCGGCTGTTCAAGTACAAACAGCAACACCCCTGCAATTTTTTACAGAGAACATTATTGGGCCCAACACCTCCTATATCCGGCAATGTTTGAGATACATATATAAATATTGACATTGAAAATTCTTATCAACAGTATGGTAGTTAAGATATGTTATCTGTAAATAACCACACTCGGCGAAATGGACACGAAGCGAAAGGTAAAACTATAAATAATTATAATATTGTTTAAACATCCCTCCTACATATTATTTTTCAACATCGGTGGTAGTTCTACAATGACCGGCTTTTGATGATACCATGAATATGCAGCACCGGACTTAGGAGGGGCGGGGCCCAAAACTGTTCTCTATAAATCCTGCAGTGTGTTGTGTGTTCTTGAACAGACGAGCGTAGATTACACTAGAGCGGGATCCAATTTGGAGCAATTGGTCCAACTGGCTTAAGGCCGGTCCTGCCCTGCACATGATTTAGTAGTTCTACAATAACAATCTTTCTATGATGCTATGAATATTAATATTTTTGTACAATAAGTCATATTTTACTAAGAATGTGAGGTAGATTTCATGGACGCGTCCATATTGCAAAGTTGGTCATGGCAAAGTGTTATCTCCCTTTTCTCAACTGTTTAATCCTCTTACCGGTATTTATATTTCATCCCTAGTGAAGTACATGTACGTGTATTATCTTTATTACAATTATCTGTGGCGTGTATTTTATAGTGTAGGTGGTATTCAGGGGCGGATCCAGGATTTCAAGTTGGGGGAGGGGTGCACTTAAAATAAAAAATTTGGGGTATTTCGTGTGAAAAAATCACGATTTTAAGCAAAAAAATCATTTTTTTTCCAATTTTAGGGGGGCGCGCTCCGGGTGCGCCCCCCCCNTTTGGGGTATTTCGTGTGAAAAAATCACGATTTTACGCAAAAAAATCATATTTTTTTCCAATTTTAGGGGGGCGCGCTCCGGGTGCGCCCCCCCCTGGATCCGCCCCTGGTATTGGATATATAGCTGACTGTTGTTTTCATTCTTTTAGATGTAATTTTCTAATAAGTTTCAACATCAAATAGCTCACAATTTTAAATCAAACATGCGTATCAAACTAACAAAGCCCCACAAATTAAGGAGTCATTTGTGTGTATCAAGATATTAAAAAGATTATGAAATTTTGAACCTTGAATGGCTGAAAAAGTAACTTTGTTGGTCGGCTTGAAACTATATACAAAAATGTACTGGATTCGAAGCAGAATAAGTTTCAATTACGTTACTGAAAATTTACAGGGTTTAAATAATCATAACAGCGACGAACGTGTAGAAGCAGTGGTTTTAGGTTTACCAATACAATAATTCTTTATCTATAGACGTAAACTAACAAACTTTGATAAGACATAGATCTTCTTATTAATATGATTAAGACAATAACATCAATTGATTTATTTATACGATGATATACAGACAAAATTAATTAACAAATTATTTATTCAGCCTATGAAATAAAATACCTAAAATCGGTACAAAAAAAAATATACTTTATATGAATGGAATCAGTATACGCACAAACTAGACTCCAAATTAAATTTTGGTCCCGGAAATTCCAATTCACATATCGGTTCGAGTGAATTCCTACGCGTGAATTTATAATTTGTCCTCCATTGCATATTACATACCAAACATAGTTAGTTGTTACCACTCATACATATTACGTTCATGGATCTCCTCTCCGACGCCATTTATGTCGCGGTTCTTTTTGCGTTCAATTGGTTTGAGGTGAAGAATGGTTGTTGATATTGGTGGAATTGTTGACCATCACTGTTTAAACTTTCTTTTGACAATAAAAACATTGATATCTAATTTAGTTCCCATATAATAGTGTATTGGTTGATAACCGAACTCAATTCTATATATTCATTATAATTTCTCATCCTTATAGGAGATACATCTACACATAGAGTTATTAGCATGGTATTTTAATTCTGGGTTAAGAGTTGTGGTGTTTAACGCCACTGTCAACAATATTTCAGTTATGCCGTGGCGGTGGTCAGTTTTATTGGTAGAGGAAACCGGAGAAAACCACTGATCTGCCGCAAGTCACTGACATACTTTGTCACATAATGTTGTATCGAGTACACCTCACCTGAGCGGGATCAAAACTCACATCACATGATTACAAAGGTAGTTGTACCACTCTATCACGACCACGACGTCCCTATCTTAATTCGTGTTATCCTACATTTCTTCTTTTTTTTATTCATTTGTTCTATAATTTGTCTATTGAATTGTGATGGTTCCTGTTACTCTCAAACTGGCATCATTTTATCTGTTTTCTTTATGCCACTTCATTTTAATGAATAATAGAAAACAAAATGGCTGTAATGCGAAACACATTCCAACTCTTGTATTAGGATTTTGAGAAGACAAATAATACAAGCTTTAATAATATTTATTTACAGCGAAATGTTAAAAGTGAAACCGTGAAGGTTGATGGGAAATCTAACGAAGGAAACAATGAAAGCTGCAAGAAATCCATATTCATGACGTTATTCTTTACAGGGTGGATATTCGTTATTGTGGAAAAATGCGTATCCGTAAGTAGAATTAAATAAGGTTGTTTTCTGAGACTCTTATGTAAATATGAGCTTGAGTTGATTAAAACGGGGATGATCAAAATAGCGACATTTTCGGTATTTTCAAAATAGCGACATATCAAAACAGCGATAAAAGATATATCAAAACAGCGACACATTCAATATATCAAAACAGCGACCTTTACTTGTATTTAATAATACTTTAATAATATATAAAAGGGCTCATAACTTTATGCAGCCATTGCCACCATGTATACCACCCAATCAGCACAAAAATAAGGAATTTTGTAGAGGGTAGAGGGTCTCATATTCATCATTCCTATAAAGTAGTTTCAGAGGAGAAGATGAAAATGTGAAAAGTTACCGACGGATGACATGACGACAACGGTGGGACAGGTGAGCTTTGATATCTATTGCCCCCTGCTCACCAACGGGGAGGTGGAAGTATGATGTTGAGCAGGATGAATAAAAGTAGCAGTAGCTAAAATAAACTTTATTAAATTGTTCCATGTTTTAAAACTTTTAAAATCATCCCAAGCACTAGTATAGTAGAATTCTACAAGCCAATAACTGGTTGCGCTCTGTACGCCATAAGTTTGACAAATTCTTGTCGTGATATTTATCTATTTATTTTGTTTAATTTTCTCTATCATATCCTCTTTCACCTGTAAAACTCGATTTTTAATGTCGCTATTTTGATATATAATTTTCAAATATGTAATTAAAATTGTCGCCGTTTTGATCTATGGGTAATGTCGCTATTTCGATATGTCGCTATTTTGATATAGCCCCGATTAAAAAGATGCCAATTATGACAACATATATTTAAATAAGTACATTATGCGTCGTGCTCATAAACTTCTTCAGCTCGTCTTATTTTCCTATGTGATCCAGAGAGTGTAAGTCCACTCAGAAGTATCCTCTGTGTAGAGGGACGATGCACACAGAAGTACTAATATCTGTTATGAAATCTGAGTAAAAGGTCAATCCACAAAGAAGTACTAAAAGCTCGGGGTGATCCGATCCGAGTAATGGGACGATCCTGATGCACTAATTTGCAACAGCCCACTCAAACGGAATAAAAGTTCAACCAATACAATCACCTGTAGAAAACAGTTTCATTTATATATTAACTTAAACATGCCATCCCATATCGTTCATGGTTTGGCCTAGAAATTAAAATTTGGAAGATAATATGAAAATACAAAAAACTTTATGTAATGGTATTCTAACCATCATTTCATATTTTTGATAAATGTGATCATCAGTTTAAACATGGTAGGCCGCCAATTATCCAAATGACAGTCTTGACGGAACTGTCACCAGAGGTTGCCACTTGCTAAAACAGCCATAACAAAATAACGAAACATACTTGAAAAGACTTAGGCTTATGGGGTTTAACGCCACTTTCAACAATATTTCTGTTATATCGTGGCGATCAGTTTTTTTTTTTGGTGCAGGAAACGGGAATACCAGGAGAAAACCACCGAACCATCGCAAGTTACTGACAAAATTTATCGTATAATGTTGTATCGAGTACACCTCACAATGAGCGGGATTCGAACTTACAACTTTAGTGGTAATATGCACTGATTGCACAGGTAGTTGCAAAGAAACCCATAAAGTTTTAATATTCAAACCATAGTTTTCTTTAATCACTGGTTGATTAATAGTAAGTACAGGTATCATATAAAAGAAAGGGAAACAAGTCAAGAATAAATGTTCTTTGCAACTTTAATTACCACCTGAAATATTTTTATAGGGACACTGGGAAATATTGACGCTGCCTCGATTTACGGGTTACAGTTACATCGACTTGGATGCCACGCTCATTGTTTTTGGATGGTTTGGTGTCCAGTGTGTACTATATGTTCTTCCTGTTGGTGGAGAATTAGTTGAAGGTCTTCCAGTTAAAGAAACTGGAGTTAAGCTTAAATACAGGTTAAATGCATTCCTCGTTCTTACTCTCAACATCTTAGGATTACTAGCAGCCATTGTATCGGGTTTTAATGTGACAATAGTATCAGATAAACTTCTACAGATGGCCACTTCCGGTGTTCTGTTGGTCATTTTGTTTAGCATTATTTTGTTTATTAAAGGAGACAGCAGTAACAACTCAGGTAATAGATGATTTAATATTAAGATTGATATTAACATGTAGTGTAATAGAGATAATGTTACATGGGTAACATGTAGTGTAATAGAGACAATGTTACATGGGTAACATGTAGTGTAATAGAGACAATGTTACATGGGTAACATGTAGTGTAATAGAGACAATGTTACATGGGTAACATGTAGTGTAATAGAGACAATGTTACATGGGTAACATGTGGTGTAATAGAGACAATGTTACATGGGTAATATGTAGTGTAATAGAGACAATGTTACATGGGTAACATGTAGTGTAATAGAGATAATGTTACATGGGTAACATGTAGTGTAATAGAGACAATGTTACATGTGTAACATGTAGTGTAATAGAGACAATGTTACATGGGTAACATGTAGTGTAATAGAGACAATGTTACATGGGTAACATGTAGTGTAATAGAGATAATGTTACATGGGTAACATGTAGTGTAATAGAGACAATGTTACATGGGTAGCAGAGAAACAGCAAATATCAATGTCATAGTCTTTGATTTGATCTGTACATGGCTAAATCCCAAGATCTACGACACTCGAAACGAACACGCCAACGATTATTCCATCGATGCAGTTTCAAAGCAATGTATGAAACAACAGAATTAGCTTAATACTGCGTTAGGAATACTTCAAATTTTTTGATAAAAAAACAAAAGCATTAAAGCCAAAATAACAAAAACTTATTTTTGAAAAGGGATTGAAAGTACTGTAGCAACATATGTAAATATATTCTAAGTACTTTTTCAAAAGTGAAGAGGGACCGTTGTGGTCGTGATCGTATGGCAGTTGGATTTACTACCCCCTATGCAATCAGTAGCTATCACCACAATAATTGTGAGTTCGAATCCCGCTCATGGCAGGGTGTACTCGATACAACATTATGTGATAAAGTTTGTCAGTGACTTGCGACAGGTCGGTGGCTTTCCCCGGGTACTCTTGTTTCCCTCTCCAATAAAACTGACCGCCACGATATAACTGAAATATTGTTAAAAGTGGCGTTATACACCATAGCCCTAAGCCAAACCAAAAAGTGAGGAAAATGGTTTTAAAATGGCACATTTAGCCTAAGGAACTATGCATGATATCGTGCTTTTCAAAACAGACGTTCTCGGAATGGTAGTAATCTCCTTTTTATGTACTTTCAATGAACAGTTCGACCATGTAAGTGCACAATGCCCGTAATTTTAAAAATAGTATTATACTGTGCTTTGTAGACGATTCCAGTTACTGTATGGCAAAAGTTTTTCCTCTATTATATCAGGAAATGCATTCAACGACTGGTTCAACGGAAGAGAATTGAATCCAAGATGGGGGCTATTTGACTTGAAATATGTCTGTTTCCGGAGTGGTATAATAGGATGGATGTTGCTGAATTTTATTAACATGTCAAAGGCATTTGAAACTAAAGAAGGTCCTACAGTAACATTACTGTTAGTTACTGGTTTTCAACTTTTGTATGTAGCCGACTATTTCTGGTTTGAAGATGGCTTGTTGGTTACTAGGGACATCGTACATGAATATCTTGGATACAACCTGTTGGTACAATTTTTGATGATACCATTTTGTTTCGCTGTACAGACCCGGTACCTGATGATGACAGAGTATACACTTCCATGGTATTGTCTGCTGACAATTACGATCTTGAACAGTAAGTTGTTCCTTGAAGAATCATGTACTAAGACTTTGATCAAAAGAAAGCCAAAAAAGTTAAAAACGTGTTTTTTTGTTGTTGCGAATTTGGCTATTCTGTTTAAATCATTTGGTTTCCTTGCTCCCAACTACTTTTAAATTATTTGACTTTCTAATCATTGACTTTAGCATTTGTAGGTTCTTCCAAAACCGCGTTGTGCGCATTAAATTGGATTTCTGCGTTGTTATTTTTAGTGAAATAAAATAGAAATCACATACCTAAAGTTAACTCCTCAAAATATGGACATTAAGACTATAATGATACTAAATATATTGTTCATAAAGAAAATGACACGATGATATAGCTGATATACTGTTGAAGTTGGCGTTGAACGCAAATCAATCAATCAATCAATCAATCAATCAATCAATCAATCAATCAATCAATCAATCAATCAATCAATCAATCAATCATTACATAAAATGAACCAAATATACCAACTGTCTAACAAACAAAAGAAGAAATGAGATTTACAGTAAAGTATTTTTTACAGGAGACAAGCAGCAATGAAACACAAATCTAATTAAGCTAAAACTAATATATCATATTTAACAACCTGCAAATAATAAGTTAATTTTCAATGTTGCCTCTGTTAACTTGTGTGATGTACTTACATGTAATTGATTATTTCCTTACAGTATGTGGATATTGGATATACAGGGGAAGCAACTCTGAGAAAAATAACTTTAGAAAAAATCCAAATGATCCGTCGTTTACAGGTACATTTAAAATATTTGGAATTTTTATTAAACTGCGTCACCATGTAGTTATGTTTTGATATAGAAGGGCTGTTTATCATTTACTCCAGAATGATAAATTCCACCTTTGACTTCACAACCGGTGGTAGTCTAACCATACGTTCTGATAGTCCATGCAATCACATTGCCACGAATTCCGAAATTGAACTTTTGAAGAGTAAGCACTTTGCGAACCTATTTTTCATCAGGTTAATTATGTGTTTGTAATCTTTGATGGATTGAAGAGAATACGTTTGCAAACATGTATTTGTACGAGCTTTAGAAACAGACAGAAAAGTGAGCCTCTGGTGAGATTTCCTGTCCTGTTTCGCAGCGAGTGCAAATGAATCATATAATTTCCGACAATATACGTATATTGTGTTTATCCTGCAATATAAAAACAGTTCAAAATAACAGTCAAATTGTCTGAAGATAGCAAAACAAGAGTCGTTCTAATCGTTTTCAATAGTGTCCTCCAGCTCGTTTCCGTTGTTGACGTCTCTCTAAACTACATGAGGTACCGAAAAAGCTGGTCAATGACCGTATATAAGAAAAAAAATATCCAGTCAATGCAATTTGGCTGCTGAAATATAAGCAGTACAATATGCGTCTTTTACTGAACTGCTTACCCTTCCGGAGCACCCGAGTTCACCACTGGTTTTTAATGAGACTCGTGTTACTTGATCTTTAGTTTTATGTCTATGTTTTGTAGATCCTTGTTTTGTCCTTTTATCCTTTTTCTTTTAGCCATTGTGTTGTTTGTCCTTCTTCGATTTACAGATTCTGATTACCCTTTGGTATCTTCAAACTCTTCTTACCGGATTTCAGAGAATCAAATACATGTGTATTTATATTTTTACTGCTAGAAATCGATTTGTATGTTACAGTTGACAGTTACATTTATATTAACCGGTCGCATACCGGTTTCATTCTTGTATAGCGGGTGACAGCTACAGTCCTATTAACCGGTCCCATACCAGTTTCATTCTTGTATAGAGTATGACAGTTAAGTACAGTCATTAACCAGTTCCATACTATAGCCAGTCCTGTATTACCATATTGAGTTGAACTTTATTGTTGTTACATATTTACATTATAAGCTAATCCTTAAATTAAAATGCAATTTTTTTGTTTTCTTTATTTAATATTGTAAATTTCATATACACAGGAATGTATCAGCTAATTAAATTTCAATTTATGATTTCAGGTTATGAAGTGATACAAACATCTACAGGAAAAAATCTCCTAGTTTCTGGTTGGTGGGGACTTAGTCGACATCCAAACTATCTTGGAGATATAATCATATCATTAACATATGCTTTGCCAACAGGTAAGATGATTTATCATAAATATCACCAGTTTCAGCAACATTCAAACCCGCCTTTAAGGACACATTTATATAGCAAATCTGTTTATCACAGTCTCTTAAGGGAATCTTCATTTTCCCCCTTAATGAATTGTGCATATAATTTTAGATTGTATATCAAGGGCAAGTGCTCATAAACGGAACATGTTCAGGTTCCCTATACTGCCTTGTATTAGACATATTTATGGTGCATGTAACCAAGACTACGTCCGACGCTAACAATTACACCACCGATTGAAGTGATGGTCATTCCTTACATTTATACTTTATGTAATCTCCTGTGATATATGCTAAAATATTGAAATATATGTTTATTTTACAAAACTATAGACACTATTTCATGCAATATCATAACATCTTTTTCTGTGGGTCAGTTCATATAAAGTTCAATGAAATTTTATCCTAACAAAATAATTATTTAAAAATTTAACCTTGTAGAAGTAAATTTGAATTAATTTACTAAATAGAGGTGTAATATGAATTAATGCATCTGGTATAGGGGTAAAGACTATCAGAGGTCAGCGAGGGAGTGAGTGATTGATGTTTAACGCCAACGCAGCAATTTTTTCAGCTATATGATGGCGAGGACAAGTTAATTTTCAATGAGATGATGAAGATATCTGCTTTGTACTAGACCATCACGCTTAGTTGGACTTTGATAGTGCTAGCTTACTTAAATAACAGTCCGGGGATAGACATGTCGCCATACATGGACACATTATCCTGATTCCCAAGCAACCAGTCTTTGTTCTTTCTGCTTATTGCTGCGTTCTTTTCTGAGAAGCAATAAATACCAATTTCGTAATCTTTGGTTTGATCCGATCGGGGCTCGAACCAACGATCTACTGCATTCAGGGTGAGCAGGCTAACCATTACACCATCGATTGAAGTGATGGCCGTTCCATACATTGTTTACTTTATGTAATCTTCTGTAATATATATGCTAAAATATTGAAATATATGGTTATGTTACAAAACAATAGGCACGTTTTCATTCAATATCATAACATCTTCTGTGGGTCAGTTCATATAAAGTTCAATGGGATGTTAATGGAACAGAATTGTAGAAGTAAATTTGAAATAATTTACTAACCAGATCTGTGATAGGTATTAATATGGATCTGTCATTGAGGTAAAGCCTATCAGAAGTCAGTGCTGGGGTACATTTCCGTGTATATTTAAGAAATAAATTATGGCAGCCAGAATGTGTTTGGAGTTTTAACATGGGTTGGCGGATAAAATTGACTAATATCCGCCAACACAATCATGTTAAAACTCAAAACACATTCTGGCTTCCATAATTTATTTCGATTCTGATATGTCTAAGAGTACAAATACGGTAGTATACTTTGATTGGAAGACGGTAATTTATATTTACGTTTGCGGAAAATGTCACACACAATTTATGTTGCGAATGGAAAAGTCAGTCACATTCACCGGTGCATGAGCGAATGAGATTATACCATCGATAAATCGCTCGTTTGTCTACAAAGCGAAAGAAGAAGGTCATGTTAGAATCATGGTCATATCAAATACAATGTAGATGACGATGCAATTGTTCATAATGTGTATATATATATTTATGAGTAAACACAGGTGTCTTATAAGAAGCCTGAACTGCTGACCTTTCGTGAGCACCTGCGTTCATCCCCTGTTTTTTAGTGAGGTTCGTGTTGCTCTTAGCTTTTTGTCTAGTTCTATTATGTGTCTTTACAGAATTTAATCCGTATTGTGATGTCCGTTACGATTTCCACATAAAAAATGGTCGGTTCGACTTTACCTTTGAACAGCTGTTTGTAGGAGGGCTCATTATTTATTTACGTTATTTGTGATTGTTTGTGTATAGTGGTGTCCAAAACATTGCTTTGTGTTTTTGTTTTGTTTGTCTTCGTCTTGTGTAACCTATGTTGCCTGTGTCTCTGGATTGTTCAATTCTTGATTGCCCTTTCGTTTTTTTCTAAAGTTTATATATGTAAAATTTACATATACTAGTATCCACCACAATTTCCATATTAGATGAAGTTCGTGTCGCTTAACAGTAACACAATGGGTCTCACTAGTTGAGCAGGGACTTTTACCATTCCTGAGTTCATCCTCGCATTTAGTGGGATATAGTTGCTCAATCTTTCGTTTTCTGTGTAGTGTTTTGTAGATTATTGTTTATCCTTTGGTCCTTTTTCATTTTGGCCATTTTATTGTCTTTCCTTATTTTTATTCGATTTACGACTTCTGATAACCTTTTTGGTAATTTCAATTTTTCTTAGCTCTTGATAGAGTAGTCCTTTGTAAAGAAGATTATCATTGACGAAAATATATTTCAGTTAAAGCATTTATTATTATTATTGACATACATGTTAGAGTTATGGTGTTTAACACCACCGACCTTCCGCAAGTTACTGACAAACGTCCTGTAGACTTATTGTTTATTTACTACATTTAGTGTCTTAACAGTTCAATGCTAGCAAATATATGTCATAAAGATTAAATGTAGTATGTATAATGTTCAAGATTATAGTGTTCTTTATAATAACGCTGTTCGCCCGGTTATTTGTGGGGGTTGACATTTTATTTTCATGTAGAAAACACTTCGATGACCGATTCGTTTCACTAAGAATAGAGGTTTAGGTCCACAAAGCTAACTTATCTCCAATTATTTTTTTATTGAAGTGTCTCTACCGAGTTGGGGAAAGTGAATCATGTATCAAGGCATTTAGAATTATCGAGTTTGTCTTTTTCTACGAATTATAGTCAAACCTGCTTTCATTTAGTGACCACCTCTATTAAGCAATAACTTGTATTATGTGACCTTAATTTTAATTTCCCTCTACAGTGCATTTCATATTAATTAAACCTATATTTAGCAACCATTTGTCTTATGTGACCATATTTCAATGTTCCATGGAAAGGTCACATAAGACAGTATTGACTGTATTATATTTATTTTTTTTGGAACTCTTTCGACAGTCTGGGATTTTTATTTTTTCTATTTATATCTCTATTATTTGACTCATACTTTATGTCGATGTTGATATACAATATATCCTTTCAGGTTTTAACCATTTACTACCGTACCTCAATCCAGCATTTCTAACAGTCATGTTAGTTGATAGAGAACGCAAAGATGGTGACGAGTGTAGCAAACGTTACGGAGAAGCATGGAATATATACTGTCATCGCGTGAAATATAGAATAGTTCCGTATGTTTATTGAACATTTAAAAGACACGGTAAAGAAATGCTCATCTTCTCCTTCACCATATTCATCCAAACATAAATATTTTCTTGTGTTGCAATACAGAGAAACAACAGACAAATGAGAAACGTTTTTATGGATTGAGTTTATTACAGTAACCTGTACAGATACTTCAAATATACAAAAAGTCATATTATATACACAGTCCTGTTCCTTTTTACCAAATTAGAAAATATCAAAGAAAAATGAAATTATATATCTGTTTACGTAAACAAATACATATTTATAAAAAAAAATAACTAATTATCATTAGTTTGATCTTGACCTAACCTGTCGAACTAGTTACTGGTTTCTCTCGACAACTAAATACACGTCAAAATATATTTAAATACATTGAAATCGAATTACTGCTCAAGCAATTAATGCGCTATGTATTTCTTTATAACAAGAACTACCAGTACATATATGTGGACCCAAAGATATATATCAAAGATAGTTATTTCCAGATTCCTACAGAACATATAAGTTATATATGATCATGTGTTAAGTTTAGTTTTCTGTGCTGTATCCTCGGTCTCGTTGATCTTTGTTCTGTGTCTTGTGTTCCCAATGTTGCCTTTGTTGCTGAATTTTCCATTCTTGATTGCACCTTTCTGTTCTCTGTAACGTTTGTTTATGATGGATTACTTTGCGTTTAAAATAGATACAACTATTATTGTGACATAACTTAAGAACCCATTAGATAGAGTTGATACCTATCTTGACAACGATTGTATGTAAATAAACCTTAGAGAATACCGAAGTGACAAATCAAAAATGGACAATCCATAGAAACTGGCAACATAGAGTAAACAAGACGAAGACAAACAAAAACAAAAACAATATGTGCTGTACACCTCTATTCACAAACAAACACAAATATGAGCCCTCCTACAAACAAACAAACACAAATATGAGCCCTCCTACAAACAAACAAACACAAATATGAGCCCTCCTACACACAACTGGAGGTAAAGACAAACCGAACATCAATGATACTTAGTACCATAGACTTTTACGTTTTACACATGCGTTTGTTTAAATACAGTACATTGGTTATAAACAAACTGAAATTATCAGGTGTTCACCTATTGTATTGACCCTCATGTTATCACAGGAGAATACATTACATCGAAGAACAGAATGAAATGTAAATAACAATTTCAAACTACATCACGGAAAGCAACAAATAGAAATATGTGATGTCTAAATCTACCTAAAAAATAAATAATAATGTACAATGGTCAATTGTACAGCTACACGCCATGATGTACTTGTAGAGGGGTTAATTACAAATATAACAGAATACGTAAGCAGGGGCGTAACAAAGTATAAATTCATGTGTAGGCAAGATCGGAAAGGGGTCTGGGGACCGCTCAAGGTCCCCAGCGAGTCCAGGACAGAGCCATCCCCCGGACGTCAGCGATTTTTTGGATTTTAAATGGAAAAGAAACTGTTGTTTTTTAAGGAAATTACGACAACTCAATCAACAATATTTACGTCATCTTTCAACTATAAAGAGGAGGATTAGGGGAAAAAAATGTTTAAAACTGCAGTAAAAATAGATGAACAGAGACCCGATGTTTAAAAAAAAACCATGCCACTGGTATTTGACAATTATCAGGAGAAGCATTTACCTGTAGTTGTTTACTTTTTAAATTTGAGTTAAGGGGTGGTAGTGGTCTCATTGATAGCTATATAGTTATGTCACATATTTGAGTATTCATTAAGTTAAGGCCTTACTAAAACCACAGGTCTCTGAACAATTATTTGTAGGGATTAGGGTCAATAGGGAGCCCGCCTGGCAATGGCAATATCACTAAATTAGACTTATTTAGTGATATTGCCATTGCCAGGCGAGCTCCCTGTTGACCCTAATTCCTACAAATAATTGTTCAGAGACCTGTGCTAAAACATATCTTTATCGATACAATTTTATTATTTCAATCTGGTAGAGTTTAGGAATCATCGTTAAAAACGAAAGCCAATCTCCTGTAGGCAGCTCCAGCAAATTCGTCTATGATACCCTCAATGTTAACAATGTAAATGTGTGAGGATCAGTCCACTCAGCTTCTAGCAGGTTTAATTTATCTATAGATGCAGCGTCAATATACGGTGGTCCATGCTTCGCTTATCGCACTAGCAATGGCGACACTAGGACATTCTGAGATAGTTTCTGACACATTTATGTCACGATCACTCTTGTCTTTATCAGGAGTGGGCTGTTGAGTGTCAGACTTTAGTTTAAAAAAAACGTGTAAAGTTTCCTTTGACTCATATTTATGTTGCAAAAAAACTTTTTGCAGTAATGGTCACTTCACCAAAAAGAGCTCTACTATAGCAGCCCGATCGTGTTTCCGCACTTCATTCAGAGCATGCTACTAGCCTACATTGCCAGTATAGAACATTCGGTAGCAAGCGCGCATGCACAAATGCAAATGAAGCAAGCACATTTTTTTTTTTTGCATTTTATTTTTGGAAAAAATATGTGTAGGCCCGTGCTTTTTTGCTACCGTTGTTGTTACGCCCCTCATAGGAACAATATTAACAATAATCTGTTTTCGTTACTTTTCAATATTTACTTTTATCTCTATCTCGAAAGCAGCAGATCCCATATTGGACTCTTAAATATGGATTTTAATTAGGCATAGTGACTTCAAAATACAATCAAACCTTCCCAAGCGGTCACCTCTATTAAGCAGTCACCTGTAGTAAAAAGTCACAATTTTTGTTTTCCTGTCATAGAAAATTTCATATGAATATGCCATTTGCCAATTCCCGACTTGATTCTAAAATAATACACTTTTAACAATTTATTATTTGAGTTATTTCCCTTACAGAGGACAAAATGGTTCCCGTTCAATGCAAGAGCAA
This sequence comes from Gigantidas platifrons, assembly GCA_002080005.1. Lineage (NCBI taxonomy): Eukaryota > Metazoa > Mollusca > Bivalvia > Mytilida > Modiolidae > Gigantidas > Gigantidas platifrons. Next base: position 412,340 of record MJUT01013641.1, read on the forward strand.
CAAAAAGGATTAAGAATTTGAGTATAATTTTCTTAAAATTTATAGATAATTGAACCTTGTAAAATAATAGAAGTTAACTTTATAGCAAATAAAAAATTCACAAGTTGTTACAACATTTAAATTTTATACAGAGTATAAGAAAAATATATGTCATTTTGGTTGAACATCGCATGAAATTGACACTTTTGTCCTCCTCAAAGGGAAATAACTCATATAATAAAATGTTAAAAGTGTATAATTTTAGAATCAAGTCGGGAATTGGCAAATGGAGTATTGAACATAATTTAAGAGGTCACTTGTCTTATAAGGTCACCTTTTCTTTGTCCCGAATGTGACCTCTTTATACAGGTTTGACTGTTACATAATATCCGGTTTATTTTTATATATGAATTTAACTAATCTCTGTTGGATCTTTATTTTTTAACCGTTGATCAGTTAAAGGCAATGAATATCATTCTTTGATGACAAATTGCCATCAGTTGGTGTCCGTCGTCGTTTGTAAACGTTTACATTTTAATCTTCTTCTCTGAAATCTCTGGGCCGGTTGGGACTAAACTTGGTATGCATATTCATTGGATGATTCTCTAAAACGTTTGTATTTTGTTGTTGATCAAAAGTACCAAAAAGAACGAAGAGACCCAATAGGAGTCAACATGTTTGTTGTCTGTTTTTATTCTCTTCTCTAATACCACTGTGCCAATCGGAACCAAACTTGGTAAGAATGTTTATAGGATTATCCTGTAAAACTTTCATGTTTTTATCAGAAGTACACAAATGAAACAAGAGGCTCAAGTGTGTCAAGAAAGGTGTTTTTTGTTTGTTTGTTCTTTTTATTTTGTCTTGTATGTTGTTTTCTCTATGTTCCATATAAAATAATATTTGTATAGTATGCACTTATTGCTTCTAATATGTTAGAGGATCAGAATGGGGCATACACCCAATATTTATAATTTATCTTTCAAGTCCGTTTTCCCCTTTATATTCCTTATGAAATTTCATGACTACAGATTTGACCTCGCTCTAGTAGTTTTTGAGATAAAGGGAGGTAAATGGAGCCAAAAAGAGACAAACACTCTAAGGCCATGCAAAGTTAATTTCTTGGTTCTCAGGCCCGCCCGCATGTGGAAATTCGTCGCCGCATTGCCGATTTTTTTGCAACAATAGTAAAAAAAAAAATTTAAATGCGGTAGCGCTGTCCGTACGGAAAAAACAACCGCATCCGTTTTTCTCTTATATCGCGTGGTCGGTGAAACGCTTTAAAACGCATCATGCTTAAATGAGATTTAAAGCATCGTTATGACAATGTATAAATAAAAAACATGTTTCCGTTTGACATTTAGACAAAAGATTTATACATTGCCATATTTTTCACAAAAAAAAGAAGAAAAAATGCCTCCCGCATCACTTTTTACAGCAGTAAAAGGATAAAAAAAAATGCCGCCCTCCCTCATCAATTTTGACAAAAAAGGGCCTGAGAACCAAGTAATTAACTTTGCATGGCCTAAGTGATAACTTTTTATTTTTTAGTCGGATTTGTGTGCAGTTTTTTCTGTTGAATTCCTTCGAAAAATGTTATTGAATTTTCGAACTGTTCCGACAGTGTGGTATTTATTTTTCATTTTATTTTAGGAGAAATTGGCAATAAAAATTATAACAAATAAAAACAATAGATTGGGATTTAAATATATATGATGTTATAATATCTTTACTTTTCATGTACATAAAGAAATAAATTGTCATAAACCAAAAATTGGTCCATTAAGCGCTATATGCCAACTACATATTAAATACATAAATCATTTCCATGTTATCAACAATAATTGCATTTAACGTTGTTCTATTGTATTATTTTGAGCTTAATCACCTTCCCACCGTAACATACCCACCCACCAGATCTTTTGTGAAGTACAGTGAGTACCACCAAACCTGCAGAGCGTGATTGAGATATTGATATATGTCTGTTTTAATTGACTCTCGGGCTATAGACGGAAATAGAATAAAAATTGAAGGAGTAAGTTGATAATTTAGTTTCAGCTATATTATGATAATCATGATGCTTTTGGTGTTAAATGTGATGTCTGCCTCAAATACAAATGTATAAATAACAGGATGAATTACTTTATGTATATAGAGGAAATCGTGAACAATCATAAATGTGCATGGATTAGGGGAGTTATGGTGATTAACGCCACTTTCAACAATATTTTAGTTACATCATAGCGGTCAGTTTTATCTCTATCTCGAGAGCACAAGTTCCCATTTTGGACTCTTAAATATGAATTTTAGCAAGGCATAGTGACTTAAAAAATATAATCAAGCTTGCCCAAACGGTCACCTCTGTTAAGCGGTCACCTGTAGTAAAAAGTCACTATTTTTCTTTTCCTGTTATAAAAAATTTTCATATTAATTGAACCTAATTTAAAAGGTCACTTGTCTTATAAGGTCACCTTTTCTTTGTCCCGAATGTGACCTCTTTATACAGGTTTGACTGTTACATAATATCCGGTTTATTTTTATATATGAATTTAACTAATCTCTGTTGGATCATTATTTTTTTAATCGCTGATCAGTAAAAAGCACTGAATATCATTCTCAGCTCACCTAGCCCAAAAGAGCCATATGAGGTATTGCCATCAGTTGGTGTCCGTCGTCGTATTCTGTCTTCGTCTGTTAACGTTTAAATTTCAATCTTCTTCTCTGAAATCTCTGGGCCAGTTGGGAATAAGCTTGGTATGAATATTCATTGAATGATTCTCTAAAACGTTTGTATTTTGTTGTTGATCAAAAGTACCCAAAAAAGAAAGAAGAGACCCGATAGGAATCAAAAACGTTTGATGTCTGTTTTTATTTTTCTTCTCTAATACTACTGTGCCAATTGGAGCCAAACTTGGTAAGAATGTACATAGAATGATCCTGTAAAACTTTCATGTTTTTATCAAAAGTACACAAATGAAACAAGAGGCTCAAATGTGTCAAGAAAGGTGTTTTTTGTTTGTTTGTTTGTTTGTTTGTTCTTTTTATTTTACTTTTTTGTGTGGAGCGTTTATTTTTCAACTAGATGTTGTTTTCTCTATGTTCCATATAAAATAATCTTTACATAGTATGCACTTAATGCTTCCAATATGTTAGAGGATCAGAATGGGGCATATATCCAATATTCAGAATTTATATTTCAAGTCCGAATGTTTTCTTTAGATTCCTTATGAAATTTCATGACTACATATTTGACATTTCAACTCTTGTAGTTTTTGAGATAAATGCAGTCAAATGGAGCCAAAAGAGACAAACGCCCAAAATGATAATTATTTTAAAGTCAGATGTGTGTGCAGTTGTTTCTGTTAAATTCCTTTGAAAAATGTTATTGGATTTTGGAAATGTTCCGACAGTGTGGTATATTTTTTTTCATTTTATCTTAGGAGAAATTGGCAATAAAAATTATAAAAAAAAATAAAAAAGAGATTGTGATTTAAATATATATTATGCTTGATATCTTTGATTTTCATGTACATAAAGAAATAAATTGTCTTAAAATAAAAATGATTCATTAAACGTTATTATATGCCAAACAGATGGTAAATACATAACAATAAATAGTGCATGGGTGAGTAATTGTTGTTCAACGCCAACTCAGCAATTTATTTGTCTGTTATGTAATGGCGAGAACAAGTTAATCTTCAATGTAAGAATAAATACAGACACTATTCATTTCTATGTCATAGACAATAATTGCATTTAATTTTGTCCCATTTAATCATTTTAAGCTTGATCACCTTACCACCGTATATAGCATAACTCACCCACCAGATCTTTTGTAAAGTACATTGCGTACTATCAAACCTGAATAGTGTCATTGTCATAAAAATGTATTGGTATATATCTATTTAATTGATCTTCGGGTTGTAGACGGTAATATCATGAAGTCGGAGGAGTAAGTTAATAATTTAGTTTCAGCTCAATATAACGATAAACATGATGATATTGTTTTGGTGTTAAATGTGATGTCTGCCTCAAATAAAAATGTATACATATCAGGATATGTATATAGAGGAAATCCTGGACAAATATAAATTCATTTGGGTTTAGGCTATTAGTGCTTATAACGCAACTTTCCACGATATGTCCGTTATATCGGGGCGGTCAGTTTTATTGGTGCAGGAAACCGGAGTACCCGGAGAAACACCACCAACCTGTGGCAAGTCACTGACAAACTCTATCACATAATGTTGTATCGAGTACACCTCATCATGAGCGGGATTTGAACTCACAACGCTAGTAGTGATAGGCACTGGTTGCATAAATTTATTTGGTGTTCCTATATCATATCAATGGAAGATAAGATAATCGGGTATTTCATCACTTTAGATTGCACAAATACCATTACAAAAACAATGTATTGCTGAGTCTGTCAATTTCTCCAGGAAACCTCTTTCCAAATTATTCTATCAGCAGTCAAAACCGGGCTTCAGAGTTACCGTGACACTAATTACACCTGAGGTGGTGTCAATCAAATGTGGATTCTGATAAATTCTTAAGATCTGTGATAGTACATACAATCAAGGTTCCTCTCCTTATGAAAAAGCATTAACCATTCGACTCTTTACACAACTACTCCACACTCTAAACTATAAGACATTCGGACGTCTTCCTTTGTTTGTATGAAGAAGACATTATACGTGGTTTCTTAAAAATAACGAACACATTGAAACCTGTCCGTTGTTTCAAGCTCATGGGATATATGAGATCAACAAAATCATGAAAAGTGAAAGTTAAGGATAGACTTAGCTGCTTTTCATTGTCATTGAGAAGCCCCTGTATGAAGTCTGCCTCATATGAATAAAGGAATAAGTCGGCGAGAAGAGAAGCACAGTTGGTACCCATAGGAACGGTGAAGTTAAATACACAGAGATGATGCATATTTGTCTTCAGAAAACTATAATAATTAAGAACAAAAATGTCTACTGTCACAATGAGAATTGGCAAGTAAACACGATGGAATATTTCATCACCTCTAGTCATCAGAAATACAAAGGTTAGAGGAATAGGCGTATTTTATTGACATGAGAACTGACAGATATACATACCTCGACGGTGTATATAACACGTGTTAGAGTTTCCAGGAATTAACATAGAAACCACACTATCAATCATATCTGTTATTTTGTTTTTGTTTTTGTTTTGTTTGTTTGTTGAACAAGAGACAGTTGAACATCTGCCAAAATATCCATCAATGGAAACTAGTACGTACCTACATACACATCCAGGATGAATGAACTCAAAAACAACAATAGTACTACAGTTCGTAATCTTTGAATTTGCATTGGTGGTGTTATGGTTAACGTGTTCGTCTTGATTGCGGTAGATCGTGAGCTCGATTCCCGATCGGGTCAAACCAAAGACTATTACATTGGTATGTGTTGCTTCTCTTTATAGTTGGTTGAGCTTCATCATCGCTGTTCTTGTTAATATTTATAGTTGGTTGAACTTTAATTTCTTATTTCTTGTTTGGTTTTGTTTTGAGTTTTATTATCCCCTCGCCAACGAAGTTGCGAAGGGATATAGTAACGCTACCGTCCGTCCTTCCGCAACATCCTTGTGAACACTCTAGAATCAACATCCTTCAATGGATTTTGACTAAACTTAGTACAGACTTAGTTCCTCAGAGAATCTGGAGCTCTATTGATTTTCAAGGTCATAGGTCAAAGGTCAAGGTCATCGGGTCAAACATTTTTTTTCACTCTGTCCGTTTGTCTGTCCGGATTAATTTCCAAATCTTTTGTCCGATTTCCACCAAACTTTGTGGAATTTAAGATCATGATGTTTGAACTTTGCAGTATAAAGGATTGTTATTGTCCATTGAGTTTTACCCCTGTTATGCCTCTTTGGACTTTCAGTATGCACTTTGTCATCGCAAATTCTCCTACATGATTAATCAGAAGTTCATGAAACGTTGTACATTGCAAGATCTTAATATGAAGATGTGCACATTAGTAGAATATTAATTTTCAAGGTCAAAGATCAAGGTCACCGGGGCACATATTTTTACCGCGTAACATCCTTGTGAACACTCTAGAATCAATATCTTTCAATGGATTTTGACCAAACTTGGTACATACTTAGTCCTTAAGCAAATATGGAACCCTATCGATTTTCAAGGTCATAGGTCAAAAGTCAAGGTCACTAGGACCAATTTTTAGGCGAGGAGATACGCCACGCTATGCGTTGCACTTGTTTATTTTTTTCAAATTTTCAAGTCTGATATCCATAATTATCCCCAGCTTGAAAATTAGAACAACTTTTGATTAGTATAAACCCCGGTCTTAAAAAAAAACATATGTCCGGGTGTGGCTAGGCCATATTACCGGGTAACGAGCCATTTAATCAATCAAATGTTGTTATAATTTTCAAAACGGGGATAATATGACGTCAAAGCTCGCGATGTTACGCTCCAAAATCAAATTTAGTCAATTTTAGCTATATATTGAATAGAAAACTGTTAATTAGATCAACTGTAGGGTTCTACCAAAGGTAGTACCCTACATCGGGTAAAATACACTTGAAACTCTCGTATGTTTTACTTATCCTTTCCAATAACAAAGAAAACGTCACTTTTACGTGGCCCACCGGGGTCCAAAATGTCTTTATTTTTGACAATGGCCGGGAATAAAATCGTTATTTACGATCCTATCCGTAAATATGGAGCTTTTAACATCTTTCATTAGCCTATACACCCTTCGGCTGCGTCTCAGGATGTACTTGGCTACTTCAGAGTGCTAACATCTCCATATCTACGGATAGGAACGTAAATAACTTATAATGTCACCATATTCTTATTGCTTAAAAGACAAATAAATAAATATTATAGTTAATCAATGTGTTTCGCACCGACCTTCCGCAAGTCACTGCGAAACTTTATAACACAATGTTGTATCGAGTACATCTTGCCTGAGTGGGATTCAAACTCACAGATTTAGTGGTGATAAACACTTATTACATAGGTAGTTGTAAATTCAACTACCATACGATAACGATCACGACGGCCCCCCTGGGTGGTCAGACAAAAAAAATCAATTATTGAATGAGTGGTCAGACAATTGTAAACAGTTATATATCTCACTGCGGTTATATTTACAGGAAGAGTGCAACCGTAAGATGCATAACATAGTTAGCGAGGGCATATTTACGCTGAGCTGGAGTTACCAGAACAACTTTTCGTGACGCAATAACCAAAGCTAAAAATACAATACAACACAATATAAGATTACCCTCTATATCTAGAAATAGATTTAATGAGATTGAATGTACTTTTGATGTGTAAATTATGTAATAACAATGCAAAATAAGTTTTACTGTGGAAGTCAATAGATGACGTTTCTTCTGTAAAGACACAAAATGCATATGGCGGACTTTGTCAATTTGAGATAAATTTATTTAGGATGAAAACTTAATTTATTTTATCATATATATGTGTTGACTAGATTTAAAAAAAATCTTAAGTCCCAGACTCAGTGCGTGCATTTGGACGAGTATGGCGGAATGTTGCGTAGATTTTGCATATCTAAGTAAATTCTATAAATAAACGCTAGACAAAACCGAAGGTGCGGTTAAGAATGGACAATCCAGAGATACGGGCAACATTGGATGCAAGACACAAAACGCATACAAAGCAACCAAAAAAAAAAAAAAAAACCTGACCCCCAAAAAACCACACACACGACTGAAAGCTAAAATGATAAAAAAAAATAAACAAAAAACAAAAAACAAAATACAAAAACCAAAAACAAAAACACCCGCGGATGAACCAAGATACTCGTGAAGGGTAAGCAGGTCCTGTTTCTTATAATATACCCATTGTGTTACTCATGACGTTGCAATATGCGCGTCTTCATTGGTTGTTGTTGTTGTTGTTGTTATCGTAAGATGTGTACACTTCTTCAAAGACACTCACCTTAAATTGTTTAAACCTATACCTTATCGGGCATTCAATTGCCGAGCTATGATCACAACTTACCGTATACTCTTCGCTTGAACACGATTATAGCAGAAGTTACACCCCAATTACTTATCTGTCTTATAGTTTCATAGAGTCTAAGGGGTGGGAGGTTTGCACTTCCTTACTAAACGGTATATGTTGCTGGAGTGGGTCCTCTTTTCAGTTTTCGAATATATGATTGGATCTTAAATTATCCATTTCAATATATCAATGGTCGGGAATTTTTAATCTATGATACCGGTATATCAATAGGTCTTACATAATATTTTACTATGTAATACAATTTGAGCGTTTTACGGAAAATGTGCTGACGAGGAAGACACCCGGTGAACAACCCAAACATATATAATGTATCTGAAACAATAGGTGTTAAAAATCCGGTTTTTTTCAGTCCGGTTCCGTAATTATATTTTCTCTACACGACATTATTTTGTTGTCTACTGCAAAACAAAAAGTTCAAGTCATAAACATCTTAGCGTAGTTTCGGTATAATAAAACATTTATTGCCTTCATATGAAGGTGATCACCAAGTTGTGAACCCTCGAGAGGTTGTTTCGCTCGTGTTGAGGTCCTCGCGATAAGTCATCCTCGGGTTGACAACTTTCTATGTTCACCTCATATGAAAGCAATAATTGTATAATTTGAATTTGAATCTGAATTTTTGGTGTTTAATGCCACTTTCAGCAATATTTCAGCTATATCATGGCGACCAGTTTTAGTAATGGAGGAAGCCGGAGAAAACAACTGGTAAACTTTATCACTTGCGGCTCTGAGTCGAGTGCACCCTTTTTGTAATTTACAAAGCTGTGCGCGAACCCACGCCGTATTGGTGATAGGCTTGTATGAGTTATTAGATCCAACGACCTAACTCATTGAGCCACCGTGCCACAATAATTGTATAATATTTCTTCAAGGTCATATAAGACATCTGCCAAGTTTGCTATAAATTTACAATTGTACAAATAAATAGATATAATACAATTATAGTATTTAGTAAATAACTGTGACTCGCACATGTAGGGTTTAGATTTGTATGGGGTTTTTTCTTGGTTTTTTTCAGTTGTTTTTTTTTTATGGTGAAACATTATTGTTATAATTTCTAATATTCTGTAATTTTATATTTTGTAGATTTATCAGATAGATGTCTCCATGTGAACGAGACTCTTAGGACTTTTATTTTGACAAACCAATTGTCAAATCAAAATTGTTTACCGGTGCACATGAAATTATCTGTTTAAGTATATTATATGTGTTTATCAAATGTTGGCCGACTGTTTTTGGAAGCTCGCCATCCCAAAAGTATATTTAGTCCAGTAAAGAAAAGTAATGTGTTATGTTCGGGTGAACATGTGAAATAGAACATAAACGACTTTTACAAATATCCTGCTTTAAGTCATACGCCAGCTCCCCGTAGACAGCCGAGGTTAACAGGTACACCATTTCTATAGGAAGAGGTATTAAAATATAATTTCTGGAAATGCAATTAAAATCTTCGGAAATGAAATACAAATGTACATGTATAAACAGCTGGGGAAATGACTCGGAAATGAAATCGACAATAGTAATACTATTGTTATTATTTACCCAAACGCATTTACAACAAATGTCAAAGGCACAACAATATGAATATTACAACAACAAGATAATTAATGGAAATCATGCATAATAAAGTGCATGGCCTTTCTACTGATACAACTAATTAAGTGATAAATCCAGGGTCAAATCCACATTTTACAGCATGCCATTTGTATTGCAACGTGGACGTCTAATACTTACACTACGCTATTTCAAGAACAAGACCACCTTTTACATTTCAACATACAATTGATCGATATTGGATATAACACAAAGGCACGATGGACACACAGCTGCCTGAATCTGGGGTAAATATTTTTTTTTTAAATTATTATTATACTCATAGAAAAAGAATAAATATAATTATTTTAAGAAAATACTATTGCATAGAAACAATCACATTAAGTTTCTTTTCTATTGTAGCACAATCATTTTTTATTTAAATAATTCCTTTGTGCCATGAAATAAATAATTAATCATCAAGCCACCATGTGCTCCTTCTTGAATGGTGGTAAATTTCCTAACGAGAGAGAAAATAAATGCCAAGAAACCATATTTATCAAATGTGTTTAAATATACATTTTGTATATGTATGTACATTTTTTGTGTGTAAATATCAACTTTCCATCAAAACGTATATGTGATTAAAGTTTGAAAAATTAATAAAATAAATCTTAATATTTGGAAAATATTACTGTTTTATTATATAGTTACAATATAATTTATAACTCTGCTATCATGTCATAATTTTTAATGTAAATCCACTATCGCATAATATTTTTAATGTAAATCCGCCCTCATGTCATAATTTTAATGTAAATCCACTATCGTGTCTAATTTTAATGTAATTCCGCAATCATGTCATGATTTTAATGTAAATCCGCTATCATGTCATAATATTAATGTAAATCCGCTCTCATGTCATAATTTTAATGTAAATCCACTATCATGTCATAATTTTAATGTAATTCCGCAATCATGTCATGATTTTAATGTAGATTCACTATCATGTCATAATTTTAATGTGGATCCGCTATCGTGTCTAATTTTAATCTAAATCCACTATCATATCATAATCTTAATGTAAATCCGCTCTAATGTCATAATTTTAATGTAAATCCGCTATCGTGTCATAATTTCCATGTAATTCCGCTATCTTGTCATAATTTGAATGTAATTCCGCTATCGTGTCATAATTTTAATGTAATTCCGCCATCATATCTTAATATAAAGTCTAATATAATTCTGCGATCAAACAATTCCACTATTCTATCAAAACTGTAATATGAATTCACAATCGGGCAACAATTTTAAAATGACTTGGACATCGCAATTGTAAATATGATCCGCTATCATATCACTATTTTATAATTACTCCGCTATCCTCTCACTCATTTATTATGAGCCTGTTATCCTATCACTAAATATAACCATAACATGTTATCCTATCACAGCTATTCTATCAGAAATTAAATATGACTCTGATATTATATCACTAATCAAATATGAAGACAAAATTCAAACAATACAGGGACAAAACTTCGCATTTTTGCTGCAGTTGCCAACTGGGCTCTCTAAAATGATAATTGTAGTAGCCTAGCAACTGACTTCGCGGATGAAATATTCAAAATTTAGATAGCCAACTGGGCTACTGTCTGAAAAGCTTCAAGGGTCCAGATCCAATGCTTAGTGGTCTTGGGCTACTGGGCTCCTGTCAAGTTTTATCCATGCAATGGTCCACAAAGCACTACGGTAAACAGAAATCTACAGATTGAGCAGCAATAACTCGAATGAAAACAAACCGCATCGGTGGAGTAATGGTTAATAGTGCTCGCCTTTAATAGTGCGGTAGATCGTGGTGTCTTTCCAGAATTGGTCGAACACAAAGCGGATATCAATATCGTCTCATGGAATGTAACTTGCTTTTACCATGATATAGATGAAAAAATCCATCATTTGGTGTTATGCAACAATCACTCACTAACGTAATGTGCTATGTAAATTTATACGAAATATAACTAAATATTTTGTTCTCTAGGATGTCTCTGTTGTACACATTGTATATATGTTTATATCCATTTTGTGTTTGTTATTGCGCATATATATCTTCTCTATACCGTTGTATATGGTTTATGAGAAATAAAGATTATTGATTTATAACTGATTAATCAAATACGACTTCGATATCTTATCACTAATTTAGTACGACTCCATTATCCGATCACAACTTTAATTATGAGGAGTTTGAGGATACCAAAGAGGCAATCGAAATCCGTATATCGAAGTACAGACAAAACATGGCCAAAAGAAAAAGGACAAAAGTACATACAACGATCTATAAAACATACACATAAAACTAAAGATCGAGTAACACAAACCCCACTAAAAACCGGGGATGAACTCAGCTGCTCCGGAAGGGTAAGCAGTTCCTGCTCCACTAATTATACGAGCCCGCGATTGGAATAACTACGAAACCAAATGGAACCATTTTGTGTGTTTTTTGTTTTCATGCTAATTATATTATTGATCTGGTATGCTATGTTTTCAGTAATGGTCAAAATATATATTGTGGTGATATTGTTCTATTGTCATCGGTACGTAACATTTTTCCCGCAATTTAATTAATATGACCTTTATACGTCTAAATATTGTGTTTCCGCATGAAATTATAGACTTTTCCGCAATTTTCAAATATTTCATTTCCGCAATATTTAATTATTTTCCTCTTCCGTTAGTCAGTGTTAACCTGTTGTTCCTTCCAAACCAGGGAATGTTGAAGCGAGAGGTTTGGCGCCGTAAAATCTGATTCAATCCACCATTTCTTTATAAATGCCTGTACCAAGTCAGGGCCATTGTGGTTTTCCTAGTTTTCCGGTTGTTGACTGATTTTGTCTGTTTATTGATTTATGAGTTTTGACTTTCCCTTTATAAGATTGCTCGGTGTTCGGTAATTTTGTTATTACCCTTATTGAGTAAGATAAGTTTCTGTTTCTAAAAAAATATATATACAAACTATTAATATAAAAGAATAGACAGTGGGGCCGTCGTGGTCGTGGTCGTGTGGTAGTTGGATTTACAACTACCTATAATCAGATGCAATCAGTGCCTATCACCACTAACGTTGTGGGTTCGAATCTCGGTAATGGCGAAGTGTACACGATATAACTGAAATTTGTTGAAAGTGACGTTAAACACCATATTATTAGATATATTTATTACTGAAATTTATTGTTCCTAAATAATGTAATTATTATTAATAAAACTAAAGTTCTCCTCCCTCAGGCATAGGTGACCATAAACGATTTTGTCTATCCTGTTTAGGCCCTTTGGTTTTATTACTCCCAAAACTCTAAATTATTTGGCTTTCTCATCTTCTGATTTTGAGTGTCCCGAATGAAGTTTATGCCAGAAACGCGTCATGCGCACTAAGCTTGATATCTACGTTTTTATTATCACGTGAGATAACTTGAAAGGCGCCAAAAGATGAGGACACCTATTATCTCCAATTGAGTGATTAGTTTTTTTTTATTTCTTTTTATAGTAAACGTATATACACTCTTTTAAGGATTTAACTCCTCCACATTTTTGTGACTGTTCCAAGCCAGGACTTGGATTTACAACGTCATATGTCCTGGTTCTGGTTATTTTTGATATGCCTTTGTGCATCATCTGTACTATAAAACGGATACTCAAGTCAAATCTACCCACACATAATTAATTATACATCGAAAGACAGCACAACATGGTCGTTGTTAGACTTGCTACAGACAAATCAGTACAGGTCTCTTTCTTATTCATAATCTCTTTGAATAAACAGTTGCTATAAAGGTCAATCAGGAAATGTCAGTAAACATGAGTGGTCAATCAATCTATTGAAAGGAAATATTGATAAGAAACAGACTTGAACAAGTCTAGTTTGTTGTTATCTAGAAAATATACCAGATTGGAAAGTGGGAGGTGACCTTTAGAAGTGAACCGTAATGTGTGAGGGCAAGGTATATAAGTGGATCTGTAAGTGGGGGGATTGGACCAAAAGTGGGGCAAGCTTTCAAAACTGTTCAGCAAAAACAATGTCATTTTATTTCAAAGAATACCCTATTTTGTTTTGCTTCCATGATAAAAAAAAATACATTTTTTTTCATTATTTTGAATATTAATTTGAAGTTTTTCAGAATTCGGTTTGATTTTGTCAATTTTCAATATTTACTTTTTATTTTTAAGCTATTGTTTTAAAAATAATTTTGTTATAACGGCCTACCATATATAACACCCCATTGGGCACAGTCTGAGATAATAAAGAGATATAACTAACTATACAGTAAAAGAATACAGGAGTTTGAGATGTGTGGTCAAAATAACATGCAACTTTAATAATTTCGTTTCCATAATTTCAAATTAATCTCAGATTTGCTTATTTGAGCATGCTGAGTAAATATCTTCACAGAAACCACAGGCGCTCATGGCTTGGAATTTAACCCCTAGATATTTTGTAATTGAAATTTCTTTTAGTCTTTAGTATTTCAGCTTTTTTACCTTATGTGTTTGTGTATAGTGACGTAGAACACATATTGTGTTGAGTTTTTGCATTGGTTTACCTCCTCTTGTTGTGTACCCTATGTTGCCAGTTTCTCTGGATTGTCCATTTTTGATTGCCCCTTCGGTATTCTATAACATTTATTTCTTTCATTGTATGTGTTCTTGTCCATTTTCATACTGTATTAAGTTAAGCAGCTTACATAAAGGAAAATAAGCTAAAAAAAAAAAAAAAAAAAAAAAAAAAAAAAAATACAACATATTTTCTTAAAAACAAATCTAATATATATGTAGTATATATCAAGGGAGTGTAGTTCCATACATTAAGCACCAGTGGTAGAAACTGCAGGGTTATCATAACTTTCTAACCGACATCCAAAATATTTGGCAAGGGTCATGATTGTTTTGTTCATCTTAATTATGAAAACAAATTATATCAACAGAGGCCAGGTTACCAAAGGCTAAGGCCATTGTATCATTACATTACAGGAATGATCCATCTATTTATTAACCTACAAATTGCCATTCCATATTTCATTTCGTTTCGAGGGGTTAGGGTTATGGTGTTTAACGCCACTTTCAACAATATTTCAGTTATATCGTGGCGGTCAGTTTTATTAGTGGAGGAAACCTGAGTGCCCGGAGAAAACCACCCACATCGCAAGTCACTGACAAACTTTATCACATAACGTTTTATCGGGTACATCTCGCCATGAACGGGATTCGAACTCAAAACTTTAGTGGTGATAGGAACTGATTGCATAGGTTGTTGAAAATCCAACTACCCTACGATCACGACCACGACGGTACGTACGGCCCATATTAGTTAGTCTATTCTACTACGGTACGTACGGCCCATATTAGTTAGTCTATTCTACTACGGTACTTACGGCCCATATTTAAGAAATAATCCATGGCAGCCATTGTGTTATATTCATTTAACCATGGGCTGGGCCTTTATAATCGTTAATTTAACCCCTCGCTATCACTCGGGATTAAATTCGATTATACAGGCCCAGCCCATGGTTAAATGAATATAACACAATGGCTGCCATGGATTATTTCGATTCTAATAGGACAAATACGGTAATTTACTTGCAAAACGCCGCCTATACACACAGCAATGTATTTGGCTGTTCCGTTACCCTCCCGAACACAAAGATACGATTTCTGTCATTTGAGATTACTAAATGTTGTCATTCATGAACATCAATTCAAAAGAAAGGGAAAATACTACAAATCCCACTTCGACAAGGAGGCGTACACGAAGCCAAAAAACGTCAGGATCTCTATGTTCTAAACTGGAAGTCTTCATATGACGTCATGTTGTTTACGTGCCAAAATTGTCAACAACATTTCGCGGAATTTTAATTTTCTACGGTATATGTATAACGTACACCATTTAGCGGGAGGGTACACGGAATAGCCGAATTGACAACATTACCGCATTTGCGCTAAAATTGTTGTTGTTGAGTATTATATAAACTGACGATAACACGGAGTCATATTAGAATAGTTAGTCTATTCTACTACATTAAGAGTCATATAAGTACAATAATGACCTTTGATTGGTTGGTCGAGGGACCGTCGTGGCCGTGATCGTATGGTAGTTGGATTTACAACTACCTATGCAATCACTTCCTATCTTCACCACTCATGTTGCGAGATCGAATCTCGATCAAGGCGAGGTGTACAACATTATGTGATAAAGTTTGTCAATGACTTGCGAAAGGTCGGTGGTTTTCTCCGGGTCCTCCGGTTTCCTCCACCAATAAAACTGACCGCGATATTATAGCTGAAATATTGTTGAAAGTGGCTTTAAATACCACCAAACAAACAAATTGGTTGGTCGATTGAATCTCTATGATGTCCTTTGCTGTGATAAAGGTACATTAAGACGTTTGTTTTGTTAGTCCATTGTATATTGAGGTTGGTAAGCGATACTCCCCGACATAATATAACCTACATCTTAAAAGTCGTACCGATAATTATGATCTGTGCCAAGAGAAAAACAAACGTAAACATATGTCATGTCCCAACAGATATCTACGAAAGCCCAGAAGGATCATTCGAGATTCAGGATTCGAAATTCGAGATTAAATATATGAAAATCTAATATTCGAGATTCGAAATTGAATATCTAAAACAGCCAATCAATAGAAAGCTCTTAAATTAAGAATTGTTTATGGCCAATGAAATGTCTTTTAACATAATTTCGTTCAGAACAAACTAGAAGAAAAAAAGCAAACAAAACCTTTTTAATTAGATGAAATAGGTTCATTCATCAATTTAAATAAAAGAACAAACAAACTAAAATTAATAATGAATACTTGAAAACAACGGGTAGGTTTGTTTGTTTATAAAACTGCACTAGTTCATGACGGCCGAGAATGCTTGAATGCATGGATGGGAACATTTATGACATTAATCATGTGTTAATTACAATAGATATGTTCCCATCAATTCACAGCTCATTTATAGCTAATAAACGGGTTGAAGTGAAACCTCTACAACATATGATGTGTGTAATGTATTAGGCTACAAGTCCACATATTTTTCAAACAAAATTCAAAAAGGTAAAACATAAATAATAGCATAAACTAAAAAAAACATATACAAGTTCGACACGTCCAAAAGCTAAAAACATTGATAATACTTTTGCAGAGAAACAATTTTAGATCGTCTTTAAATCATGAGGATTTCAAAAACACGATCCTAACAATTATTTGAAAATTACTGCTATAAACTACATACTTTTCTGTTTTTGTTGATAAAACATTGTTGAAATCGGACATCGATTAACTTTAGAATAATATTTTGAAAACAAAATGTAGTTTTATATGAAGTGTATAGGGGAAATTGGAATCGTGTGATCTTTGTTCATTCTCTGTAGGACGACTGTAGGGTGTGTTTAATTTTATTGTCCATATTCAATGGTAACAAAACCCCTAATTAAAAGTATATGAATTTATAACTCAATAATTAAATGCAAATTTATTAGTTCAATATTGGGACCGTCGTGGTCATGATCGTATGGTAGTTGGATTTACAACTACCTGTACGATTAGTGTCTATCACCATTAAAGTTGTGAGTTGAAATCCCGTTCATGGCAAGGTGTACTCGACACAACATTATATGATAAAGTTTGTCACTGACTTGCGGCAGTTCTGTGCTGTTTTTCATGTACTCCAGTTTCCTCCAACAATAAAACTGACTGCCACGATATAACTGAAATATTGTTAAAAGTGGCATTAAACGCCATCAACCAAACCTACATGTAGTTCTAATATATTAAACATTGTTTTAGAAGTAAGACGAATTTTGTATATACAATGTATGCTAATGGATATATAATTTATTGCAGATAAATGTGACTGATATGATCGATTGTTCATTATCACCATTCATCGTTCACCTGTTTCCTCAATACAATTTTCGACCATCTGATAGAACTGCCGTGGGTGATCATTGTTATTATTCTGTTAGGGAGTCATAGTAAGGGGGGAGAACAAAACATGTGTTATCCCCTTCTGATAAGATCAAATTCGATTTACTCCTACAAAGTATAGGAAATGAAGTTTATACTTACTTTGTCAATAGAGCAGATAATTTTGGTCGTTAGCATAGCGACAATAAAATGGTCTTGAGATATTTATGTGTATTTGCAACGATTCATTTAATTGAATGTGCACGTCTGAACAGTAGTCATCCTTTGTAAAATAAAACAAATTGTTTGATAAGTACCTGGTCATAGTATATGAAAAAAAAATGCCTTGAGGCGAAGCCGAGATGCATGCTACGTTTCAATAAATATTTCTTTAAAAATCAGTTTTCATTTGTTTCTACAACGTTTGAATGATTTACCCTCTTAATAACTTGATAACCTGCCACATATAGCTGGTATTGCTCTCCTATTAATTGCTAGATAAGCATATTGCTGGGTATTACATTGTTTTACTTTCTTTGTGTTTACATCTTTCATTTGATGATCAAGATTCAACTACAAGTATAATAAACAGTTATGTTATATCTACATGTAGGACTACAATATTACTCATTGTATTTCACAAATCAATTACTCAGCAAAAATATGTACCAAAAAAAAAGAAAAAAAAAGTCATATCATTACGTTATCCATGGATCTCTCTCCTGTCCGGGGTCAGCATTTTCAAATTCTAAATGTTTATTGCATAAAGCATAGAAGATATTGTCGTAATCCAAGCAATACACAAAAGACAAAATAGACATAATTCTAGATACCAATAATAACATATTTATACTCAAACATGATTGTTCAAATAATCTTATCTTATAGGTGACCTTTAATATCATTATTTTATCTTATTGGTCGGTTCCATATTTCATGTATTGATCCCGGGTCCGGATTTTATACAGTGGTTTTGGGTGCTGATTTATGTACTTTGTCCGGGTACGATCTGGATTTTATTAATACATGTAACCTAAAATGCTAGTTTCATGCACATTAAATTTAACCATTGTATAATTGGGTGTCTCTGATTTTGTCGATTAATGCAGAAACTATGCAAATTGGGCTGGTTTCTACAAAAAAATAAGTCGGAAATCCTCCTCTGAAACCATTGCACTAATTTAATCCAATATATAAAACAGACTGACAGCCTGTTATCCTAAAAATGCATTTAAACAGATAAGTTGCTTTTGACATACATTGTAATGCTCTTATCTAAGAATATGTCTAGAATGTTTTCATTTAGAGAAATGCAATCTTTAATATATATTTCATTATCTTATATATTTTAAAAATATATACAAGAGTTGCCTGAGGGCAAGTGTGGACACAGAAATGTGCTGTCCAAAAGGCAAGTGTGGATGTCAATATTCCATATTATTTAACTTAAAAAAAAAAAATTCATGGACACAGGG
>MJUT01013641.1:439296-450966 GCA_002080005.1 Gigantidas platifrons
GTTCGTACAACAAAACATGGTTTGGAAAAATTTAGGGAGGACGCCCTATCTGTGATTAAAATTTTTATATGCATTATACTTCCATTTATCCAGGAATATAGATGGCACCTGGCTAACTACGTATACAAAACAAACAAAACAAAACAAACAAACAAACAAACAAACAAAGGGAATGGCTATCGATATGCATTATGCATATCGCTAAATCAAAACAATGCTATTTTCTTTATAAAAATTTAAATATTTCAAATTCACAGGTGCTTATAGGGACATTGGAAACATAGAGATTTGACCACGCGTGACCAAACTTATATATTACGTAGTGTGAGAATACACTCCAACTGTAGATTCTTAAAAATAATCAACGAGACCCGTCAGGGTCGAGTTGATTATTTTTAAGAATCTACAAGTTGGAGTGTATTCTCTCACATAATACATTTCTATCTGCAACAGTGTTTTCATTTTATATTTTTACCTTTTTAATGTTCAGAAAGCTAAATAAGCCACAATTAACAAAAAATAAACAACAAATTTTTTTTCGGCATCCGTGCTTTCGATTCTCGTTTATACTTAGATATTTCAAGGTCTTTCAAGTGAATAGAATCGTTTATATTTAGATATTTCAAGGTCTTTCAAGTGTCCTAAATGTTCACCTGTGGTCTGTCTGATTTGTTAAGTTGCGGTCGGTTCGTTGGTTGTTCTTGTATTGCGAGAATACTCGTCAGTTTTGAACATAAATTATGTCAGAACTCAAATACTTGTATCGTGTCTTGTATATATTGATCAATTGCTTTTTTAAAGCACATTATTGATATTCTTTTAACAAAGCTTACTATCAAGAGTTAAATATATTATTATAGAATTTATCAATGTGGTGAACTTAGCCGAGTGGTAAGATGGACGATTTGAAAGTCAAAGTAGACTTTAAAAAGCCAGACAGTGAGTGGTTCGACTCACGAAAGTACCGAAATAAGTAAAACACGTTTTTAAGCCTAAAATTGTAAAAGGTTAAAGTTCATATATTCAAGAACAAAAGAATCAACTGTAGATTCTTAAAAATAATCCACTGTTCGAACAATAGTGTGACGTCAGAGAAATGTATTATATATTAAATATCACAGATCTTTAAAATCTTCCCTTAATTGTATATTCCGATACTTGCATCGATACATATAATCAAAATGACAAATGTGTTTTAACTAGTTCAGAAAGTTTATCATAAAAAAGAGGAGAGTAGAGAGACAGACACCTGTAGACGAAGAGATCCTGACAAGTGAGTGATGTCATATACATGTCAGAATGGTAGCCTATATATGGGTTAACATGCAGATAGTGTATGAATAATGCTCCATGTCAACTTAATTTTTATTGACATATATATGAGCTTTTTGCACTTCAGTAAACTTTAAATGTAGCGGAATGGTGTCGAACAATGTTCCACTACATTTATTTCTTCGTCTTGTAGTTGAATGACTTGCACATACTATGATAGCTAATTATCCTAAGTAGAGCGTATATTTTAAATTATTTGCTGTGAATATATTCACAGCAAATTCACAGCAAATAATTTAAAATATACGCTCTATTTGAGATAATTATATAATGATTTCTGTTGTAAAGAAAATGGTAAGGTGGGTCAAAATTATCGTAATATAAATATGTTAATCACGAGTTGTATGTAATAAAACCATTCTCTATCCAGAGTTGTCGTTCCTGCTACGCTACACCACATCTCTGTCAACGCTCATTTTACAAGATTCTTGTAAAACTTAGAAACAGTAAAAAAAATGTACTTAAAATTGTTTTAATTATTGTAAATATCAATGAAGACGAAAATAAATCACTCATTTCAAATCAATTCTCTCTTAAAAATGATTTTACCCCCCACTTCTTGGAGAACTATTTTGCGGAGTTAAAAATTAAAAAGTTAAAAACGATCACAAATCATTTTCAAGAGAGAATTGATTTGAAATGAGTGATTTATTTTCATCTTTATTTATATTTACAAAAATTAAAAAAATTTTAAGTAGATTTTTTTACTGTTTCTAAATTTTACAAAAATCTTGTGTAATGAGCGTTGACAGAGATGTTGTGTAGCGTAGCAGGAACGACAACTCTGGATAGAGAATGGTAATAAAACATGTACAATTTGGTCCTCACGGATCGTTTCTATTGTACGCTGATAGTCAAAAGGATTAAAAGCCACATTATGAAAAAGTACCTGAGAGCAAATACATCAAAGGGGACCTATACAAGTTTGCCAATATTGGCTACAGTTAGCTATGCTCGAGGGAGGGAGATTAACCCTAGTTTTAACATATGAAAACATTTATTGTATCGTTTCTTGACAACATTTGTATTTTGAATGTGTGCAAATAACGTGTGCCCACAAACAAAGCATAACAATTTTTAATACAGGTTTACGAAATCCTCGTGAACATTTTGCGTTTTTGAGCGAAAATATCAGCAAAGTTGGCACAAAGAAATAATCTTCGTGATGAGTTTTTGAATAAATGTGGTTTTACTTGAAATATACAGAGAAAAATCTGAGGTGACGAACAATTATGTTCACTTCTGGAGTTGGACATCATTACTAACTTGATGCACAAAGTGGTTCACATTTGATTAGTAAAATCAAGATACAAGTCAACATGCAAAATATGTCGAAAATATTTCAAAATGTATGAATCAATAATCTTTTGTGACATGAAGCTAGGTTTTCTTAAATTAGGTTTTGGTTTATGGTGTTTAACGCCACTTTCAACAATATTTCAGTTATATCTTGGTGATCAGTTTTATTGGTGGAGAAAACCGGAGTAAATCTCGCTATGAACGGGATTCGAACTCACAACTTTAGTGGTGATTGGCACTGATTGCATAGGTATAAAATGTCTTGTTAATTATCCAAATAAACGTATCCGATAAAGATTATTCCAGAAAAGCATCGTGCGCTCTACATTCTGCGTTAAAGGTTATGGGTACCAGGGTATACTAGTAGGTAAATTAATACACTTAATTGAACAGGCAATAGTAAATATGCAAGGTGTCATGGACACTGTGAAAATGGACTGCTTAATTAATTATAAACAAACAATAATTTGCTAATTCTGATGGCCCATCTTTAAATTGTTTAACGATCAGGTTTTAGAACTACCAATCATGTTACTGGTGTTGCTAATAAAACAGTCATTATGTCTAGTGGCTTTTTCTGTGACAATCTTTTCGATATAAGACGTGGAAAAATGCAATCTCATACACAAGAGAGTTTTCAGTGTTTGCACTCTGCCATTGCAACGACAGAGAACTATGCATAATATATAGCTGGCACTCGGCCAACTGCGGATGATTCCGCTGCTCTCTCATGAAGACTTGTTGAGAGCAGAAACATACATCAATTACAGGGACTTCCGGGTGAGATTACGGGGGAAATACTCGTCTCTAAAGATAGATGCATCATTTAGCACATGCTTAAATAGTATAAAATTAATGACTCCTTTGAGGTTAATATCAGGAATTGAGCTTTCGAGAACATGGTTTGTGATCATAAAACAGTCGAGTACGTACTTCGTGTTCTTATTAGTAACATGGCCACCCCGAACACTGTATTCTGATTGGCGGAAGTTGTATTATGAGTAAAATGTGTGCTCGTAGGTTTTATGATCTGTGAATGATGGTCACGAATATGCATTGCAACTTTGAACATTGCAAGAGAAATTGGTAATTGTTTAGCTGTTTTTGACGTAATTTAATTTTCTTTATCATTCAATTGTCCAATTTTAAATGCCATTCAATAACTGTTCATCTGCAGCATTATTTGTTTCTAATATAAAGCTACGCCTACAAATAGTTGCTTACCAAGTTCCAAGTATATCAGTGTTAATTGTCACGTACAGAATTCTTCATATGCTGGAAAGAGGATACTAGTATTTCATGCTTTTTCTCATCATAAATATTTTTAGAGTAGATAGACATTTCTCAATTATGCCCACTGACATTCATTATATGCGTAACATCTATACCATCTTTGTCTACGGTTCTGGAACATCATGAATTCATCAATGTCAGTTAGCTGGACTTTATAATAGCATGACATATTTTTGCGACTGCGATAACATTTTTAGCTTTTTATTGCTGGCACAACTTTCAAGCAATAGACTGTAACTTATCAACAGATAATATTGTGAAGCTGTCGGCTGTTATTGTTATGGAAAAAATAAGAAGTTTTTACGTCATTCAGTATGTTGTCATAAATCTTGGCGATGTGGAAAAAGCAGTGATGATTTTCTGTATTTTTTGGGAGGGAGGGGGGGGGGGTAGCATTTTACATTAAGATTCAGCTACTTGTGTAATAAATTGCTATTTTATTAGCTAATTCAATATTACGCAATGCATTTCATATATAGTTGCGAACGAATTAAATATTCAGCCAAGACACGTACTGTTATCCATAGATGTAATTTCGCTCCTGTCCGTGTTTCCTAAATTATGCACTGGGTTCTGTTTTGGGTTGACTAAGGTTGAAAAAAGTATTAAAACCCCGTTCAGTAATGGGCCGTCGTGGTCATGATCGTATAGACGTTTCGCACGATATTGCGTCGAGCAGCGTAACAAGTTAAATGTGCTTATTTTAACGTTATTTGAAAACACAACAACGTTTCATCTTTGCTTGCAATAGATGATATATTTTTTTCTTTGAATTGTAACGAAAATATATATTTTTTATCTGAATAGTATTCATTTTATTCTTTTTTCGTGTATTTATTTAAACTTTTTCTTGTTTTGTTTGTATGATTTCCTGTGTTTTATTTACTTAGTTATTAATTTGTTTGTCATTTTCGTTTTGTTTTATTTTGTTCTGTTTTACGTTTTTATCACCTATTGTTGTATTTAAATTGTGGTGTACTCTTTATTTGTTTTTGTAAGCTTTATTTGGATTTGTAAATACAATTATAGCTTTTATTAATGTGTTAACTTGCTGACGTTATGCAAATGGCAATGATATAAAAAAAAGTGTGACGTTTTTGCCATATTGGACATTTTGGCTAGACATGGAAAAGTCTGGCAAAAAAAACTAATGAACAAGCAAACCTTGCACATTCTACATGTATATTTTAGCCAGGTATGGGAACTTTCTTCCTTAATATATAGTTTGTTATTTCTCTTTTGTATTTTATTTATAGTGTCTAATCAAATAGCGGAATCTCGTCGAAAAAATCTAAAAAGCGACGTTTGGACATTGTGGCTAGACATAGCAATTTGGTCACTGTCGCAAAAAGGAAAGCTCGATTTTAGCATTTTACCTATAGATGTTATCTGTTTTATGGGTACTTTCTTGTAGTAAAATTGCGCGCATTTCGGAGTCGAGTTTACCGAGAAACCAACGAAAAACAAATTTTCTGAACTTCAAACTGTTACGTCGGACGGCAAAATATTAGCGCAAGAGTACAACTTTGAACAATGAAATAATTAGAATAAATAATCAGGAACTTAGGAATAATAGCCAGACAGAAGCGCGTTGTTTTAGGCTTTATTTAGATATACGCATATTTGAATTTTGCTTTACAACACTGTAATCCTGGACTTTTTTATCAAGACATTGACACCATTTTTCACTGGACGCAATATAGTGCGAAACTTCATATATGTAGTCGAATGCATTCTGTGCCTGTCACAACTAACGTTGTAAGTTTGAACCCGTTCATTGCGAAGTGTACTCGATGCAACATTATGTGATAAAGTTTGTCAGTGACTTGCTATAGGTGGTTTTCTCCGAGTATTCCGGTTTCCTCCACCAATAAAACTTACTACTACTATATAACTGAAATATTGTTGAAAGTGGCGTTAAACACCATATTAATCCGTCTCATAATCCGATTAGATAAAATTACTCATTAGAACTGTAAAATATGACAATGATTGCAATACCAAAATGTTTATATATATGAAGGTAAAATGGGGAACATTTGTGAAGATTATCCCCACTTGATTACAGATGGCTGTGGTAGATCAGGTCCAGCATCTATTGTCATGATAAACCAGCATGCATTCACTGTTATGTGTTTGTTATTTATCAATAAATTCCAATTTTTAAGTTTTTATTTATCTACTTTATAATATTATTGATGATACAAATAATGTCAAAATGTGTATACTACATGTACCTGAACTGATTGATACATGTTTTAATGAATTTCAGAACGAACTGGTGTCATCTGAATCTTCTTACTCAGACAGTGGATCAACTTGTGATAGTAGAGACGAAAATAACGAAAGAGGAAACTGGTCTGGAAAAATCGACTTCTTCTTATCTTTGGTAGGATATGCCGTAGGATTGGGAAATATTTGGAGATTCCCATATCTCTGTTACAAAAGTGGTGGAGGTTAGTAGCATATTTGAAAAAAAAAAAAATCCCCCCCCCCCCCCACAGAATTTTAATGTGAACACAATAATACATAATACATAAAGACATAATATGCAGCTGAAATAAGTGTGATTCCGATTTCCATACGTATCCTCCATTTTAGATTTTAGCCTTTAAGTAGCCATGCATTTACATTCTTATGTGTAATATATAGCAAATCAAATATGAACATACGTTATCGCTTTATAAAGATTTACCATATTCTTAGCATTATTATGATCATTTTTGCATATGTCATGTGTAACGCGCAGAAGTAAACTAGCCTTATGTTCTAGATTCACATTGTTCAAACGAACATAAATCATTTATGCTAAACTGCTTTGTTCTTTGTGTAGTACACATATCTGAGAACACACAATTAGTGTACTTTTCTCTCGTTTTTTAGTTAATTTTAATTAAACAAATGAAGTGTATTAGATACTGAAAGGCGCAGTGACAGTTTCGTGCAAATAATCCATAACAGTGCCTCTCGCGCAAGTTACTTCCGGTATTTTCCAGTATCGTCTGTTTACCAAAATTAACTGACACAAAAATGCGTAGGGGGTAGGGGTCTCACCACGGTTCACGAAAAATACTTTTTGCTAATTACAGTTCAAGGGAAGTAACTTCTGCTGATCACACTTCTTGAAAAACAAATGTTAACCTTGTTACATTCATACTAATGGTGTCAACAAGAATGAGTGGAGGTGCCAAATATGGATGCCTGTACTATTCAAATTCAAAATTCTTTATTGATATGAAATCCAACAAAGGATTGTCATCAGCAACAATACAATCAACAGACATACACAAAACATGAAACAATTAAAACAAAAAGTAGCATGAGGGCTGAGGAGACAAAAAGTCACTATAATCAACTTATAATAAATACAATTTAAATACACTAATATGAAAGTAACTCAAATATTAAGGTTACTTTGCATTGCTCTTAAGTAACTTATTTCTCTCACTGCACATTTCAAAGATACCTATTACACATATTTTCATAATATCGTAATCACTACTGCTAAGAATATATTTAGATTTACCTGAATCAGACATAACCAAAAAATTAGGAACAATTTCAGTGACCTTACTATAAAGTTTCGATCGAGATGAAGTGTACTATTGACAAATCGCGTTGAAAGGGAAAACGATATTGTCATGAAGAAGACCACATTTAAAAAAAACGTTAGATGATGGACCATTATCACAGAGAACGTAAAATCAAAACGATTTCATGCGCCTTTCTTGTACCTTACATCATATTTCGTTTCAGGGGCCTTTCTGATACCTTACGTCATATTTCTGACATTGTGTGGAATACCACTGTTCTTTTTGGAGCTTTCATTTGGACAGTTTGCCAGTCTTAGCCCAATCACAATATGGAGAATTTGTCCATTATTCAAAGGTAGGCACACAATGACAATGTAGTATTTATTTTAGTACAAAATTGCCATCTTACTACTTTGACTACACAGCAACATATATAGGTTATGGAATGTAAAGCAACCTCTTTCGCATGTCCAGTTTTTCCCTCTAGACGAAATCAAAGGCTTAGACACAAGGTCTGCATTATTTGTCAGAGTTACTACCCCAGACAAAAGGCTTTGGTAATTTGTTTGATTTAATCTACTAGTATACCAATAGACACAAAGCATGGGTAATTTGTCGGAGTTGCTACGGTAACCATAGATATTGTGACTGGCAAAAGTCAGTGCATTTACTACAAAGCTTAATTCTGATTGATTGATTGATTGATTGATTGATTGATTGATTGATTGATTGATTGATTGATTGATTGATCGATTGATTGATGTCCAGAGGTCGAAATCCATGTACATTTTCTTATACTATAGTGTTAGTTAAATAAACATATTTGATAGTTCTATTACATACTATTACAAATCGGGTTCCATCTTGGTCGTGATCGTATGGTAGATGGATTTACAACTACATGTGCACTTAGTGCCTGTCACCACTAATGTTGTGAATTCAAATCCCGAAGGGTATATAGGTATTTAAGCATTAGCAATTCATTTTTGGCCAGACACAAGATAACATACGTACCGGTGGCTGGGACAATAGAACACTTTGGTCTTTCCTAATACCACAGGAAACAGTGTTATATCAGAGAGGGTCTATCGGAGATTTCTCTATATCGCTATAATTATAATGTTTTAATGTTAGTGGCGGATTTAGATGAAGAGATGCCCTATGGTATTTCGCTAGGCCCCTCCCAATCACCAACCCTCACGATTAGGGGAAGATGGAAGCGTTTTTAATCAATTTGAATAAAGGCGATGGTAATGAGGGGTGTTTAATATTCTGCAATATTCTGAAATAGAGTGCAAATGTTCTAGAAAACTTACTGAATGGTTGCTTCGAGAGAACAATGCGTCATGACAGTACAAGTATGAAAGTCCAATGACAGTGTCAAAAGTATTATACACCTTGGCCGGCCCCCTAAATTTCAAGGCCCTAGGCTCGAGTCCGCCAAATCCGGCACTGGTTAATGTATTCTATTTGATTTCATTTAACGTACTCTGAAGGAGCCTCAAAGAATGGCGACTGATTTTCTCACCTATCTATCATTGTCAAATTTTATGGCTTAGATTCCATTGTTAGAGAAGCAATCTATTTATAGTTTATGCAAGTAAAGAAAATAGTATAATTATGTTTTGTACGCATATTACCATATTACGTAGATCATCTAACACACCCACAGTGTAATGAATATATTCAGGGAGAGACCATTTATTTTTATGCCAAATCAATAAAAAAAAATATATTATTATATTTATTGATCTGAAAGATATAAATATTAAATAATTTAACCCCGAAGTTTTTGGGGTGGTACATTTGAAGAAAAAACTATTGACTTTTCAGTAAAAAAAATATTTCTGAATTTTGTTCCGTGTGAAAAATTGTATTTTGGAAAAATGGCAACACTTTTCACACTCGTGTAGGTAAATATATGTACTGTGTTGCACAAACCTTACTTAAAAGTGTCAATTAACACTTAATTGAGACTCACATTTACTTGAAATCTAAGTTACATGTAATTAATTTACACTTAAGGTTTAATTGAGACTTATGTCTCAATTAAACCTTAAGTGTAAATTAATTCTATGTACATTTCAAGTAAATTTAAGTCTCAATTAAGATTTAATTGACATTTAAATTTAAATAAGGTTTGTGCAACGCAGTCCAGAAGTTTAAAAATGGCAACCTACTCTACACTTACCAATTAAACATTTCCTGGAGGATACTAA
This sequence comes from Gigantidas platifrons, assembly GCA_002080005.1. Classification (NCBI taxonomy): domain Eukaryota; kingdom Metazoa; phylum Mollusca; class Bivalvia; order Mytilida; family Modiolidae; genus Gigantidas; species Gigantidas platifrons. The sequence goes on from MJUT01013641.1 coordinate 448,973, forward strand.
TATATAAATATAAGAAAAAATAGGGAAAATTTAAGATGATAATTTATTGAGTTGTTGCCAATAATCAAACGATTACTTGCCTTAAAATAGACAAAAAGTATCACATTTGATCAACATTTTACTGGTTGGTATTGTACTCACACCTAGAATGCACTTACATGACTGCATCATTTCACTAAAATTTTAACCCAGCTACTAATTGTTATTGAAGTGTATATACACCAAGACAGGAAGGTGAACGGTCATGTATTTGTGTGTATGGTATGGATTATGCCTGGTTTTATGATTTTGATATTTGATTTTAGAATTTTTTTGACAGTGGTATTTATTTTCATTTTATGACTAGAATAATTGACACTGAAATAAATTGTTCTCGTTACTAACAGATTAAACATATATAGTTTCTTCAATATGTGATTACATGTTTGATGATTTTTTTATGAACAGAAAATACCCCTTTTATTTACCTTGTATATGTGGGGTCATCATGCCCTGCAGGGCGAAAACCCGATGATGTGTTATCGACCACGATTCTATGATTGATCCACAATAACAGCTTAATATGTTTGATTTTTATGGGTTTCGAAGAATGTGTCCTTATGTTACGATAAACCACTATTAACACAGGTTATTGATTTTTTTTTAAATCATCTTGGTACAAATACATTTATCTGAACACAAAATATCTAATGCTTCCTTGTTTGCCTTTCTCACTACTAATCAAAATACAAAATATATCAATTCAATTATCTCAGTATACCCAGTCTTCATTTGTCTCAGTATATCTATTAAATCTTCAATTATCTCAATATATCCAGCCTTCAATTACCTCAGTATATCTAGTCTTCAATTATCTCAGTATATTCAGTCTTCAATTATCTCAGCTTATCCAGTCTTCAATTATCTCAGTATATCCAGTCTTCAATTATATCAGTATATCCAGTCTTCAATTATCTCAGTGTATCCAGTCTTCAATTATCTCAGTGTATCCAGTCTTCAATTATCTCAGTTTATCCAGTCTTCAATTATCTCAGTATATCCAGTCTTCAATTATCTCAGTATATCCAGTCATCAAGTATCTCAGTATACCCAGTCTTCAATTTTCTCAGTATATCCAGTCTTCATTTGTCTCAGTATATCTATTAAATCTTCAATTACCTCAATATATCCAGTCTTCAATTACCTCAGTATATCTAGTCTTCAATTATCTCAGTATATTCAGTCTTCAATTATCTCAGTATATATATCCAGTCTTCAATTATCTCAGTATATCCAGTCTTCAATTATATCAGTATATCCAGTCTTCAATTATATCAGTATATCCAGTCTTCAATTATCTCAGTGTATCCAGTCTTCAATTATCTCAGTATATATATCCAGTCTTCAATTATCTCAGTATATCCAGTCTTCAATTATATCAGTATATCCAGTTTTGAATTATCTCAGTGTATCCAGTCTTCAATTATCTCAGTATATATATCCAGTCTTCAATTATCTCAGTATATCCAGTCTTCAATTACCTCAGTTTATCCAGTCTTCAATTATTTCACAGACCTCTCGCCACGGTATTTTAGAAGGGCGCCGCGCCCTTCATGCCCTTGGTCGCGCCCTTCTGCCCCTAGTACCATATCCAAAATGCCCTCGTGCTTTTTTCGTAAGTTTTTAAAAATTTATACTAAAACTGCCTTTCTCTTGTTAAAAATATCGATCGATGTGTATGATCTGTCAATTAACAGATTACATCACAAAATTTGACACCTGTTGTATAGTCTGAAATAGTTAATTACAGGTGATCAAAGGCAATTAACCTTAATTAGCGATCAATCATTTTGGTGAAAGAAGTTAATAAAATAATTGAAGTGTCGGCCGGCTTGTGGTGTTCAGCTTGGTACACTACTCATTTCCAAGCTACTCAGGATTAGTCACAGCCGCTCGTTGTTATAAATATCCATAAAAATAAAGTATATTTCATCAGTTTCAAATATGCCTTCACA
>MJUT01013641.1:457349-468182 GCA_002080005.1 Gigantidas platifrons
ACATAATGGAATAATGAGCTACATGTTTATAGTGTAGGCATCCTCTCTATGTTAATAATAGACTAGACCTGTGCTAGGAACATAATGGAATAATGAGCTACATGTTTATAGTGTATGCATCCTCTCTATGTTAATAATAGACTAGACCTGTGCTAGGAACATGGAATAATGAGCTACATGTTTATAGTGTAGGCATCCTCTCTACGCTAATAATAGACTAGAACGTCTGCTGTAATATTAAAGACATATTAATAAATTGTTCATGCAGGAGTCATGTCTGTTGTAGCGGTGAATTAGAACGTCTGCTAGACTCCACAGAGGCATAGAATAAATACTATTTCTTATATGTATGGTATTATTAATTACACAGTGTGTTAGTGACCTAATACGTTATATACGGGGTCAGTAAATTCCATATGGGGTGAGACGAAGTCGAGCCCCATATGAAATTTACTGACCCCGTATATAACGTATTAGGTCAACACACTGTGTAACGAATATATCTTACCGACTACCCTTTGGATTTGAAGTTCTGAATTTTTTCTTACTTTTATTAGTCTATACTCAAGAAATCATAAAATAATTGAAAAATACAAACTTTCGATATTTTATATCACAGAAAAATATCACATAATGTTCAGCAAGAACAGTCAAAATTTTCACAAAAACAATAAACTCTTTTCAAAACCCTGGAAAGAACGTTTAAAGAACACAAGTAATTTCCCAAAATACATCAAGTCAACTATTACTTATTAATGGTAATTTACTAACCCTGTATGAAATTTACTAACCCTGTATGAAAAACATACAAGAGGCTCAGACGCCCCGTATGAGTTATACAGGGCGTCCACGTGTTCACGCTAAACCAATCATTTTCTTACATTTATGTAGGAGGTAAGATATAAAAATAATATCCCAAGCCCCCGTGCTATGCACCTAGGATATTGAAGTCGGAGCAATAGATTGATCGATATCATAATGAAGGCATTATATCCATGTTCTATGGTACCGTGGTAGCTAAATTTAAATATGACAGCAAGAAGTGATTGAAGTCGCATGTGAATACTTGCAGTAGCATATAATTGGGCTATATATCTACTGTAACAGCTGTAAAATCCAGTTCAGCGTTTGTGTAGACAACAAACTGTATATTACTCAATAGTGTTTCTACTGTATACTAATTTTACAATCTGTCATTTTTTGTGTCTGTCATTTCAGAAACCACGTGTTGAAAATCACAGATGGCATAGACAACATGGGTGGAATACGATGGGAGTTGTTGATATGTCTGATAGTAGCTTGGATTCTTGTCTTTCTTTGTTTGTGTAAAGGCGTCAAGTCATCTGGCAAGGTGATGATATTTCTGTTAAAAATGAAACTGAAACTGATTGCTTTTGTATATAGATCTATCAGTTTCCTAAAACCTTGGGAGCAATTGCTATTTCTATGAAAACAACACTTGTTGACAATCAATAGATATCATTTTCCTTATAGCAATTTCAAACACAACAATTTTCTATCAACAATATTATTAGACATTAAGAGTGTGTTTTTTTTCCAGATCATGAAATTCACATTTATCTTTTTTTCTTTCTTTCTTTTTTTTTTTTTTTTTTTTTTTTTTTTTTTATAAAGCCAGCGACTTTAAGAGTGTGTTTTTCCCCCGATCATGAAATTCATATTTGTTCGTTTTGTTTAAAGCCAGCGACTGAGTGTGTTTTTTCTCCGATCATGAAATTCACATTTGTTCTTTTTAAAATCAACAACATTGTTAATATCAGAGAAATAATACTGAGAAATATATTAGAACAAGTCAGATATGAACACTGATAAATAAAGAAGTAAAAATGAAATTGACAGAGTCATTAATCATATTTGACACATGATAAAGTATATCCTTGATTTAAGTACAGGGATAATACAAATCATGAAACCATATGTCAACAGAATCGTTATGGGATTGTGCGGGGAATTATACATTGGTTTAAATAAAATGTTGGTTACCAGTAATAAACAGCTATTTACATTGTATAGTCTACCGTTGAATTTGGTTATTGTATAAATTTGTGTTTATTGTCTCGCAGCTATATTGTGACTTCCAGACATATGGTGGAAAGGAGGGGGTAGGGTTATGGTGTTTAACACCACTTTCAACAAGGGAAGGAGTCCATAGAGATATAGTGCTCACGTCTATGTGTAAGTGTCTGTAAACCTTAAGACAAGAAGAGGACGGCAGGTTAGAACATACGGCAGTGGGAGCTTAGAGGTCAGAAGTCAACGATCTTAACCATAATCCTGTCCTAACATTGCAGAAATCAAATGACAGTATTGGTTTGATTCCTATTTTCGCTTTTGTATGCATAAAACGTAGATCTCCAATTTAGTGTGCACGTCATGTTTCTGGAATAACCTTAATTAAGTACGCTCAAATTCAGAACGATTGAAAAGCAAAATAAATCAAAAGTCATTGGGAGCCAGAAAACCAAATGCCTTGCATAGGATTGTCAAAATCGGCTTAGCACTCTACTTAATTCTTACTTTTAATAAATGCATAGAATTAAAAAATATATATTTAGCTTTTTTTATATTTCAGGTGGTGTATTTTACAGCCACATTTCCATATGTAGTATTAGTAGTGTTATTAATCAGAGGAGTGACATTACCAGGTGCTGCAGAGGGGTTAAAATGGTACCTCATACCTAAGTGGGAGAAGTTAGCCACATTTGAGGTATATTTAGATACACTTTATCACGGTTTGACCATAACTTGACAAGAGAAAGGGAGAATTTATTGTTAACATTTACTGGTATCATCTGCATCAAAGCCATATCGTGCGTCATGGCTATTTCATGTGTCAATAGCAGGATTTTATTATAGAGAAATGTAGCATAAGTGTGAAATAAACAAGTGAGATATTGATTTTTCCCAGCTGAAGCTAGACGTTAAAGAAGGCATTTTATTTTAGTAAATTATATCATTCTTGATCATTGTTGACTGAAAATTTGTTTCTGTTTCTATAGGGAATTTGTTATTTTGTTATTTAAGAAGAGTTTGAAGATACCAAAGGGGTAATCAGAATATATACATTATACTATAACTTATACATTTCCTTTCTGAAATAGATTGAAAGAAAAACAATTAGATTATTTTTTTCTTCCATTTATCATCTATTGACCTTATATCTGATCATCAGATATGAATCTGTGAGTTATTTTGGTAAAAGATTGATTGAAAAATTGAGATATGCTATGTTAAACAAGATAGAATTCGCTACATCTTAATAATATTAATTCTTAATGTTTGAGTTATGGTTTTTAACGCCACTTTCAGTAATTTTTCAGTTATATCGCGGCGGTCCGTTTCATATGTGGAGGAAACAAACTTATTAAATCCTCGTACTAAAAACCGATTATTTCTGGGTGTTTATAATGTGTATAAACTAGTGAATAATGTGTTTGAGAACACATTGAAAAAAAAAAAAGAAAAAAAGAAAAAAAAGCAGATGCAGGCTTATAAATCACTTTATGGCGACAAAGATTGCGCATGTAACATTTTGAGAGAAAACAAAATACTAAGTTAAATTATTTAAGAAACTTACATAATATAACATTTATCATATTTGTGAATAGAAGTCATACATTTCATTAAAAAGACAACATCAATCCTTTGAAATTGTTTATTTCAATCCTATACACTGGGCACATCCATTTTGAAATTACATAAATGTTCCAGCATTAAAGATTTCCGAAAGTAGTTGCCAATAACAGCTATCCTATGCAGACGCAGTCATATGGACCGAGATGTTCTGAGTGGTAGATATTGTAAACAGTGTCGAATACACGTTTTCGACATCTTAATTCAAATAGGATAAAATATTAAAGAACAAATTTGTTGAAATAATTTCTGTTTATTTGTATGTGTGGGGAGATGCGGCAGTACATATATTCTATTCTGTTGGTATGTGGGCGTGGGGAAAAGACTAATCACATGATCCTGTTTATTTGTATGTATGGGGTGATGCGGCAGTACAGATATTCTATTCTGTTGGTATGGTATGGGGAGGACTAATCACATTATCATGTTTATTTGTAGGAAGAGGGAGATGCTGCAGTACAGATATTCTATTCTGTTGATATGGTATGGGGAGGGCTTATTACATTATCATGTTTATTTGTAGGTATGGGGAGATGCTGCAGTACAGATATTCTATTCTGTTGGTATGGCCTGGGGAGGACTTATTACATTATCCAGTTACAACAAGTTTCATAACAACTGTTACAGGTAAAACAAGACGATTAAATTGGAAAAATAATGTATGTTCATTCCGACCATATTGGAATAAAATACCATTAAATCAGAGCTCTATGCAATGAGCAGCCATGCAGACAATGAAACATTGTACCCCTTTCCATACAAAAACAACATTGTAAGGCAGGCAAATAATTCATATGTAATCTATACATCAGTGAACATATTTGACCAGGACTATATTGATTATTAATATACAATCTAACTAGCTTTAGAGACCATCGAAGGGACAATCAAAAATGGACAATCTAGAGAAACTGGTAGCATAGGGTACACAATGCATGAACATGAAAAATTAAGACACATAATTTGTTTCACCCATAGGAGACAATACTTTCCACAATAGGGTTAGAGTTTAATATAGTGTTTATGTTTAACGCCACTTTCAGCAATATTTAAGTTACATAGTGGCGGTCAGTTTTATTGATGGAGGAAACCGGAGAAAACCACTGACCCGACGCAATTCACTTTTGGCAATTGTGGTGTCTGTCCTTCTTCGATTTACAGAATCTGATTACCCCTTTTGTATCTTCAACCTTTTCCTGTAGTGTCAACAATAAACAACAATGGATGAAACCATAGATAACGCAGAGTAAATACACATTTACCGACTGTACATGCTATATTTGTAATTGATATTGCTCCAAATGTACTAATTCAGACATGCGACTACGTTCAGTTCTCTAAAATGATCGTATAAATAACATCTGAATTAACAAACAACAAGCTTCGTAAAAATAAATGTCACCAATATACATTCCTTGTATTTTAGGCATACTCCAAATTATAAGAAGAAATTTGATTAGCAAAATAATTTAATGTTTTGATAATCTTATACTACAACAGCAAACAAATTAAGATTTCATAGCATTAACTTGCTTAATGAATAGATTTATTCTTCAAATACACGACCAAGTAGCTTGCCATTACGTGTACTGTAATAACTTTGGCGTTTTGCCTATTGTTATAAATTTACTTATGATGTGAATTTGTCCATGCATTATCTCAATAAATCAATCATGTGATTTCATTTATTATATGGTATCTGTTTATTAACTTTTTGTTTCAGAGATGCTATGATCGTTCCTTTTATTAACTGTGGTACCAGTGTGTTTGCAGGACTTGTTATCTTCTCGGTAATAGGTTTCATGGCCCATGAGACAGGTGTTGAAATTGATACTGTCCTTAATCAAGGTAATTAACAGATATAATTATCCAACCAATCAAACGTCTGTATATATTTTTATTAGACTACAACCAACCAATGAAACATCTATATATAGATATATGCATCATATTACATCCAACCAATCAACTGTCTTTAAATATTTGTATCCCACTACTGACTTAGGTAATTCTGGTAATATGATTTCACTCAATCAAATGTCAGTATGCACCAGTATCACACCAAATGTAATACATGAGATTCAATCGACGAACCAATCAATCATCATTATTGTACTTATGTCCCTTCCAATACAATACTAAGGATACAATTGACCAATCAATTAAATATCCATATTGTGCTTATATCACTTAATATAATACTAGAGATAAAACCGACCAATCAAAAGTCATTATGTAGTTGTATCGCTTTGTTCAACTCTCCTTTGTTGCTTAACAATGACAACAGGTAGCTAAATGCCACCATGAACCAGAGACAATAAATGCAGTTAGCAAAAACCTATAAGTACTGTTAGATAACGAGCAATAATGTGTGTAATAACAGATAACAAAATAGTCTTCGCCTTCTGTTTCGAACTCTTATTCAACAGGCCATTATACATTTCAGGACCAGGACTGGTGTTTGTTGCTTATCCAGCAGCTCTAGCAAAGCTTCCAATCTCTCCGTTATGGGCAGTGCTGTTCTTCCTGATGTTGTTGACTGTAGGATTAGACACACAAGTAACTTGAATTTCTATTAAGCTTAGTTACCCATTATTTAGACAACACAGTACATCAAATCACAGAATATTAAAAATGTTATGCACCTCCAGATCTGAAAATCTAAAAAGACAATGTTGGCTGTAGTATCAAAATTTCCCAGTTACATTTTTTTTTAAACATAGAGGTCAAAATTAATAATTTGCATCACATAAAATTAGGGAATAACTGTATTGTATTTGAAGTGTTGCGGACGATTTACGTCGGCAAAACTTCCAATACAATACTATTATTCCAACTTTAATGAAATTCACAAAACAATAACATTTGTTTACAATCATCAGCTGTTATTAATCAATTTCATTGTGCTTTTTCACATAACATATCCACCAGAGTAGTTCCGTACTTACAAAACTTTTCGATTACAAATCAAATGCTTTATGAAATATTTAATGATATATTATAATCATAAACGAAAATATCAACTTTAATTTGGCTTAAATAACAATTTTAATGACAAATTTAATATGTGTCACTTCAAATCCAGTTTTCTAAAATTTACACTGACGCGTAATTGCAATTAACCAATAAGATTGTTTGTTACATAACCAACTGCATAAGAAAATACTTTTAATTGTTTGTGCTTTCAGATTTTATTTTCACCTATTAATTTATTATTAATTTGGCGTGGTAGTCACAACAGAGTGTACATCGTTTTTGTATTATGTGAACTCTGTACTATCGATGTAGATAAAGATTCGGTGGTCATGTGATCTGCAAAATGAATTGGGACGCTTTGAATTGTTATTGAACCGGAAGATATGATAAACATGGGAAAGGACTTTAAATAAATTTAAAAAAAAAATAGAAACACGAGAAAGGGAAAGAACTGATCCACTTACAGAATAGTATTCGCTGTAGTTAACAAACGTGATTAATGTTCCGATTTGAGCTAAATCCGATTCTAACAAAAATATCAGGTCAATAGGACCAACATTGTAGTTAACAAACGTCGCTTGATATCTAACTATAAAGTGCAATATTCACCCTCATATAACTGCGCCATAGTAAAGATAAACCATTTTAACATATTAAGCTAGTGTATTAATTTAGTACTACACAACATTTGTTTAATATATGACCAAATAAATGGTACAAAATCCTGTATGTGCGCTATAAGTACAATATTGATTTGTTTTATCACATTAGTTTGCTGGGAACTCTTAAGTATATGCATAAAGTTGATCACAATTATTCAGATATCATATGTTAGCTTACATGGTAAGTTTATCATATGTTAGCTTACATGGTAAGTTTATCAATTAAAGGCGTTCATGTGTTTGGTACAGCATGTGTCTGCAATATATTCACAATATTCATAAATTATTTATAGCGAAGTGACGAGATCCTTTCTTCTGTTAGGATTATAGCCTATCCCCCAATATTTATTGAAGTTAGGTTATTGAAGCAAGTGACACAACCATTTCTCCTTTTAGCATTGTAACTTAACAATGTGATCTCCCAAATACACAATCCAATTTACGCGAGCATTGCTTCTTTTAAAATTGTAACTTATCAATTTATTCTCCGTACTTTCCATAGCCTCCTCAGTAATACATGTTGTAGTTCTGCTGAAATATGATGTTCAATATTTTGCCTCTCTCTACTGAAATATGATGTTCAATATTTTGCCTCTCTCTACTGAAATATGATATTCAATATTTTTCCTCTCTCTACTGAAATATGATGTTCAATATTTTTCCTCTCTCTACTTAAATATGATGTTCAATATTTTTCCTCTCTCTACTGAAATATGATATTCAATATTTTTCCTCTCTCTACTGAAATATGATGTTCAATATTTTTCCTCTCTCTACTGAAATATGATACTCAATATTTTTCCTCTCTCTATTGAAATATGATGTTCAATATTTTGCCTCTCTCTACGATTGAATGTTTGAACTCTTCCGACACTGTGGTATTTGTGTATTTCATTTTACAACAATAAGTAGTGCTTTTGTTTTTTGTCTTCGTTCAGTGGACATATAAATTGTATACAACAATGTAGCTTTACATTGAAACTACATGTATTAATTAATAGCATAAGAAAATAGAAAAGAACATAAGCTGTTCTTGACTTACAAGGTTGTAATAAAGAGCCAATCAGCATTTATCATTTGATATCTGCGTTGAATTGGCGATAGAGGTTTGTTATTTTTCTCATGTTTCCTTGTATATTATAGAATGATAATAGTAAATTACCTGGACTATTTTTTCTTCAAATAAAAGTTAGAAAATACCGAAGGGGAAATAAAAACTGGACAATACAGATAAAAAATGGACAATCCATTGTACATTTCGTTAGATTTGCGCATGCATTGACCTTCTTTAGTGAATTATATATCTTATAATCTCCGATTTGAAGAAAAGACCAATCGTTTTTTGTTGATGTGATATTTTGCAGATATATGACGAGATAAATATGAAAACATGTGAAATACCTGAAATAGTTTGTTGGTCAACTTGTGTTGCTTCTTACAATATTATACTGACTGTGATATGATGTACTATCTATAAAGTATGAAATACAAGCTCGCCTCCATTATGAATCAAAGAGATTAGACAATGATGTAGTCATCTCATTAGAGTGAGACACAATTCAAAATTGATCAGATTCAAAATTATATTATAATTGATGTCAGATAAAAGTAAAGGTATCAAAAAGTTAATAGATTATAAATATTTTTTGACATTGTTATCTAATCTCAATATCCCATTATCAACCATTTGTATAGCAAGGCGTTTTAGAAACTCACCAGAAAATTAAAACTAGACAAAATACATTATATATTTTTTTTAAATATTACTTTGGTTGTTCATTTGTAATTTCCATTGTTTGCTCATCACCACAAAAGTGTATAAAATTTCTAAAAATAACTTTTGGGATTTTATTTTCTATTTTAAAACGTCTAGCATGTGTTTTCTTTTTTCCAAGCATCTTCATGGAATGTTATTATTTTATAATCGATCATCTTTTTAAATATACATGATATTCTAAGGTAATTCGTTTTACTCAACGTTTTTTTTTCTCAAAGCACATTTCTGAAAGATTTTTCTTTCTCAAAGCACCTTCATAAAGATAACGTATTTATGCAGAATATTATATAGCCACATTTCAGTTGTATGCTTTAATTCATATTTGTAATTTGAAAAGGAGGGAGGTGGAACATAATAACTTGAATATATAGAAATACTTATTTATTCAGTGCTTTTTTAAATATTCAATCTGTCGATTTTCCATGAATTTACTTTGATATTTATCACATTTTATTAGCAGATATAATAATGTTCTTAATCTTTATTTTTTTACACAGCTGTAAAAGGTAAAGCCCCTCAAATAGAGAAAACTTGATTGAGAGAGTGTAGGGTTACAAAACTGTCCACAAATTTATCTCGTTTCCATGAAATGTGAATTGCTTTATTTTCGTTGAACCAACTGCTTTTCGCGGATTCGTGAACAAAATTTTTATTCAGAATTATTCTCCTTTGTTTTGAGAAATAATATCAATCATACCAAACACTTATAAATTCATGTATTAAAGAAAACGGAAACAATATGAATAATTATTACTGTTATTTGAAAATTCGCGAAATCCACCAAACTCGGTTGGCTACGAAAAGAAAATAATTCAGAAGGATATTTTAGGAATACTATGATTATTGGTCATACTAATTAAAAATTTAATTATTGTCGACAGATTGTACCCAATAAGGGTCTCCCAAGGAATACTAAAAAAAAAAATAGCTGTAGCTTTGGGTTATTAAATAAGCAACTGACAACACATTAGTTCATTTCATATATCCTTTGGCATTTTACATGTTTTACATGTTGCTAAGCACAATCAAGCATACTTTAGTATCCACCTCTATTAAGCAACAATTCCTCTATTAAGCAACAATTCCTCTATTAAGCAACAATTCCTCTATTAAGCAATAATTCCTATTAAGAAATAACTTGTATCATTTGACCTTAATTTTAATATTCCTTTCACAGTGCATTTCAGATTAATTACACCTGCATTTAGTGACCACCCACCAGTCTTATTTGACCGTATATCAATGTTCCCTTTGGAAGATCACATATGACAGACTTGATTGCATATGGAATTGTAGATCTACAGTGCTTCACAATAGGGTATTTGCCAGCATTGCTAGAAAATAAACTTAAATGATGATGACCACACCTTCCATTAACATTAAGACCAAACCCTATGAGTGGTCACAACACAAAAAGGCTGATCGAAAATGTAACACAGGCACATATTGGTATGTACATGCATACCTAAACACACGTGTTCATGCATAATTGGATACATTATTCAAGTGGCTAATATTACATCACTTTAAAGTTAAAGAAAATTCTTATCTTCTTATTTGTTCTACTTATTACAATTTCCTAGTTGAGTGCAATAGCCAGCGCATCTTGGAGATAGATGCTACCTACCAATGCTCATTTAAGATGCCACCTACCAATGCCCATTTAAGATGCTACCTACCAATGCTCATTTAGGATGCTACCTACCAATGCTTATTTAAGATGCTACCTACCAATGCTCATTTAAGATGCTACCTACCAATGCC
>MJUT01013641.1:468348-481284 GCA_002080005.1 Gigantidas platifrons
ATTTAAGGTGCTACCTACCAATGCTCATTTAAGATGCTACCTACCAATGCTTATTTAAGATGCTACCTACCAATGCCCATTTAAGATGCTACCTACCAATGCTCATTTAAGGTGCTACCTACCAATGCTCATTTAAAATGCTACCTACCAATGCCCATTTAAGATGCTACCTACCAATGCTCATTTAAGATGCTACCTACCAATGCTCATTTAAGGTGCTACCTACCAATGCTCATTTAAAATGCTACCTACCAATGCTTATTTAAGATGCTACCTACCAATGCACATTTAAGATGCCACCTACCAATGCTCATTTAAGATGCTACCTACCAATGCTCATTTAAGGTGCTACCTACCAATGCCCATTTAAGATGCTACCTACCTATGCTTACTTAAGATGCTACCTACCAATGCTCATTTAAGATGCTACCTACCAATGCTCATTTAAGATGCTATCTACCAATGCACATTTAAGATGCTACCTACCAATGTTCATTTAATATGCTACCTACCAATGCACATTTAAGATGCTACCTACTAATGTTTATTTCAGATGTTACCTACCAATGCTCATTTAAGATGTCATCTACCAATGTTCATTAAGGAATAAAACTTAAGCTTTGGTCTATTGCAAGATACATTATAAAACATTTCTGTATATTTTTTTTTGCATAAATCAGTTCTGCATCATTGATTATTCAGAGTTTGTGAACTATTGAAATTCCAATTTACTCATATTGTTTGTTAATCTTTGATTCTAATATAAATTAATGTTGACAATTCTTTACTTGGGAGACTCTTTGCATGTAGTGTTCTTTGTGCATATGTGTGTGAACGATATGAAAGATAGACACAAAACCCCCTTCCTTGCTGCTGATTTTACACGATGAGGTGATGTACAAGACGTTTACTGGCTTCTAACAGAATTATCATCGCCGGATGGTGGTAAAATTAAGTTTATATGTTATTTGATATGTATTGACAAGTCAAGTGTTATAAGATGACAATTATATGTTTGTATAATGAAATTAAGATATGTTATGTGTTATTGTTATGTTAAATTTCAAAGATCATAGAAAATATGTAAGAATATAAAATTATTTTTTTTGTAAAGTGAAAGATGAAAGAATAAATAGAGTAATACAAGTCTTAGCATTATAATGTTTCAGAGTACGTATACATTCTATGACGTGTTCACATGGTACCAAAAGAGCCGTATTATGAAGAATAATATTTCTCTCAAAGGAGACACGATAAAGAAGTTTACTATACGACTTCCTTTACAAAGAGAGATTTGTAAGTTGTGTGCGCAATTCTGTACAAATTTAGAGATTATTAAATATGGGGGAAAGTTTATCTATCAATAGAAAGCAATTGTCTGTCGCTAATACGAGATGTTAAGTTCCAATGATATAATACTAAATAGATTTCATTCTGCGCACAAGTTGCTAAATATGGTAACAACCTTTTTTTATTTTTCACCTGTCTCTCCCGTTGTAGCTATAAGTCTTGCTGATACAGTGAATTTTGAATTACCAGTTATATACATAGCTTCTAAAACTGAATCAATACACTGTAGGCTTAGCTTACTGTTTTTAGTAACACAATATGGTAGTTATAAGCAAAGCACAACTGATCAATAAAGAAACTAATTTTATAAATAAATAAAAACCCTAGAGGTATCACCTATCTTATTCTCCATTAGCTTATATAAAAATTTCAAAAATAGAATATAAAGGCAATGGGTTTACAAAACATTGTTGATACAAAATAAACTGTTTTCAAGTCTCTGTAAATACCATGCATCATTATATTTGTGGCATGCTTATTTATTTATATTTCTATTTGCAAGTATAATAATAATAATAATAAAATTATCAGTTTTAAAGGCATAATAACTTTAGAAATAATGTATATTACATACAATGAAATAAGTAAATATAATGTCTATCCATACTTACGTACTTACTGAACCTATTAGAACACAATACCCCTACCTTGATATTATGTTCATGAATTTCTCTTTAGAATTAAACATGCCATATTTGCGACAGCATTTGTTTTAATTATATTTTGTGTTCTTCTTCTCAAATTCGCTCCATAGAACTCGTTATGTATTTCTAGTAGTCTTGTCTTTGAAATGAATTTGAAATATAATTTAACCAAAATTCATTTGTATTAAAAAGTTTTAGAAATGTAAATTTGGAATAAATAGTGAAATATTTCGATTAGCCGATTTAGTAAGATATATAAATGCTCGTGTATTTTATAAAATTTGATCTCAAAACTACATGACTCTGTTGGACATTTTTGAGAATATGAACACACAGTTCGATGTTTTATAGTAGATGTTCAATATTATTGTGAAAGCTGGGAATGAAGACAATTTTGTTAAACAAAAAAATAGAATTTTGGAAAATTGTGTCTTTGAAAATATTTTTTTTCTCTTCAATAATTACATTTTGAAAAAAAAACCCATTAAAAAATGATTCCCAGGTCTTTCTGAAAATCTGTTTAGTGTTGCAATGATGACCAGAGTACATGTGACTTATTTTGATATTATGTTTAATTTTAGTTTGGCTGCTTTGAAACAATGATTAGCGCTTTTATGGATGAGTATCCTAAATACCTGAAAAATAGAAAGATGTTATTTACCGTAGGTGTGTGTGTCGTGGAGTTTTTATTGGGGATTCCTTGTATTATGGAGGTAAGATATATAGAATTAAATGAAGACACCAAATATATAAATATAACAATAAACATTTCTACATATTCACATTATTATTACTGAATCTAAATTGTTGGTGGAAGCAGCTGGGTTTTAGTAGGGTTCGTGTTGTTCAATGTTTAGTTTTTTGTGTAGTGTTTTGTAGATCATTTTTTGTCCTTTTGTTCTTTGGATTTTATGTCCATTCTTCATGATTGACCTTTTAGTATCTTCAATTACTTTTGTTTATCTGACGATCAAATACTGGGCAGAATGGGCAGTGATTTAACTCATGCCAACCTAAAAAAACCGAAATGATAAAAACATTGTAGAATATGTAATTAAAAATGGGCCAAATGACTAAAACATTACAAATTTAATTAAACAAATATATGATATTATCAATATAAACTGCATCGGTAGTGTAATGGCTATCATGCTTGCATTGAGTACAGTAGATCGTGGATTAGAGCCTCTATCGAGTCAAAATCAAAGACTATAAATTGATATTTGTTGCTTCTCCGCAAAACACGCAGCACTAAGCTGGGAATGCAAGGACTGGTTGGCTCAGAATCAGGATAATATGTCCGAGTGAAACGACATGTCTACCCGCCAACTGTTGTTTCAGTGCGCTAGCAGTATAAATATTCAATTCGGTGTGTTGGTCTAGTACAAAGCGAACATCATTAACATCTCATCAAAATGTAACTTGTTCTCGCCATGATAAAGCGGAATAAATGCTCAATTAACGTTAAACAATAATCATTCACTATTCCTAATCTCTCAGTAGTGTGCTATTATATACCAGTTACGAGTGATTACTGTTTAATGATAAGTCAGAAGTATTTCAACTATATTTATGACGAAAACTAATCAGGTGAAATTGTGGATTTATGAAGTGTCTACAGAGAAATGTGTTTATTGCAATATGATAACGGATATGGTCGGAACAGTTTTTACTGGAGCAGGATAATGGATATGATCGTGAATTCCAGTTGGTTAATGATATGGTCGGAAGAGTTTGAATTGTAACTGACCAAGAACAATAACTTACCACAAATGTGCTACTGCACGTTGTTGTCTTTTACATGCAAGGCTTGCTACATACCCCCAAAGCGATCCACTCATTTACAACACAATCAGCGAATGACCCATATCCTACCGTTATGCATTGAAAATCTCGCGGAGACCCAGTAATGACATAAAATTAAGTTCATTACAGTATTATTTTGTACATCAGTTTCATAACTTGTTATTTGTAGGGAGGAATTTACGTGCTACAGATCCTCGACTGGTATTGTGCTGTGTTTTCTCTGATGTTATTATCGCTAACAGAATGCATTGTCATTGGATGGATATATGGTAATTATAAATGTTCCTTTCTTTTAAAATGTCAAAAATATTGATGTTTGTTTGTTTGAAGGTGTTTAATGCTACTTTCAACAATATTTCAGCTATATCGTGGCGGTCAGTTTTATCGGGGGGAGGAAACCGGAGGACCGGAAACCGGAGGACCCGTATAAAACCTTTTGCTAGTCACTGACAAATTTTATCACATAATATATACCTCGGCCTGAACGAGATTTGGACTCACAGCAGCAGTGGTGATAGGCACTGATTGCATAGATAGTTGTAAATCCATCTACCATACGATAACGGCCACGACGGTCCCTCAGGAATAGTGTATGTACAATGTGTGTGCAAACATTAATATTTGAGACATTGCATAATAAAACATTGATTTTTTTCTGCTATTCTAATGAATATTCCACTTAAGCAAATTAATATAGAATATATGTCTCCAAGTTGATATTGTATTCAAGAGCGTGTGCTTCTTATCAGTATTTCCTTGATAGATGGTATCTCTAAACGAGGAAGCTACTGAACCATGATAAATGTTACTCATTAGAAGCTACTGTAAGAATTGTCCAAAGACACCAAAGGGGGAAATCATAATCCGCAAGTCAAAGAAAGACAAGCAATAAAATGGCCAAAAGAAAAAGGACAAACAATGATCTACAAAACACCACACAGAAAACAATAGATCGAGGAACACGAACCTCACTAAATACCGGTTGTGAACTCAGATTCTACAGAAAGATCATCAGTTGCTGTTGCACTAGCGACACACATCGTGTGCAGATTCTCTTTTACGTGCAAGGATCTTGACATATTTGACCTCAGACCGAGTGTAAGCTCCACGAATGAAAGGAAAACCTCATACTTGAACACAGAGATAATGTTTTAACATGTCTGATTTTATTTAACAGGTGCAGACAGGTTTCTTAAAGACATAGAATTCATGATAGGATATATGCCATCAGTGTGGTGGAAAATTTGTTGGAAATTTGTGACTCCACTTGTCATAATAGTAAGTATTGTATAAACATGTCTTAACCTATTCTTAGACTCTATTATTTAATGATTGATTGGTGTTCGATGCCATTGTAAGCAGTATGTCAGCTACATCCTGGCGTGTCGATTAATTAAAAATTCAGGTCGTCTAGTAAATTTCTATAAAAGTAAATAAACGTTAGAGAATACCGAAGGGGAAAATCAAAAATGGACAATCAAGAGAAACCGGCAACACTGGGAACACAAGACAAAGAAAAACATAACAAAAACACAACGCAACAAAAGATTAGACAATCATGTATTGCTTTGTTAGTAAATTCTAATTGACTTATTGTATCTTGTAAATTTATATTTATTTGTAAAATTTAATTGATTGATTGGTTGGCGTTTAACGCCGCGTTTAGCAGTTTTTAAACTACATTGTGTCGTGAATAAATAATATTGAGCAAGCAATGGGTAGGTAATACATAGCCAAGTGTAGAGCATGGTAACCTGATAAGATACATTCAAGAAGAGTTTGAAGATACCAAAGAGGTAATCAGAATCCGTAAATCAAAGAAGGAAAGACAACACAATAGCCAAAAGAAAAATGACAAAAGAACAAACAACGATCTACAAAACATACACATGAAACTAAAGATCGAGTAACCTTGGGTGAAATCAGGTGCTCCTGAAGGATAAGCAGTTCCTGTCCAACTTCAACTCATACCGCTTTGTTTTTGACAAATATATATTAACAACATTTGTAGGTTAAACATACAGAGATTTAGATGTCTACAGTTGCATATTGCTGTTATTTTATATTGTCCTATTTTATTTTATCTGGTTTTAAAACATTGATAATGTGTATAAGGTGGGTCAGTATTTGATAGAAGTAGAAGAAATAGTTTATTTTGTTCCTCATTCTCTAAAATAAAATAAAAAGAGCATAATTATCTTTTACAATGCCCTCTAGCAAATGCGAGTAAATATTGAGAATTATTTTCAGACTTTGAGTTAAAGGCATATTGTCTACGAGTTTGTTGAAAAATTTTAACTGTCCATAAATGATTTATTTAAGCTATCATTAAACAGTTATGCTGCAACAGATACGATTGGTGTTCTTTTTTTGACAAAAAAGACACAAAACTATCGTTAACGGAATTATTGTCCAGGATGACAAAAATTCAAAGTGAAAGTAACAGCGCCACCTATAAAAAACGGAAGTTCGGAACTCTCGGGGTTTTAGCTTTGATGTAAGGAAAATACTGTTAAGATTCAAACACTTCAAATTGTCACGCTCGTTTAATGTTGTTTGAATCTTAACGTTTCGTAGCGTATTCGCCAATAATTCGGTGTTTAATCTTCATTTTATGAAGGTCAAAAACGATAATAATTTAGGGTATGAAAAATTATGGTTTTGGTAGACAATATGCCAATAAGGTTGTTTCACAAAATGGTTTTTTTTTTTTAGTTTATCTGGTTGTTCAGTGTGTCACACTTAAAGCCAGTGTCATATGGTGATTATCAGTATCCACAATGGGCCATAGTCATTGGTTGGTTGGTTGGATTAGCTTCTATTGTTCCATTACCATTATATATGATATATAGTATCATGCAGACACAAGGGAATTTTATTCATGTAAGTACATCCCAGGACTCCACATTAGCGCTAGAAAGCAGGAAAATTGCTAGTTGAAATTTCGATTTGCCTTCATTTTGCTAGTGATTAAAATCAGAACTACCAGAATATTGCTAGTTGTAAAAAAATACGTGTTCAGACTGAACTATGACAAATTGTGTAAATTTGTTTTCTTGTCAGATGGCGTATTTACGCTTAGTAATGAATTAGGAAAAACCTGAGTGCTATTATTTGCCTTCATAGCTCGCGGTCTTGTGGGTTGTAGAATTATGTAATAGATCACTGCTTCATAAAATATATGTCTGATAAATGTTAGAGAATACCAAAGGGGCAATCAATAATGTACAATCCAGAGAATCTGGCAACATAGGGTACACAAGATGAAGACAAACAAAACAAAGGCACAACAAAATATGTGTTGAACACCATTATACACAAACAAAAACATATAACGTAAATAAGACATACACATGTATGCCTTCCTACAAACAACTGGAGGTACTGTCCATGCAATTTCAATCATTTATATATTTTCGTATATATCATATTACAATAGATCAGACCTCCTGGAGATCATGTTTACATACTATTTAATAGGCCATTACATAGTACCCTAGTAAGTAGATATTGCTTAATTTCTACGTTAAAGACAAATGTGAAATACCTATCAGAGGGGACAGTGTAAACATTCACAATCTGTATAAACAACACAACATTAAACAAACTTAAACTGAATAGAAATAAAGAAATAAAATGACAAATGAGGCACAAACACGAACATCCACAAAAACGAGGGGCGAGGTAAGGTTCTTCATCTCATACTCCATGGATGACATCCATTGGGCAATATGACATTTTGACACAACAAATTTATTTTCTATAGAGAGTGAAGACACTGGTACAACCAGATCCTCGATGGGGGCCTGCTGTGGAGAGGTATCGACTGAAGTACCAGGCTAGTAAATCATCCATGTGTGACGAAATCGAACCAGCTGGTATTTACTACAGAGCAAATATCACTGCTGATACTAAATGTCAACCGGAAGTAGAAAACTTGGTTTACTAGCATGGAAGACTTGGATACAGTATCATTTTGACCAGAAAGCTGCCACCATTTAATCAAGAGGCAATATTACATCCCATTTGCTTATGAAATTTAAGAAACATAATAGGGTAGTTTTACATTTTGCTTTGCTGTACACACACTTTTTTTTCTAGCAACATAGCAAAATATTTCAAACAGATTTGCATCTACAAATATCAGTTGATTTTTTTCTCATCATTAAATACGATGCGTGGTGTTGCCATATATGTCTTTTTGAAAATAACAGCCATGCAATAAATAACAATGCTACTGAGCGGCATCCCTTTCCTAATAAGGCTTCTCTCATATCAACGAAGGACAGATGTGATTACTAGAATGGTCCTTTATGAGATGTAAACAATAGTATTACATTGTCATTATTCCTTTTTCCTTTTTTAACTGTTTTTCCTTTTTTCTGCTTTGTCCTAGTTCGTTCTTGTAGCTTCATCGAATTTAAGTTGTCTTAGGTAATAATCTCTGATTTTATTTGCTACATGTCATTCTGAAAAGTAAGTCAATTACGAAAAATTTCAATTTCAATGAACATATATTGCAGTATAAACATTTGTGGAATTCTATATAAAAGTAATGAGAGTGGACTTCCTTGCCTTATAAAATTCCATTTGACTTCGCTTGATTCAAGCGATGGTTGTAAGGAAATAAATTAAATATTCCTGAAAAATATATTTAACTTGTTTATATATAGCTAATAACGCAGAAGGATAACTTTTTTTGTTTAATGTATGTTTCAAATATTTTTGTTTTATCCGAAATATAAAATTGCGGGAATATTTACATTTGGATCAAAATAATTTCAGCCGAGCTACGAGAGACTCAGAACATAATATTATATACAAGAGCATCCAGATCAAATTATATTTTTTGAACATATCAGAAACAAGCTTTACCATTTTTGATAGAAATTTTCTATAATATTCTTGTAACAGAAACAAAAAAATATTCTTCATGAACAAAATAATACATCAAATTTATTGCATATACATAGCAGCTTTTTCGCCTTTAATGTGGTATTTTTAATATTTTTATTTTTGTGATGTATGTAAAGTTTTCCAAGGAAAAAAACATATAATTTTAAACAGTATTTATTAATAATACATAATGTAATAATTAAAATTTAGTATAAGCATACATGTACATAGGCCAATAGTTACTGATATAATTTACATATTAATGCGGTGATGTAACATTCCAGGACCCCTTCCTATTTAGAATGGTGCCCATACTTATAAATATCATCCATCTTATTATATAAGCTAGCTAATTTCCAAATGATGAGCTCTTACAAATGATATGGTACTGGTTTTGATATTTTCATATGGTATTACCTAATGTGTACTTTAGTGTATTATATATTATATCTATGTTCAAGAGTCATGGAGGTTTACATTGCTCCCCCCTTAAGCATAGGTGCCCCTATCCTGTTTAGGTCCTTTGGGTTTTTTATTTGCTCCCAAAGACTTTAAAATTTTTCCCCGTTCCAATCTTTTGATCATGAGTGTACCTGATGAAGGTTATTCCAAACAGAAACGTGTCGTGTGTTCTAAATCATTATTTCTGTGTTTTTTTATGTCTTGTCTATTCATCATTCTAATCAAAATTTATTAGATAATGTTTTCGTGCAAAACATATTGTACATCTAACATTTATTGTCAAAGCAAAACAATAGAACATCATTCTATTGCCAGTATTACTTTAAAGCCTTATTGTAAATGTTTTGTGTCAATCTAAGTATTAGGGTTCAATATGTTCCAATGGTTATAGAAAATCAAAATTTGTTAAATCATGTTTTCGCACAAAATATATACAGCTAACATTTAATTTGTAAACAATACAGAAGGACATCATTATACTTTAAGAGTTATTGTAAATGTTTTGTGTGTCAAGTTAAAGTTTACATAGTATTAAGATTAAGGTTTAATATGTTCCAATGGTCTCAGCCTGTATAACTTCCCCTGTTACAAATCCACATTGTCCTCTGCAACAAGCTAAGCATTGTGATAATTATTAATGGATTAATATGACATTCATTCTATATTTTCGAATTTGCACTAAAGCTGATTTTGGGAATTTAATCGATATGTTTTGCTTATGATTGGCTTAAAAATAAATAGAAATTTTCTATAATTCAAAAATAAGAATAAATATATATTTTCTATAATAGAAAAATAGAAATAAATAGTCGTTTTCTACAATAGAAAAATAAAAATAAATTGACATCTTCTATGATACAAAAATTGGATCCTCCATTTAAATAATTTGAATAGTAACGTTGTACATTTAATTTATGTATATGTAAGCAGGGCCGGCCTTACGCCAATTGGACCAATTGCTTCAAATTGAGCCCTGTGCTTAAGGAGTCCTGTGCTGGTGTTATCTACTCTCGGCTGCTCAAGTACACACATCAACACACTGAAGGTTGTTATAGAGAACCATTCGGCTCCATACCTCCTAAGACCATCCCTGTATGTAATATTGTGCCATGGTGTATTTATATCAAATTTAAATGTACTATTATTAGCTCAACTTACCTGCAATGGCATGTGAGCTATTGCCGTCATTTTGCGTCCGTCGTCTATAAATATTTCACATCTGAATTTCCTTATCTGTTTGTAACCACGCCTAGACCATTAAAATTATTTTTGCTTAAACGAAAATGAAGTGATGGTGTTTTCTCTCAATCGGAAAACATCGTATGATTCCGTTACATTCGACGACATCAGCCGAAGTTGCGACGAATGACACTATCTCGAAACAAACAAAAACCCAATATGCTATTAATATGCGAATTCTTAAAAAATAATATCTTCTTTAAATCACTCAAACTGTTCATGTATGATCATTCATTGTTTTATGGTAATTTATCAACTTGTGGTCTTATTTTAATCTCAAAATCCAAGGTGACATCAATGATTCTGGAACATTAATTATAATTCGATGATAATTTGAAATTGTTTACCGATGGAAGTATGTTAACGTGGATTATTATTGAATTGCAGTTTACTTATTTCGTGTATTAAAATGCATCTTCCCATTTCAAATTCGAAGGGTGTCACCATTTAATATAGTTTAACATACTTCATGGCAGAAATTACTGAATTTTAAATTTCATGATTTTTTTTAACATTTAAAGAAATGTGAGTGACACAACAAGCTCTTGAAGCCATACTTTTTTGTTTTTATTACATATTTTACATTTATGTTGTAATAAATGTAACTTTTGGTGTGGTTCTTGGATTTTACAGAATTATATCGAGCTGACCAATATTGTTTTATAGATGTTTTTACAATGAATTATATCCAACCCATATTGGGTTTTCTTTTAATGTATGTTGCAATTGCAATTGCCACACTCTGTATCAAACTGATGAACAATGAAAACTTTAATATTTTCACTGGGCTTCTAATCCAGATGTGTTCGATTGGTTCTTTTCTAAAATTGAAATGGATATAGCTTTAATATTGGGGGAAAAATGTATAAAATTCTGTATGCTGCAATTGCCACACTGTATTAAATTTGTGAACAACGAAATCTTAAACATTTTAAGCCTGGTTTCTAATCCAGATGTGTTTGATTGGTTCTTTTCTAAAAACTGAAATAGATGTAGCTTTAATATTGGAGAAAATATATCAAATTAATATTTTTGTTGTGATTATTTATTTGTAATATTTTAAGAATAAAGTGTGTTATCAATAAAAAAAATAGTTGTATTAACAGTATTAATGCTCACTAAAGCTTCACATAAATTGTACTGCGGTCTTGCTAATGAACGGATCGGTGAGCTGCTCTAAATTTAATGTTGACCAGCATATTGCTGTGTCACATAAACTAAGTACTATGCTCATACTTGCTACTTTTCAACAGTATTACGGTTCACTAAAGATTTACATAATTTGCACTGCTGGTCTTGTTAATCAAAAGGAACGGATTGATGAGCTGATGTAAACATTACTCTTGACCAACATATTGCTGTGTCATACAAACTACTGTATTTATACTTGATATTGAAAGTATTACTGTTCACTAAAGCTTTACTTAATTTGTATTGAAGTCTTACTAATCAAAATCAGCAGATTGGTGGGGTGCTGTAAACATTACTGTTGACCAACATATTGCTGTGTCATACAAACTTATGTGTTTTACATGCTATCAATAAATGTGTATATACTTGTTCCATTTTTCCTTGTCCACATGCTGCGGTGGTATGATGCTGAAATCGTCCTGTATATGTGCTATCTCGCTTAAAACAATGTTCGACAATTAGATGTTTCACTGCAATCGCAGACATTATCCCGACTCCATACCAAGCAGTGGCAGTCTGCTCATGACACCTTAACATTGGGTGTTTAGTAGAGAAACAGTGAATACCAATTACATAGCGTCTCATTTGACCCAACCGAGAATCGAACCCACGGCCTACCACAATTGAGGCGAGCACGCTCACAATTACATGTACACCCATCAATGCTATGAAAGGACATTTTCACAGAGACATTCAAGCTTGATTTGGTCCAATGCAAACTGTGCATGAATTACCAGATGATTCTGTAGCTTCAATTTACAAGAAACACACGTTTATTTCGTGCACATAAAACAAACATAGTTACGTGATTGGTCAGTTAAAAACCTGTAATTTAGGTTTAGGGTAAGCAGTGCTTGAATATTTCATGCAATACATGATTACTTGGTATTTAAATAGTATTACGAAAGTTTAAAGTTTATCGAAATTTGCCAACAGTAGAAGCAGCAAGATATACTGTAATTTTTACGTAATATTTTTAATAGATATTTTAACTAGAAAATAACAAGTATATTTTTCTTTTGTAGATAGGTTTCTTATAATGATGTATACTGATCATGTATGAAGTATAACATGTATGTGATGCCTACATGTATGTTCGAGACATTTGTTTAAATATGTGTAATTAGTATCTGATTAAAGGCTGCTACACTTGTGGGCACACTTATGTTATATATATATTATTGGTTAAGATTATCTCACATTTTCGCGTAATTAAATGCATTATGTATTCTTATATTATAATTCTTCACGCTCAAACTAATATAAATTACTTATAAAATAAAACTCTACACACATATATATATATTTATGTGTGCACAATTATGCTATACATATATATATATATATA
>MJUT01013641.1:482497-494805 GCA_002080005.1 Gigantidas platifrons
TGTTACTGTTCGTGTAGAACATTCTCTATCCAGACGGTCACGTTAATGTTACTGTTCGTGTAGAACATTCTCTATCCAGACGGTCACGTTAATGTTACTGTTCGTGTAGAGCATTCTCTATCCAGACGGTCACGTTAGTGTTACTGTTCGTATAGAACATTCTCTATCTAGACGGTTACGTTAATGTTACTGTTCGTGTAGAACATTCTCTATCCAGACGGTCACGTTACTGTTACTGTTCGTGTAGAACATTCTCTATCCAGACGGTCACGTTATTGTTACTGTTCGTGTAGAACATTCTCTATCCAGACGGTCACGTTAATGTTACTGTTCATGTAGAACAATCTCTATCCAGACGTTAATGTTACTGTTCGTGTAGACCATTCTCTATCCAGATAGTCGCGTTAATGTTACTGTTCGTGTATACCATTCTCTATCCAGACGGTCACGTTAATGTTACTGTTCGTGTAGACCATTCTCTATCCAGACGGTCACGTTAATGTTACTGTTCGTGTAGAACATTCTCTATCCAGACGGTCACGTTAATGTTACTGTTCGTGTAGAACATTCTCTATCAAGACGGTCACGTTAATGTTACTGTTCGTGTAGAACATTCTCTATCTATACGGTCACATTAGTGTTCTGTTCATGTAGAACATTCTCTATCTAGACGGTTACGTTAATGTTACTGTTCGTGTAGACCATTCTTTATCCAGACGGTCACGTTAATGTTCTGTTCATGTAGAACATTCTCTATCTAGACGGTTACGTTAATGTTACTGTTCGTGTAGACCATTCTCTATCCAGATAGTCACGTTAATGTTACTGTTCGTGTAGAACATTCTCTATCCAGACGGTCACGTTAATGTTACTGTTCGTGTAGAAATCCAGACGGTCACGTTAATGTTACTGTTCGTGTAGAACATTCTCTATCCAGACGGTCACGTTAATGTTACTGTTCGTGTAGAACATTCTCTATCTATACGGTCACGTTAATGTTACTGTTCGTGTAGAACATTCTTTATCCAGACGTTAATGTTACTGTTCGTGTAGAACATTCTTTATCTATACGGTCACGTTAATGCTACTGTTCGTGTAGAACATTCTTTATCCAGACGTTAATGTTACTGTTCGTGTAGAACATTCTCTATCTATACGGTCACGTTAATGTGATATTTCGTCTATAGCGAAACTGGGCTTTAGTTAATCTGACATCAGATACTTCTAGTTTGGTATGCATCAGCTATGGATTCTTGTAAATTCTAAGGATCTGTTAGAGTACACACAATCTAGCTAATTGTCCTCATGCAATAGCATTGAATCGTTCAGTGTTTCTGTAATCCATTGTTACCTTTAAGGCGGGCATTATACTACCTAGAGGTTCCAGGTATATTTGTAAAGGCCTCTGGAATGCAGCCTCCCCAATACAGGTCATTGGCCGGTGGGACATCTTGTGTCCTCCTAAGCCGAAACACAACATCACTAGCGAAGCCCTACAGTCGAACCCTCAGGGAAAGTGTGGAAGAGGAAGACCAAGAAATACTTGGAGGAGATACTTTATTGCTGAGGTGGAGATAGAGGGTTATAGATGGCAAGATCTGGAATGTATGACACAAAACAGAACAAGGTAGAAGACGGTCGTCAGTGGCCTATGCACCACCAAGGTGCAACAGGCGTAAGCAATAGCATTAAATATTTGACTTCTGTACTCATTAAACAACTATTCTCCATCTAATCTCGGATTACAAGAATTTGTTCAAATTTGCTTCATAAAAACGAATGTCCAGCATAGATATACTTATCTTTCATCTTTTAGGAAGTGACAAGTGTATCTTTAAGTGTATTTCGGTTTGATTTAAGTGTTTAACGCCACTTCCAACAATATTTCAGCTATATGGTGGCGTTCAATTTGATTGTTGGATGAAACCGGAGTACCCGGAGAAAACCAACAACCTGTCGCAGTTTACTGACAACTTTTATCACATAATGTAGTATCGAGTACACCTCGCCATCAACGGGTGTCGAACCATAACTTTAGTGGTGATAGGGACTGATTGCATATGCAGTTGTAAATCCAACTACCATGCGATCACAACCACGACGAACCCGAGGAGGATTTCGAAGTAAGGAGTCGATACGAAAACAACAGTAACAACACAAAAGTAAAATAGATCAACAATGAATTGACTACAAATATGAGTTAGTTTTACAGTGCATCTTCAAGGTAGTTAAGGTATCTATTAATGTTGACACATACAAAAGTAATACATTATGCCATTAGTTCAATCAACCAATCACATGCTTTGTTTATAGTTATGATTGCTTTTGTTTTCGTCGAAAAATGGCTGAAACATAATTTTGACAAACAATATGACAGAGTGGAATGTTAAAGTTATCTTCCTTTGATTGTTTGTCAATATCATTTATCATTTGGAAGTAGCTCGAGGTGTGAAATATCAAATATAGGTTGAAGGAAGGTGTATGCTTTTAATCAAATTCCTGAAATGCACACTTTATTAAGGTCACCTGGACCAATGTATCGTTCGAGCTATTGTCACTAGTTTTTGCCCGTCATTATCGCCAGTAAACCTTTTCACAATTTGATAGTCTCCTCTAAAATGGAGTTACCCTGAATGGTGGGTGCATGGCATGCCGTATCGATTTGAAAGATCAGGCCATCAGAGTTCTTGGCTTATTCTAACTGACTGACAAAAAAAACATCTTCTCAATCCGAGTTGACAGAACGTATGTAGAGCGATTGAGAGAGATTGAGAGAGATAGAGAGAGATTGAGAGAGATTGAGGGAGATTGAGAGAGATAGAGAGAGATTTAGAGAGATTGAGAGAGATTCTGGACGTAGATAGGTAACATACATAGACATGCGTATCTATACACGTACTTGTACCACTTGTGACTTGTACATACATAATCACCCAACATGCACTTATCCAGGTTTTGGAGTTGCGGGTAAAATCTAGGCGAGGGATCTCAGTACCGCTAATTAAGGTCCTCAGTTGTACCAGGGCAGAGTCCGGATAGGCGGACATCGATGAAAGCACCAGGATTCTGATTGAAATAAGCTCGACAACTTTAATGAATACTGAGGTTGTATAAAATATACTATACTGCATGTCCGTAGTAAGAGGGTTTGTGGATTCGTACGAAACCCCATCCTCCCTTAAAAAACCAGCATGGACTATCTAAGTCGAGCTTTTTGTTAAACTGATCTATATACAATATATATTTAAGGCACAGGCTACGAATACGACGACGGAAACGTATTCGTAGCCTGGGTTCTACAAGTACGATGGGCGGAAGTTATGACTAAATGATCAAACGGTTTCCGGACATGTACACCTATTTTACGGAAATTAATCACGTATTGCTAGCATTTAGAGGCTACGAATATGACGGATTTCTCGATTTTCTTAATTCTATTGTTTTTATTTCATTAAATGACATTTTATGAATATTTTATATAATTTTCTGTTTATAGTTTATTTTTATTCCAATAAAATCTGATGCATTGAAAAACTAGTCTTACAATACACGATTAAGCCCATAGATTTCACTGGTATGAGTACTTCTCATAGTAGCGTTGTGGATAGTGTCTGATGAAGGAAGACATACGGTCACGGATATGATCAAAATCTTTAAACGGTGTAATGAAAACTGGTCAAAAATACGATGTACAATAATACCCCCAGCAAAGCTATTCATAAAACTGTAGCTCTTTTCACAAAAACTCGTAACTATAGTCCTAACTTTTTCACTTAAGATTATCTTACGACAATTCCTAAGTCCTTTTCACAAACATTATCTTACGACAAATTTTAATCTTACGACTAAAATTACACTTACGATAAAAATTCTTCCTTAGGTGTACTCGATACAACATTATGTGATAAAGTTTGTCAGTAATTTTTGACAGGTCAGTGGTTTTCTCCGAGTACTCCAGTTTTCTCCACCAATAAAACTGACCGATATATTGTTGAAAGGGACATTAAACACCATAAACCATCTTTCTTAGCAACCTAGTTTCATTTCCATAGCACAACCAAGCATTTTTTTTTTTTAAATAAAATTATTCTATTAAATATCCCCGGCACTGATTTATGAGCAGTTTTTTATGCTATCGATGTGTTTGTATGTTTATATTGAATTTTTATCTAATATATGAATCGGTCACCAATAACTGCACAAAATATGAACGGGTATGATTTTCGTATAAAGGAACATTTCTAATGCATGTAAATTAAAATGATCTATAATAATTATCATTACTTGGAGTTGTGCGTCACCATCCATGCATGGTTACTTTAAACAGAATTATTTTTTTAAGGGAGTGTGAAAAAAACACCTATTCATATAATTCATTTTATCGGTTAGGCCGTCCTAAATTAATTCTACGTTTAACATCAAGGTAGGGTACCAAAACCTAGGAGGGAAGGAGGAAAATAAAAAACAAACAAAAAAATCAAACAACCTCAGTGCTCAATTGATAGCCTGAAGATGTGCAAAGCACAGTGTTTAGCATCAATAAAGATGATTTAGAACTGTAATTAATAGTTTTATTAATTAAACATGAGAAATTAACAGTCCATGGATATGAAATGTCAGGTTTTTCTAATAACTTCATGAGATTTCAGTGTAAAATAACATTTCAAACAATGTGTGTTTGTTTTTTATTTTTGGCAAATTTTCAAAACCTACGAGCGTGGGTGATGTTAAACGTAGAATTTGTTTAGGATAGCCTTATTTGTCAGCAAAATATTTAACTCCCCCTTTTCTCCCCAATTAATCCCATCCCACATAAAATGTTATCATCTATCAATCACGAAGACGAATAAATATCCCTGTTATATATTTATATTAACATAACAGAAGAATGTACACAAGTTTATGTATTGCCAGAGTTTTCGATGATCATCGAAGTTGCCAGAAATTAATAAATTATATTACTAATATAAGGAAAAATCATTGGATCCAGAAACTTCCAGTCCTAAAGCTACTGTTCATACAAAACTTTTGTAAGCGGAGACTGTACATATCTAGAAGAAAATCCCGTATTCCATTTTTTTTTTAAATACAAAATAATAATAATAAAAAGAAGAATTTTTACCAAGTTTGCTAGTAGTCTTTTCGATTGTCGATCGTTCCCAATTTAAAATATAAACTCAAAAGAATTAACCAGATTTGTTTTCGATTTTTTTCATTTACGATAAAAGATAAGACAACTATTTCTCTTAAGATCAAAATTTTACACTTACGACCGGGTAACGTAAAGTTAGGACTATTTTTACACTTAAGATTATCGTAAGTATTTTTGTGAAACTCTTTTCAATCTTAGTTTTACACTTACGACAATTTTTTATCGTAAGAATTTCTGTGCAAAGAGCCGCTGAATGCCAAATATGGAAAATTTTTACTACGATGTTTACGGCAATCGGTCCAAATAAGGATATCTCCAAAACGAGGCAAGTGCACGTGAAATAGAAAATTGATTCCTGAATATTTACCTGAGTTTTGCAAAATAGTTTCCCCTATACTGGCCCAGAGGTTGATCTCTTTTGATCTTTTAGAAAGTTGACATTCGGGGAATCAGCCATTATTCTGATTCCGAGTCAAAAAGCAAAAACTACGATAAGTTCATAGATTACTATCGTACCAATGCATGTGCCATTTAAAATACATTACAGAAAAAATTTAATCGACAAAAAAGATTCTTACCCGATTCCACGTCCATCATCTTGGGATGACCGTAATTGCAGTTACGGTCATCAGCTTTACCCCAATGACCATGAGACTGTTCTACTAAATTGCTAAGCATCATGATTAAGACAATAATGATAATATATTTTTTTTTAATTTCATGTTAATTTACTCTATTGCATATTGTAAGCTAGTTTGCTTTGTTGCATAATACTAGTAATTATTATATTTAAATAAAGATATTGCGACAAAAGATGGATGTACTGTATGTGAAAAAATACTTACAAACAAATAGAACCAAAAATAAAAGCAGTAATATGTCTTTCATCACTGATCTACCTCTCTTGTCCTTTNTTTACCAAGTTTGCTAGTAGTCTTTTCGATTGTCAATCGTTCCCAATTTGAAATATAAAATTAAAAGAATTAACCAGATTTGTTTTCGATTTTTTTTTACTTACGATAAAAGATAAGACAACTATTTCTCTTAAGATCAAAATTTTACACTTACGACAGGGTAGTTTTACACGTAAAGTTACACTTAAGATTATCGTAAGTATTTTTGTGAAACTCTTTTTAATCTTAGTTTTACACTTACGACAATTTTTTATCGGAAGAATTTTTGTGAAAAGTGCCGCTGGCCTCCCAAATTAGTTACCGGCCACTTTTTACGCCTGATGATTCTATTCATTACTGGTTTTTATTAACCATGACCCTTTAAATGGTCAAGGTAAATGAGTGTTCAACCTCTGGTCTGTTTTATTTATATCATCTTCTCTACCTATTATTTATTACAGACGATATAAATTAAACAGACCAGTAGTCGAGCATCCCTTTACGGTGGCCGTTTAAAGAGTCATGGTTAATAAAACTAGTAATGATTAAATTCAACATGCGTAAAAAGTTCCTGGTAACTAATTTTGGTATCCAGCTTGTACCTTGTCCGACCGCGATTAAATTATGTCGGGTCTCTCTAATTTGACCTTGAACCTATTCATAACTATCAAGGTGTATTCGAATGGGATATCACGTACAAAACACATGTACTTGACTGTTTACATTATTTGCATATCGCCAATATCAGTACCAATAGTTCGACTTCAGAGATTATATTTACGACGCAATAATCCATTTTAACTCACATTTTCTTCGTATAAGATATCATTTGTGGATATGCGACTAACGGAGAATAAGATTCAAAAATTTATTGCTGGTAGATTTTTATTTCATTTATTAACAATGTAAGATTGCAATACAAAAAAAAAAGCATCTTTGTGAGTGTAGATTTTGTCACTGGTTCGATTGTTGCGATAAAATTGAAATGCACATAACCAGATTTGAATAAAATTTACTATTTATAACTTCCCCCTTGATGCAGGTCAGGTGTTCCTTTAAAATATAAATTAATTTTCTGCACGAAGCAAAAAAACAAAAAAAAACAAAAACAAAAACAAAGAAAGAAGAAAAAAAAAGAGAACTGAAAAACCAAAAACATGCATATTTCATTTTATTTACAAGTTCAATTATTGTACAAGTTAGATACCGTATATTTGAAACAAAAGAACTGAGCATGATAGAATATGGAAAGCTTCTTTTTCCGCACTCGTATACAGGTAACGGCGTCTCGGCCTTCATCTGTGTACTCGTGCGGAAAAAGAAGCCTCCCAGATCCAATAAAGGACAGTTCTTTTGTTTGAAATGTACGGTATCCTATACTTGTATAATGTCAGACAAAGACTTTGGTGAACTTAATATTCTGTTTGAACATATGCCAGGTGTCCCCCCTGCTGATCTGTACATGTCTATTCCACGTTTTAAAGGCATTTAGGCGCGAGGTTACTACTGAAAAACTCGGTATTACCTGGGAATAATTATTGTCAGTTTATTGAACATAGTGGATGTTTCGATTAAAGTCCTTGATGAAAACGTTAATTTGACTCGCATTAAAAGTACTTTTCAAAGGAGGCATGGAATCACCTTACAGGCATCATTAGTACTAAAAAAAGAAAACGCGGTTTATGACTGTTGCGTGTGCCAAACTGATCTGCATTCTGAAGATTGTGTTGTGTGTGATGTCTGTCTCAACTGGTACCATCTAAGATGTATTGGACTACGTTTTGCGCCGAAAAAAACCTACTGGTGTTGCCGAAATTGCTTAAAATAAATTTTAAACATTATTAATGTAATACATTGTATTTACCTATTGTCTTACTTGACATTTTTAAATTGTATATGATAATTCTTAAATTAAAATATCTATGTATTTCATTTTCTTTAATCTTTATAGTATCACTGTAATAAATGTCTAAAAACAATATATTTAAGAAAACAAAAATCCGTCGTATTCGTAGCCTCTAAATGCTAACAAAACGTGATTAATTTCCGTAAAATAGGTGTCTATGTCCGGAAACCGGTTGATCATTTAGTCACAACTTCCGACCGTCGTACTTGTAGAACCCAGGCTACGAATACGTTTCCGTCGTATTCGTAGCCTGTGCCTATATTTAAATCAGAATTTCTGTTGAACCAGTTATGACTGTTAATATGATAATAGGTGTTACCTAACTTGGGACGAAGTCCAATAATTTTTTTAAACAATATATCGGGGACCAAACTCCGGACAGTTTTCGTATCCGCTACCGAACATGGTTCATAACCGGAAGTAGTAAATACATTTTATTTATTGTACTATAGCTTTAGCACAGTCACTTGAAGTTTCGAAAATAAAAAAAAATAAGAAAAACTTCGAAAAATTTTGGTCATCTATAATAAATAAGAGAAGTTATGAAATGCGTTTTTTGCGCCAATATGTAAACAATGATTAACTGACGATTGCCGGTGCCAAGGGGTGTGCTTTAACCGCCTCTGTCGACTCATGACATGTTTATTTACTCATCGGTAATGTTTTAACCTACAAGCATCCTCTATCTGCGACGATTCGACAACTTTTTCATCAATTTCGTGTCTACTTTCTATGAAACGGACTCCATGGCGGTACAGACAAAATAGAGTCTCGCAGTGAATCAGGTAAGAATTTCAATAAATATTAAACTACATCTTTCAAAATTGAACTTTTGTAAATACACATAAATAAAAATAACAAAATTATTGAAACAATGTAAAGATTTTAACTGTTATCATTTACATGTGTGAAATCATTCAAAACTTCGAAGAACAAGGGAGATAATTTCAAAGTTGAGAATTTTGAAGATGACCAGCTACAAATAGCATCTTGGTAAAGAATATAATCACTATAACACCTTTTTGCAGTCAAGTTTCAGCAAACACACATAACAACGGTCACTGTATTTGATATAAAACACAATTCAAGGAAATCCATTATTCAAGGAAATAAAAAGGGGGTGGGCCAGTAAAGATACTTCCACCACTGGCACTGGCACCACTCCACCAGCTCATGAATGTGAGCTGAAGTTTTGTTCCAATGACAATTATATAACACTTTATTAGGCTAAAACCATTTTCTTATCGGGAGGGGGGAGGGGCTGGGATTTTCATTGTGCTCATAATTTTTTTTTTCAGAACCAAGGACGTTAATATAGTAATTCAATATACGTCCTTGTCAGAACCTTCCTCAGTCAAAATATTTTTTTCTCATCAGAAGGAAAGCAAAATTGTTTTCCCTATCATGTCACATGTGCAACAGAAAATGAGAAATACATTTATCCATTAAAACAATACATTGACTACTCCTTGAATAATCCGGATATTTTCCGACTTCGACTCCTCCTTAAGTCTAAGTTTTCATTCACTGCGAGACTCTATTTTGTCTGTACCGCCATGGAGTCCGTTTCATAGAAAGTAGACACGAAATTGATGAAAAAGTTGTCGAATCGTCACAGATAGAGGATGCTTGTAGGTTAAAACATTACCGATGAGTATATAAACATGTCATGAGTCGACAGAGGCTGTTAAAGCACACCTCTGGGCACCGGCAATCGTCAGTTAATCATTGTTTACATATTGGCGCAAAAAACGCATTTCATAACTTCTCTTATTTATTATAGATGACCAAAATTTTTCGAAGTTTTTCTTATTTTTTTTTATTTTCGAAACTTCAAGTGACTGTGGCTTTAGTTTGCACATTTTGTTGTTCATGTGCGATGCTTTATTCACGAGAAAAGCCGTCATTAGTTTTATACATCATAAAAATTATAAACATTGTCGGTCATCTTTGTTTATGGTTGTCAAGGACCACTTCATGCTCTATCTCATTCTCTATCCAGAGTTGTAGCAGTTGTGTAGCGTAGCAGAAACGACAACTCTGGATAGAGAATGGCTCTATCTCGCGATATTTTGAACAGGTTCCACTTCTCACGAGAGCTGCAACTTGATTTTTTTCTACATCCTTGTACCCGTTCTTGATTTTATTTATACAATATGTCGTTTTTAGTACTTTGATACTCGTGCCCCTACAAGAGCAATTTTTTACTGCATCGAATTTTTTGCAGAAACCCACTGTAGCTGTACATGTATTGGTTCCGGTATGTCATTTCCGGTGCATGAAAATTTAGTCATTAGTATATAGAAAAAAAATGGAATTTCTACCATAGTTGGGACTTCGTCCCATATTAAAGTGTGGATTGTGACTCCCTTGTCGCAAGATTATGTTGCATCGTGAGTTTATCGAACTCCCTCTTGAAAATCCTGGCTAAGGTTTTTCGTAGACCATTTGTAAATTGTATGGGGCGCACGTCCACCACCCCTCTCAATCCGTGTCTGTCCACGATTCAAATAATTAGTATTGTATTACCAATCAATAACTGCCGATCAAGTCATATACGGTAGCCAAAAGTTACGATTCGTTTACGTCCTCGTGAAGAGAAGGGGAGGTGGATCGTAACCCTTGGCTGACGTAGATCAGTGCCTACTGCCGACTGTGCAGTGGGTGTATCAGCAGCTGGACATAAACGCTAGAGAAAACCGAAGGGGCAATCAACAATTGATAATCCAGAGATACTGGCAATATTAGGTACACAAGACACAGGACGAAGACAAACAAAACAAAAACTCAACACAGAAGCTAAAAGGATGTGAAACACCAAAAGACCGGAAATTCTGTAAATACCAAACACTAAAGAACAGTACAAAATGCCGAAATGTATAAATATAGATAGCTATATATAAATAATCCTAAGGCTATCTATGTTTTAAAAGGATGTATTTTCAGTTTGTTCTAATAATTTCTGAATTAGTATTATCATCACGGTATATGTTTTCGTCTGTCATATGTTTTCGTCTCATCCATTTTATTTTGATTTACACAGCTGCGCACGTGTTATTTTTTACCTGTCTTCCGGTTTCTATTTCTAGATAGTAAACACTGAGGATGGCAAAAATGTTTAAGATTGCCTTTAAAGACATAAGTACCAAAAATAGTGAACTTACCTACTGAACCATACTTTCGTAATGCCAAAAAAAAGACTTCATTTATAAAGTAGCTGGAAAAAAATCCTGAAAGGCTACATACAATTTAACTATGTCGTCTGAATCTCAGACACCTGCTCTACCTGTCGTGTGATTGTCATGTTGTCACTTATCGTACTTGTAAACAAAAGAGCTGACTGAAATGTGCCGGTTTCAGCAGTGCATTTTGGTTTCAGCACTAAAAAAACAAAACAAAAGTGAACACAATTTTGAAAGTGGTCATTTTCAAACATTCTGCTATTTTATTTAGATGTAGTATGATTTATAGATGGCCAGAACCATGAAATTTTAAAACCAGCCAATTCCGGATTTTAAATTCGTTTCCATCCCGTATATCGGCCCTGTTTTTTACTTTATACGAAAACATATGACGCCATTTTACTGACAGCAGACGTTGCCAGATAATCGAGAGTATATTAAAATTCAGGAATGGCTTTTCAAACAATCTTGTGTACAAAGAAATATTTAACTAGCCATTCTTTGAAAATTCCAATCGTCATATGAATGAAGGGTTAACACTGTCAATCGCCAGATCGGAAAATCGATAATACGACGAAAACCCATAACACGAGGATAATGCAGAGGTCTTGACTACTGACTGCGCATATCAATTAAGACACGTGACCAGAATGCGAGAATGAAGAACGTGTTTGTAATATACATTTTTTGTAGTTCGGATTGAATAATTTAAGAAAATACTTTTAACATTAATAATGTTATATTCTAACTGATGACTGCACACCGCAAATGGGGAACATTCACCCAAATTTACCCAACAGGTGTCGCTCGAGTACTAACGGTGGTTAGCTGAGCGTTTTATTTTCGCAGAGACGTTTGTAACCTATGTAAAGTGATCACGTCATCACGTTGAAATAAGACAAGAACAACGTTGCAATCATTTCTGGGTCACGGGCACCTATTACTAACTGTGAATGCGAATATGAAATAAAATTACATTCTTATATTTATTTTCTTTTGTCCTCCATGAGCAAAAATCAATATTTTTAATAATTTTGTTCTTAGGAAACACGCATAGTACACGTACAATAACTGTAGAATGAGGTAATACTAGTACAATTACATACACATGTATACGTTGTAAACAAAGTTTGATATTGGTTCACATTCTTTGTATTTCCCTTTATAAATGATTT
>MJUT01013641.1:501682-518494 GCA_002080005.1 Gigantidas platifrons
ATTGTACGCAATGATCCGTCCATCAACCATTGTGTAATCATTTTTGTCAACAATATCAGCTTTGACTTTGCAACTGTAAGCCATGTGTGACCAGTTGGAGTCAAATTTTTTGGATCGTAAGGAAGGGCATTTATGAAACTATTTTGTTCTGTACACTGAAGAAAGTGTTGTACAATCATTTATTATAGTTAGTTGTTTTGAGGAAATAAACTTGCGGTTTCCTTGAAGTTGAAGGTGAGTAAAATGGCACAAATACAGCTTCAAGTTGCATACTTCCCCCTACTTTTCTATCTCCGACTAAAGTAGATGCTTAAGATAGAACATGTAAAACTTATTGTTCAGTTGCGTTGTTATTGAAAGCAGCTTTGATCCAGGTGAGCGATTACAGACTCCTGGGAGACTCTGGTTATCAATTAATCCAGATTGTTGTATTTAGGTTTATCTATTCGAACGTAACAATGCTTGTGTGTGGTTGTACAGTTCTAGTTTCTATTTAATTGATGCATTTAGAAAAAGTAAAAGAATTAACATATTTTCCCTTGAAAAAAATCGGTTCCGGTTTTTTTTCACATCGTTCCTTCAATGAGCGGGATGATAAACTAACCCCATGTCTAAGCGAAATAAAATTTTGGGATAAGTAAATAATGATATGTCGGATTGTGCCCAACAATATCTACTCCTTTAGGATCAAACTATTTTACTTCATTTTAGAGGTAGCAGCGATGGGTATTAAAACTGTCTCTGTATCCCGTAAGAAAATATACAATCAATAATTGGGGGCTTGTGAAAAAAAAAACTATTTTGGATGAAGTTGTGTTTATTTTATTTTTATCTTGTATAATATTACGTGCCGACATACCATCGTTTTTTACGGCAAAGATAACAAATATCGTGCTTCTCAAACCTCGAAACTTCATCTTTAAGGGATCGACCATTTAACTTGCAGGGGAGGGGGGGTTATGGTTTTTTTTTCGTTCAGAATTTTTTTTTCGGACAACACGAGAGTTAGAATATTTATTTTTTTGTCGCGCATAGCGCGAAATTTTTTTTCCAGAATTTAACATTAGGTTATATTACAAAAACTCTGAATCAGATTATTTTTTTCCNCCCTGGAAGTTAAATGGTCCGTCCCTAAGCGCTTGTAATATTTGAACATTTTCCGTCGCTTTTTTAAGAACTTTAATACCTCCGCAGTCGTGCACCAGAAATAACAGTATTTGTGTTTTATTAATTTTAATAATCTGTTCAAATATTTTTCTGGTGCACGACTGCAGAGGTGCTTAATTTCTTCGAAAACCGTCGAAATGTAGTCAAAATTCCACGAAGTACAGTGAACAAATCACGCTCATGACGTCACAATGACGTTAAATACGTACCGATTTTGTTGGAAATAAGTTTTAACATCAAGCGTATGATGTCGTCTGTAAAATAAAACACATCAAATTTTAATCAAGTATTTTCTCCAATTCATTATTTATTAAATACGAGGCCATATAGGGCTCCTATAGTCCAAGTCCCTTTTCTCGCATATTGACGATATTGAAACCAGGAGGAAAACTCAGAGCATGTCATGCACTGAGTTTCCTTCCTGGTTTCAATGTACAAAAATTATATTTATGTTCAATACAATTATTTACAGAAACATTAGTTATTTACTGATACATTGCATTCCTTGAAATGTATCATAAAATGTACATAGATTGTGTATAATGGTCTCATACGATGTACATATGCAATCAGAAAAGTGAATATATTGATTTTAAGGTCAGGTTATAAATAAATCAATATTTAACAACCTCCACAACCCTCCACCAACAACATATTTTGATACAATCATTTACCCTCTATACTCTAAACAACTGCCCAATTTGGTGTTGGTGGAAGACTGTGGAGGAATATAAAATAGCTAAAATGTACTTAAAATGTGTCGTTTATAGTCCAATTTTAACATTATCCGTTTAATTATGATGTCATTATGACATCATAGCGCATTCAATTTCACGGAAAGATATATTTTTTGAAAATGTGTTTATATAACAATTAAATTAGTAAATTGTTTTTATTCTATGTCAAGAATTATTTTTTAATAAAATGTGGGGCCAATTTTGCACCTTAAAGCCTCTCCCTCTTTATAATAAAAAAATGAAGACAAATTACTGATTTTTTTTTATGTCCAAAAATTTTAAATCTGATTTTTGTTTCCTGTGAAAAAATCTGACTGTGGGATAAAAGATAGTTTTCTGTGTAGTGTTTTGTATAGCAATGGTTGTCCTTTTTCTTTTGGTCACTGTATTGTATTTGCCTGCCCTTGCGCTTCAGTGGGGATCTTCAAACATTTGATGCAAAAGCGAGTATGCAATTTTACATGGTTAGACCATATAGTGTGAAAAAAACATGTGTATAATTTTCAACCTGGTTCAATTAAGTCTGAAAAACGCGTGTGCAAATTTTCATTAGACCCAAATGAAGTAAAAACACAAAAAAAACCAAAAAAAAACCACACACGTGTGCAATTTTACATTGACATTGCCATTGGGTCCTATGATTGTTACCGGTCACTGTGAAATAAACTAGAAAAAGGGTATAGGAGATATCATATTAAAATCTTTTATGATCACTTCCGTTCTTTCTATATGCCGTGCACACCGTCATAATACGTAACGTTTTCAGATCAAGGACACCATGTAGGTAATGCTATTGCCATTTGATTACATTGGTTACAAGCGTTTATCTGAAAACAAACGTTTTCGTGACCACCGTTGGTACAGTGACGCCACCTGATGGGAAAAGGGGTGAATGTCCTCCATTGGTTAATATTCTTGTTACTCGATCTTCAGTTTTGTGCGTATGTTTTGTAGATCGTTGTTTGTCCTTTTGTACGCTTTCTTTTGACCTAACCAAGTAAGCGAATAACTGAAGTCTTGTAATAATGGCGAACACAGGTCTAAGATGTGTAATAAAATGAAAATCCGAATTATAGTCCGGTAGCTGGTTTCGTATTTGATTGCAATGCATTTTACATTTCCGGTAGCAGACGATGCATTTTTGCTGTGGAAAACATTTCTGATGTCTGGAATTCCTAAAACTGATGATTGCAAGTAGCACAAATCTGTTACCATTGGAACACGTCAACTGTACATCTAAACAAGTCTTTTGATATTTAACCACATGTATCTGAAAATTTACCAATAAAATTAAAAGACGCCAGTGACAGAAGGTTGTTTTGAAATTTGCTCCTGCAATTTTTTTTTCAAAATCTTTCCAATCCGAACTATTTGCGTCGATAATAATAAAAAAAAATGTGTTATTATTGTGAACCAATGTACAGTTAGTTGATATATGTAAATATTTTTTGTGGATGGACATTGTGTTGTGTGGATTTTTGATAGAAATATGTACTAACAATGAGTCGCCGAATGCACGCCATCTTGTAATTATGGAAAATTCTAATTTTAATTTGAACAATGTCAGTATCTAAAGTAATAAAGAAATACAGAGAACTTGCAAAAGGTTGTACTAAAGTTGGGTTTAAAAACTATACATTGTTGGTCAGTGACAGTAAGGGTGCTTGCATCCATAGAGTGGCCCCTAGTTTGGCCAGATTTGACATTAGAAGCAAAGCCGGCGCAGGTGCAGCCGATAACAAACTTGCAGACACAGTGATAAGAAGAATACAGAATAAGAAGAATCCAGTGGTGATAACATGGTTTGGGACATGTGAAATTACGAAGAAAAGAGGGAAGTGCATTAG
The DNA here is from genome assembly GCA_002080005.1 of Gigantidas platifrons. Taxonomy (NCBI): domain Eukaryota; kingdom Metazoa; phylum Mollusca; class Bivalvia; order Mytilida; family Modiolidae; genus Gigantidas; species Gigantidas platifrons. The sequence continues at coordinate 505,434 of MJUT01013641.1, forward strand.
TATTAGAACTCCCCCCTATCAAAATGCAGAAATCTGAATAAATGAAGCTTTAAACTTCAGAAATAAAATAACAAAACCAAATAAAGGGGCTAGAGTAATTTTTCTGGACTGCCCTTACTATTCTCCAAAAAAATACAACTTGCTAAACAAAAAGCGCACAAATAAAGAAGAAACCAACAAAAAAAAGAGCGTAAAAAGTGTAAAAACCAATCAAATTGTTTCGCAAGACACAAACAACAACCTGCAGGTCACTATAAATAGAAATAGTAATACAGGCAAACGCAGGGTACTAAAGACAGGTAGTAAGAAAAGCAATAAGTTGTCGGTGACCTTTTCCAACAGGAAACCTATTGAACCCTTGTATGAGGACAGTCAACTAAGCCAAATTATAGACTATTATAATGAACATCTAAGGCAACACAACTCAATCAAAACACCAAAGTTTTCGTCTGATATTATAGTATGCCACACAAAGGCAAGTTGCTCGAGAACTAAATATAAGAAAAACTACAACCTATTTCACGACGGTATCCATCCAAATAGAACCTTATCAAAACTATGGATGTATCGTATTATTAAATTAGCATCTGAATTAGAATATAAATAGGGTATTTTCCTGTTTATATATTATATAAATATAGATATTATAGTGAGAAAATTATTATTGATATAAACTATATACAAACTATTTGCACAATTTATTACTATGCGTTATTGTGTGATATGTATTTAGAAGAACAGTGATTATTGTACATTTATATATATCTAGTGCGCTGTGAGTGTTGTGCCCGACTTACAATAGACAATAGACACAGTGATCTGAGTTATAAAATCATTGACTGCCGAGTAGGTGACTATATTACATTAATATAGGATTAATTAGGTCACAGCTATAATAAACAGGGGATATCCTGTTTATTGTAAAGGGCTAATCAAGATTAAGCTAAATTATATACCATACTTAAACATTGCATCTATGCCTATGTGTATATATAAGTGACAAAGAAGAAATAGCACAACAGTGATTGTGTACATACAATTTAAACAGGGTGTAGCCTGTTGTATCTATAATATAATTGTGAATGCTGCAGTTGATGAACACTTGTGAACGCTGTTCTTCTAAGTTAAATCTACACTAAACGAGTGGATAGACAGGGTGTATTCTTCTATACATAATATACAATTAAGGTGAAACATAGTTGTGAACACTATAATTTATCGTTAACAAAGTTAATAGGGTCATCCTGTTAAACTGGTGGAATATCCAGATAGACCTATAGTAAATAAACCGATAAACAGGGTGTAGCCTGTTGTATCTATATTAAAATTGTGAACACTGAAGTTTATAGACACTTGTAAACATTAATATATCATTGTGCGCTTGAAGATACATCTACATTAAACGAGCGGACAAACAGGGTGCAGTCCGTTGTACATAATATACTGCTACTGTATAACATAATTGTGATCACTATAATGTATCATTGGCAAAGTTAATAGGGTTATCCTGTTAAACTGCTGGAATATTCTAATGGATTTATAGCAAATAAACGGATAAACAGGGTGGAGCCTGTTGTATCTACAATATAATTGTGAGCACTAATATGTCATACCACCTTAGAAGATATATCTACTGTAAACAAACCGATATTATAGATAAACAGGGTGTAGCCTGGTGTATCTATAATATAACTGTGAACATTGCATTTTGTTTTGTATTTTTATGAACATTTGTGAACATTGATATGTCATACTATTCTTGAAGATAAAATTGTAGCTGTGCGAATATACGGTGTGAAATAATAGTGTGCAAGACTGTTGTACTATATATATAGATTGTGTAAATAATCATCCCAAAATAATAATAGGGTTTATCCTGTTATACTGTTTAGATAGTTGTAGCATGTTGGACTTAAAATAACGAGTAAATAGAACACTGCCTAAATGTAATACACATAGATAATTAATATTTTATCCTGTTATAATACAAAGACAGAAACGATGGCAACAAACCTGTTCTGTTCAACACCAAATGATAGACAAAACCAAAAGAGAGCTCGTGTTGGCAGTAATACATGTCCAAAATGTGAATGAACACCAGTGAATACCAAACATGTAGTGTTTGGGAATTAGATTTTTGCATTAAATGTACTGGCATATCAACTGCATTAATGTGTGCACTCCAAGAGGACACCACAAACAATTTTATGTGGACCTGCAACTGCTGCAAACAAAACTTTCCCAGTATGACTAGCATGAAAACACAATTAAAATCAACTGAAGACAGTACCCATATAAGATTAACAAGACAGAACCCATATAAGATTAACAAGACAGAACCCATATAAGATTAACAAGACAGAACCCATATAAGATTAACAAGACAGAACCCATATAAGATTAACAAGACTGGAAGATAATATGATGGAAATAAATAGTAATATAAATACCAAAGTCAAATACGAAATGCATTCGATGAAACCAGACATGATTAATGAAATAAAGCAAGAAATAAAGACATCTTTACAAGACGACGTAAGAAAAGAAGTAAGAGAAATCGAAGATAAAAAAATAAGATCTCTTAATCTTATCATGTTCAATATGCAGGAAAGCGAAGACAAATCCGGCGCTGTAAGGAAAGAATTCGATATGAACAGATTTATGGAGTTGTGTTCTAGAATAGGAGTGAAAGATGTTGACGTAAAGACCTTATTTATACTTGGAATAACAGGGCAAAACAAATCAAGACCATTAAAAGTTGTATTAAACAACAAAAAGCATAGAAAGGACATCCTAGACTCAGTATCAAAAATCAAGAACCTGGCAACTGAAACAGAACTAAACAAATGTATAATAGTAGAGGACCTGACTGTCCAGCAAAGAGAGGCTAATAAAAAAAGAAGAACTGAAATTAATGCACAAAATAAACAAAAAGTAAGAAACCAACAATCCAATTCAAGGAAAGATAATAATGTTGTTGGAAGAATGTATACAGTGAAACAAAAAGATTGCGATCAGTCAGAAGAAACTATGGATGTGACAATTCAACCATTACAATCTCAGTCTCAACCTATACTTGTACCATTATCTGGCGCTATCGGAACAAGAGATGACATTCGCACTGTATTGTCCCTTTCTTCCATTGGAGATGATACAATTATTGGGGGATATGAAACACAGCAGGCGGACGTAATAGACTGCCTGCCAGAAAATGAAAAATAGATAATTTTAACATTTTTAATCACACTGACACTGTAAATAGCGCACAGTTGAAAATAATGTATACAAATGTAGATAGTCTTTTAAACAAGATGGATGAGCTTCATACAAAAATAATGGAAAACTATTATGACATTATTGCAATCACTGAGGTATATGCTAAAAATAAAGACCAAGATGACATATTTATTTCTGAATGGTAAATACCAGGGTATAATTTATATCTTTCTCCAGCAAAAATCTTTACTTGTCGAGGGTGTATTATATACACAAAAGAGAATTTAAAAACCGTCCAGATAGACGACAAGTAAAACAACTATGTGGTACATGTACAACTTGGAATAAGTTATGGAAATGATCAAAATATACTTATTACTTGTATATATCGCAGTCCCAGTGCTACAAACCCAGAATGTATTCAAGAAATTTATGAATTAATAACGAGGAAATCCATCAATAACATTAAATACTGTTACATTCTCAAAGTAGGAGATTTCAACTTTAAAGAAATAAACTGGGAGAACAACAATACCAGTGTAGGAATTGAGCATTTGGCAACAAAATTTTAGAATCAGTTAATAATGATGCATTCCTTTACCAACATGTACGTTCACCAACGAGATATAGGGGTGAAAATCAACCTAGCCTACTGGATTTGGTATTTACAAATGAAGAAGGAATGATAGAAAATATCGAACATAAAGCACCTCTGGGGAACAGCGATCACGAAACCCTCGAATTAAATTTCCAATTAGGAAAAAAAGAAAATGAAGACCGACACATCCACCAATCTTTTAGATTTTTTAAAGGAGATTATGAAACTATAAATAGTTACATGTCAGACATCACATGGGACTCAATACTGGCCCAAGGAGATGTTGATGAAGTATGGGACAGATTTGCAGATAAAATTTCAATTATTTACAAAGAATACATACCGGTGAGCAAATCTGGACCAAGAAGATTCAATACTCCATGGATAAATGAAGAGTCACTGACTGCTCTACTGAGAAAACGAAGACTTTGGAAAAAGTACAAATACTGTAGAAGCCCTCGAAATAAAGATAACTACGAAGAAGCGAAAAAGACTGCAAATCAGTTAGTCAGGCATGCCAAAATAGAATATGAGAAATCAATAGCCATCAAAATGAAAGAAGACTCCAAAATATTCTGGAAATATGTTCAGTCCAAAACCAAAACAAAGGAAGACATACCATGCATAAAAGACGACGAAGGAAATATCCACTTAGACAATAAAGAAAAGGCCGAATTACTTTACAACTTCTTCCAAAGTGTATTCACAATTGAAGATAATAGTCAGGAAATCACAGATTTCCCCAACAAAAAAAACGGACAAGACAAACAAATAAAAAACAGTAAAGCGGCAGCTGGACCTAGAAACAAAAGTTAATAGAACGAGAGAGTTGTAACATGAAATGTTGTAAAATATGGATAAATGGCTCAAAGATGATCAAAGATATACGTCCAGACAAAGATCCATACCATAATCGCGGGAGGGACCAAATGATAAAAAAGGGGAATCCGGAATTCGAGTGCCTGTGAGTTAGAACCCCGTTTATGGCGATATGTGATCTCCAGGTATTTCAGTTTCCTCCTCCAATAAAACTGACCGCCACGTTATAACTGAAATATTGTTGAAAGTGGCGCTAACCACCATTACCCTATATCCCTATAATTAAGTAATAAATTATATGAAACTTTGACCTTGTGATTGAATTCAGTTTACTCACAGTTTGAGACATTATTTTATCATATTTTTATCTTGTACACTATTTTGTTTGATATATCTTTTTATTGTTTTTTCTTAGTGCACAATGTCTAGCCAAATGACCTTTGCCACTGTGCACAACATACATTTTTGTAAGCTTATTAATATTAAAATTTATGGATTACACAAATTCATGATAAAGACCGATTAGTCATAATTAATATTGTGTGAGCATACGTATTTGAGACCACATATTATATGTAACTGGTTGTATTGTGGTATATTTGAATATTGTGTATTGATATTTCATTAAAAATAAATGTAATATCTTCCTAACAAAAATCATTAATGATCCATATTTTACAATATGCCATTAATTGGGCTACGCTAAAATACGGACTGTACTTATGACGCGGCCCCAATTTTGAGATTCTGACCGCAACGGGCTTATGATCTGACTGTAGGAGTCGCATACACAGACTAGACGTTTACATTATCTACATGTATATATTAGCTTCGTGCGTAATAAACGTTTTTTGTGCTGAAGACGTTGATGATATTTAAAATACAGCACATGTTGAATTGTACATTCTTGACTTTACCCATCCGGTTTAATCTAGAGTTTATTTATACAATATGATGTCACAGCTGTGGTATAATTTCGCTTGGTGGTGCAGTACTGTACATGGTACAAATCAACAACAAAATATATCCAACTAACATCTGAATTTAATTAACTACATTTTTATGGAGTGTACTACCGGTAACCTTTCCTTATGTCCATGTCTCTTTTTGCAATACAAAAATGTAGGTCAATTTTTTAAATATTAATTTCACGTCTTCAAACACCCAAATTCAAATATGTAATTAAGTGCTAACATTGTTATATTCCCATCATATAAATTAGAAGTAAAAAATATGAGGAGAATAGTCCCAGAAAAAACACACCATTTATATTTTTACTTATTTCTTTATTGGTATTGCGCAACTGGTCTCAAACAATCCACATTTTATAAGAGTCTGTCTTAAGGGAGAGTGGAAATCCAGGGGCGTTGGGCATGCGCCAACATTTTAACATCCAAAACCGGCACGGGCCAAATCAGACAGACTCGGAATACAATTGCGCGTAAGAAGTATGAAATAGCGACAAAAATAAATTTCCGAATTAAAAAAAAAAAATACTGAAAATAAAATCTGATGTTTAAAATCATGAGCCCATTCCAATAAAAATAAACAATCATATTATTGTCTTAGAGTGTCAACGTCGTAGGCAAATACTAACAACCCTTACAAAGACGGTGACGGGTCTATATTTATTCCGGATTCCCCCCGCTACCGTTATGAATGATGATGTGCATGTTTTAATAAAATAAAATGCAGGTGCGGATCCAAAAGTTCTTAAAGGGGGGTTAAAAAAGGGGGTTTCGGAACAGGGTGAATTGGTTTAATAATTTGATGTTTTCCTGCAGTAAAAAATGTGTGTTACAATACATATACCCGTTTTTATTGCTATTTACATGTACATGTCTGACAAATTGTTTATATTTGTAAAATTTAGTTGGATTAAATTGGAAAAAGAGAAATACTTCGACAGAGACGGAATTCACCTCAACCAAGATGGAAACAGGTGCTTCTACAATAGCATTAAAAAAGCTCTTCGGTTTAGTCTTAACAATTGAATAGCCACATATTCCACCAATGATGTCGACCTCCGGTAGCCCAGTTGCAACAAACGTTTCAGGGCCAACACATTTTTCAAAGAGATTCTTTCTTGTCTGTTGTCCGTTTTATTTAATTGTGTTATTAGTTAGTATGAATAGCCCATATTGTGCATACTGCACACTGAAGACCAGGGCAGCGTTCTTTTGCTCAAAAGTATTAATTCTGAAGCGATCCATGTTTGTTTTTTTGACATCTTCGTCACTCCAGGACCAATCCAAAGTCTACATTTCAGACGCAGGTAGTATCGAGAAGAGGTCACGTGATCACAATGGCGTTGACCAGTCTTCAAGATATTAAATTATAATGTGAAGGCTGTATAGTGGTTTTTATAACATTTGATGAATTCTTAACATTCATGACTTATCACCGGGTTTGCAGCAAGAAGTAACACGATGGTTGCCACATGTGGAGCGGGAACTGCTTAACCTTCCGCAGAGGACCTGAGTTCACGTCCGGTTTTGAATGGGGTTCGTGTTGCTCGATTTTTATGTTCCTGTGTAATGTTATGTAGATCATTGTCCTTTTTCTTTTGGCCATTGTATTGTCTGTCCTTCGATTTATGACTTCTGATTAGGCCAAGAAAAAATACATGCGTTTCCGCTAACATGCTGTAAAATATTGGGGTTGGATAGGAGGAAATTTGTTTTATTTTTTATATTTAGCTAGTTTCTACAGGGGAAACATTCTGACTTTAATATTACTTGTTCAAATATGGTCCCAAAAACTTTAGGGTAGACACAACAAATTAGATCGGTAGGGTTAGCGGAAACACATGTATTTTTTTTCCCCTTACCCCTTGGTATCTTCAATCTTTTCTTAACACATCCGTACATGGCCGCAGACATTATTTTTGTCAAATACATAAATTTATCCAAAATTATAAAATTGTTTGGTAAGAAGCACATGAAATGATAATAAAAATCGAATTCACCGTAAAATGTACGTCTAGAGAATTGGGGGAGGGATTCAAATTCGGTAAAGTGTTGCTCTTAAATGCTGCTTACAAGAATGTTTGTATCACTGAACCAATAATAACGGTATCGTCATTATATGATCGTCGCTCTCATCAGTGGCAACTGGTAACTCGTCTATCATGATGTCAATTTTTGTTCAACCCATCTGTGGTTTTAATAGTTAACGTGCTTGTCTCGACTACGGTAGATCGAGGATTAGAGCCCCAATCAAAGACTATGAAATTGGTATTTATTGCATCTCTGCTAAGCACGCGGCGTTAAGAAGAAAGTGCAAAGACTGGTTGGCTCGGAATCAGGATAATGTGTCCGGGTCATGGTCCGAGTGGGACAATATGCCTATTCGCAGACAGTTGTTTACTTTTAGTGAGCTACATGTAGCACTAAAAATCGTCATAGTATATACATCATGTGTCATATATGGTCTAACTACGTGTCATATAGTCTTCCTATGTGTCATGTACAGTCTTCTCACTTGTCTTTTGGTCTGTATGTGTCCTATAGTCGTGCTACATGTCTTATATCTAGATGTCTTACATTCTATCGAGTCTCACGTGTCCTGTAGTCTATCTAAATGTCATGTAGTTTTCTCACTTGTCTTATGATCTACCTGTCTGATATTCTTTCTACATGTCTTATAGTCTATCTACATATCTTATTGGGGACAAATATACAGTTTGATTATCCTTGATCATGTCAATTGATTAATTTCTTTGAATCATGCCAACAGATTGCAGGGACTGCATTGACCATTTACCTTGATTTTTGTAATTGATCCATTGTAGCAAGAAGGCACAGATCATTCTTTGAATACACATTCATAGGCAATTGACCCATGTTCATAATTATACATTGTTATTCTTGTGTTACATCATCTATGCAGATTTCTTGTAAGAATGACTAGAACTAATCAGTAATAGGGCAGCTGAGTGACATTTTATCCTTCATAGTAAAGTACAGTAGAACCTGTGCAATCCGACACCTGAGTTTTCCGACATCCTGTGACATCCGACAAAAAATGATGGTCTCAAAGTAGTTTTGTTAACTAAATAAAACCTGGGTATTCCAACATCCTGTACAATCCGACACATTTCCCTGGTCCCTTGGTGCTTTCCATTATCCGCTGGTGGAATGTTACTGGGTTGCTGCTGGTTTGAGGATAGTCACGTAACAAATGACACGGCCTAAGGCAATAGATGTAAGTTTGCCTGAGCGCCATACCAATCGAACTACTGGTTTGGTAAAATGCCACCGTTACATGCATCTACTCCTACTCTGGATCTACATCTCCTTGTGCACCTACAGGATACATAAAAAATAAAAATGTATACACATAAATGGCATTCATTGATCACACTCTAATTTGAACTAGAACTTTGATCACACTCACTGAAGATACCCCCAGCCCCTTTTTCTAATCAAATTTCAAATATTTCAATTTTATACAGTTGTCACAATTAAATTATATTTCTTCATGCACATCTACATAGGGTAATTTATCCTGCATCCATGAATTTTTGCGACCTTATAAAGGGGGTCGAATAACATTGAGTCGTAGTAGGTCTTTGACTTAATAAAGTTTCTGGTACCCTTTGACGGTAGAGAGCAAACTTAAGGTAACGTAGTTGTATCATTGAATAATTTTGTTTGTAATGTATTGTGACAGGAATAAACCATTAACATACCATTTGTAGTAAAGATCACTTGTTCTGACCTCCCATTCCGAGTGATTGTAATTCTTTTCCCCAAGCATAGATGGTGGAATTCTCATCCAAGACATCTGTCCAATTCCAGCTTGACCAACACCATAAAACATGATAGTTGTATATTTAGTAATTTTTGGTATATCAATTTAAGTTAAAATTTTATATATTTAAGGATTGTTTTTAATTTTTGAACAAGTTATAGAGTGTAACCTGTTCCAAAATTTAAAACATTCCTTATAATTTAATTTTCAATTATTTTACCTTATTTTTGGCAACGTTATTGGGAACGTAAACATGGAACTATATGAATTTTCTGTTGCGGAGGAATATGTTTTCAATGTCATGTGACCCAACCCAGGTTATACAATATAATCTGGTTTGCTCCATGTCGATTAGCTAATGAAATTGAACGTTACAAACCAACTGACTAGAAACAGAGAGCAGCACTAAGAAATTTGCATGTGGAGTGAATGTCGTATTAGGTCAGTGTCAAAAGTGATGTTATTTATCTATGCCTTGACATAATTTTTCTGTGTTCATACTGATCACTGTAGTGTTATGATTGAAAAATGTGTACAGTGTTTATATTCATGAAATGGGCAATGCACAACTGTTTTGGTTCCCGCTACAAATATATTTTTGTATCAAAAAAGTCCGGTCCAGTGTTTTTATTTCAAATTTTCATCATAGCCNTATCATTAATAATAAATTAATGAATAATAAATTCAAATTTTCTATTTAAAATAAATCTCATTTACAAAACCACTGATATTTGTTCAATTTTTAACGCTGATTTAAGCTTTAGTCGCAACAAATTTTTATTTTTCTCTTTAAACTGTCGAAACATAACATTTATTTAACTGTAAAATTCACAAATAAAATTCACCCCCCTCTTTTTTCCCCCTTTTTTTCTTGTTTAAATCAATGATCAACAATATTCCAGATTCTATATTTATAAACTATTGACCTGAGTAACCTTGCTAAAGCATGCGGAGTCAGTGTGTTTTAAATCGGTCATCCAATCAGGACACTCATTATTGTCCAAGATAAAAATACATCGCTAAAATTACCTGTTCTCCATTGCAACTCGTAAATTTACATAGAAATCGGAGATATTTCGTCATAAAACTTCACACATGGTTTTGTCTATGATATTTCTTGAAGACAAACATAAAATTGTATTGCATTTATCAATATTTTATGAGTATCGACAGTTTTTTCAACACCGTATCTGTTCACGTGACTACACATGCTACTCACAGTGACCTGTGACCCACATTAGCGCGTCTGAGAAGTCTTTTCTAAACCTGGTATATAATTAAAAATGTTTTATTTAAACTCTAGTTGAGTTACAGATAAAAGAAACATAGGACATTATGTTTATGTTTATGTTAAGATATACTGTATCAGCCTTGCCCTATACATCCCTCCTGATACTTGCTGTGATAACGTTGGTATCAAAATAAAACCATATTCCATATAATCTGTGTTATATATCTAAAAATAATTTGCTAATCTTACGAAAACAAGGGTTGTTCCTGGTTGTTGCCTAACTGTACATCCCCTTGTCGAGGAACAAGTCGCAGTGGTGGTTACGGTGCAACTGAGCCATGTGATTCTGATGTTGCAGGTGTATTTGTTGCAGATGGTGAATTTTGCTCTTCATGATCTTTTCTACAAAACCAAAATTACATTTAATTATGGGTGCATTCAACATTAGTACACATACTCTTTTTTTGGTGAATTTAAGACATGTAATCAGTAGAACAAGCCAAGGTATCGATCTGTTATGACATATGACAGCTAATGCTAACACATGCAAAACACATCATGCTGAAGCTCTATACCAAATATCAAATCATTCTGCCCTGAGAAAAGTGTGACGAAAAATTGTATGTTTACTCAATATCATAAAAAAATTCAAAGTATCGACAACCAGGAAGTAGATGGCGGACAACATAATGAGTAAATAAATAATCAAAATATTGACAATTCGGGGAATTCCGAATGTTTTGGTGTAAAATTTGTTAAAATCTATCCAGAAATGACTTCATAATAAAAAAAATAAAAAAATATGGTTTTGTTTGATTATATATAGGGATTTTTTTACATTTCCAAATTCTTTTGACAGATGACTGTGTACATGTTTAACACTGGGCCACCAAAATATTTAATTTCCATCCCTGAGCAACACAAATGTGTGTATGGTATTCACAACAATCATGACCACATAGATGAGGGGAACAGGGTGAAGGGGGACAGGCAGTCTTTCCGAAGGATCGTCGGACCGTCAGACCTGGCCGGTAAAAATCAGCATGGTTCGATAATGTTTATCGGAACTCCGGACCGAAAGTCTGACGACTGATTCGGTAATTATCTACAACTGTATTTCTCCTGTTTTAATACTGCCACGATCTGCTCTTTGTCGGTAAGAAAATAGTTTATGTAGTTCATCAGAAAGTCATTGATGATGATGGTATTGTTCACTATTGAGGCCTAGATTTGTTTAATTTCGTTCAATAACAAACAACATTGGCGCCATTTTAAAGGGGACGCAACCCGACATTGTGCTATGGGAAATGTTGACCGAACTTTTTGTCCGAAGCTACTTTAAGCAAAACGAACTTCTGATTAAATTTTTTCTCATTTCTGTGACATAAATCATAATACTCATGTTTAATATGTTCACATTTTCGAGTGTTGGCCATTCAAAATTCGTTGCAATGCACGGTGACGGTTCACATTTTAATCCATCCACATTGATATTTTATACTCGACACCGGGTTAATATTACGATCTATCGAACTGTTTATTTACATACATACATATCCCCGTGGAACCAGTAATGACGTACCTACGCAGATAATTGTTTGTTACCGTTTGACGATAGATTGTTGTTTTAAAATTTCTGTATAAAAATAAAGAATTTATTCTTTTCTATCGATTTAATTTGTACGAAAGCCCAATGAGCTCATTTTCGTAGCTAAAAAAAATGTTTTTTTCGCATTATAACGCGAAACTTTCGCGAATAAATGCGTAACTTTCACGTTATAACGCGAAAATTTCGCGTTAATACGCGTAACTTTCGCGTTATAACGCGAAACTTTGCTTATAAACGCAAATCATTAACATAAACCCCCAGTTTATCGATTGAAAACATTACGGCTAATGCGAAGAAAAAAATATTCTGATGTCTGTGATGTTGCTTTGTTTATTTTGAATGAACTGCAGAATTCGGGACAGCTTCATGGCTACAAATGGATGCATAACAAGTGTGAACTCTCTGGATTAACAGTTTCTCGAGACACAGTGTATCATCTCATGAAAATTTTAGACTCAGATGCGATATTGAAACGGAAGAGAAGAAGGCTACATAGACGGCAATATGTCAGCAATGGTCCTGATAATGTATGGCATATTGATTCCTATGATAAACTGAAGCCGTACGGCATAGCTATAAATGGATGTATTGATAAATTTTCAAGAAATATTATTTGGTTGGAGGCCAACTCAACCAACAGCGAAAATTAAAATTTCTGTGGTATGTGATCCGTTTAGGTCACATTGGTCATGTGACATAGGTTTTATCAATATCAACAAAACCACGTGCAGTTTATACACACACAAAAAAACAACATACAAATTGTACTGACCGCATCTGAATGAGAGTCCTCAAAATAATATAGCAAAGCGCAAATTTCCAAACTTGTAATC
>MJUT01013641.1:538647-579823 GCA_002080005.1 Gigantidas platifrons
AGAAAACCCCCCCCCCCCCATTTTAAAGTAACATTTTAGATTATTATAATTTTGATATTGAAATTTATATATATATAAATATAAAACCCACCTAATTTTATATATTTCCGACAGCAATGAGAAATCTCCCCCCTTTTAGTAATGTTTTTGATTATTATAGTTTTATTTTCTATAGACAAGTTTTACTATACTTTTGTCTAATCCTGTTGATGATACTAGAATTTCTATATACAAATATAACCCACCTAATTTGATGTTTCCAAAAAAAAATATATCCTTTGTACAGAGATGAGGAATTCAATAAATACTTTTTTTTTGCTATATAGACAAGTCTTAACCATGTATTTTTTTCAATCTTGTTGAATATTAAAATTTCTATATGTGATCTATTTAATTTTATGTTTAATCTTGATACCAAAAAAATATATCCTTCCAACATATGTTGAAATCCACCCCCCTTTTTTTTAACAAAGTAAATTTTTAGATGATTATTATTTTATTTGCTAAAGACAAGTTTTACAACATACATTTGTTCAGTCTAAACTTGTTGAATATTGAAATTTCTATAGGTGCCCCCATCTAATTTGATGTTGCAAGAAAAAATATCCTTCAAAATCCATTGATGAGGAATTCAACCCCCCCCTTTTTAAAATTTTTTTTGGTGATTATTAGTTTATTTGCTGAGACAAGTTTTACAAACTAAACATTTGTCCAATCTTGTTGATATGATACATTATTGTATTGAACATTTCTATAGACACCTGTTGATATTTTAAATATTCCATGAATGAGCAACACTGAATGTTCATCAGCTGATGGAAAATTACCAGTCAATGTCTGCTTCAGTATTTACCAGGAGAAAATAAAATCAATAATCATTGTTAATTTTCTTTTTCAACATGTGTGTACTCAGTACACTGCTGATGAACACTTCACATTATGCACTTGTAATCAAGTAATCAGTTATGACTCTTCTGATTATATTGCTGCAATGCAGATTTATAAAAGGGAACTAGTTTTGGGGCTCTAGGAGGGGGATGTTAGTATTTTTCTCTTCTGAAAAAAGGAAACTAGTCTTTTTTTGGGGGGTGGGGGTGTACTGTGGTGGTTAGTATTTTTCTCTTCTAATAATATAAGATCCACAAAAGGAAACTAGTTTTGGGGTGGGGTAGTTTTCTTTGTTGAAAAAAAAATACTGATAAATCAGAGTAAATTAATTGTTTATTGATTCAGCATATTTTGTATCTGAGTTAGATATTCTGTATCAAATAATACTAATAAATCATTGAGTGAACAAAAAAAAAATTAAAGATTTATTGTATCTGTGTATTATTAAACAGCCCTAAATTTCATGCTATAACTGTAGTTAATTTGCTACTGGTATATTGTTTTCAACCCTAAAAATAAACTGTTTAGCTACCATTTTGCTTATTCTTTTTGTTGCTGTGTATATACTATTATTCTACATTCATCTGTAATGACCCCCCCCCCTAAAAAAAAACAAAAAAAAAAACGACTAAAAATAAAAAAAAAACCAAAGAGAAAGATGAAATATTACACTGAAACATCTAGTTCTGTGCAGTGTCTAAATGAAGAGTTAAATATTCTTTGATAAGGTTCATTATTGTAATTTATGCATAATTTTATTTTTGCTGAATATTAAATTCATAGCTGCAGCTTCAGTTGTATATATTTTAGGACATAACATGTCAATTTATTTTAAGCACACCTCTATAAGTAGAAGTACATTTATGTCGTGACATGAAAACATGTCATTTTGACAAGAAAAAGCAACAACAATTTTGTCAGATTTATGTGTCCTCAAACTGTGATGAAACATTAATCAAGGTTAAAGAATGTGGAAAAATTTCATCCATCACCCTCTGCATTCAGATTCAAACTCATTATGTGATAAAGTTTGTCAGTGACTTGGGACAGGTCTAGATCGGTGGTTTTCTCAGGGTACTCTGGTTTCCTCCACCAATAAAACTGACCATCATGATATAAATAACTGAAATAGTGTTGAAAGTGGCAGTAAACACCCTAATCCCTAGCACAAACTCATCCTGTAATTTCTTACTCGGAAGTGAACAACAGGAGTTGCTAAATTAACCATTCTGAAAGTGTTATCAACGTTTCAGTTTCCGTTTTAACCAGTGCAGATTTTTAAAAGTTAAAGTATAATATATGGCTCTAAATACCCCCTTATTATATAACTCATTTGACTGTATGAAGTATGTTTTGTAAACTCATAATATATGCATATCCCCCACTGGAGGAAATAATATAAATGGAGGTTAATTAAGGTTATGGTGTTTAATGCCACTTTCAACAATATTTCAGTTATATCGTGGTGGTCAGTTTTATTGGTGGAGGAAACCAGAGAAAATCACTGACAAGATTGATAATAATTCTAAAATGAATTGAAATTTTATAACTTTTGTTAAATGGGCAAAATTTAAATACCCTACCTTTAAAAGTACAAATCAAATTGTGTGAAAAGAATATTTAGAATTTCATAATACTAATAGGCCTATTGATTTAGGAAATTTGCTATCCTTCTAGTACAAACAAAGATATACACTCCTTAGAAATTCTTACAATGGACTTCCTGTTTCTTTAAATGCTATCAGTTATTGGAATCAATGTGTAGATTTGATTATTTCTTAACTTTAGTGAACCCATATGATTGGATTATGTCAGATAAGCAGTAATGGAATGTATGATGTAATATTACACAAACTAACTGCACGTACACACACAGTCCTCACGACAAGCACCCACCGGTAATCCAGCCCAAGACCAGTCAAACTTTGTTTGGACCAGTAATTTTTTCATTTTTTATTTAGAACTATATAAAAATGAATTCAAGAATTTTATTTGGACCAGTAAATTCAAATTTTCATTTTGAAGGACTGTTATACAGTCAAACCTGTCTTATGTGACCTTCCAAGTAAACATTGAAATAGGGTCACCTAAGACAGGTGGTCACTCAATACAGGTTTAATTGATATGAAATTCACTGTGATAGGAAATTAAAATTAAGGTTATATATATACAAGTTATTCCTTAATAGATTTGCATTAACATGGTGCTTAACGCCACTTTAAGCAATAGATTTATCAAGATATTTGTTATTTTCCAATCATGGAGCCCAGTACTGAGCAAAATAATCATTTACAAATTAAAGAACATAAAATACACATATGATTTGTAATAATTAAATGTAATTTGAAATCATATTGAGACAATACAAAAAAGTTTTGGAGACACACGGTGACACTGAAGTTCAAGGGGGAGACAACCCATAAAAGCATATTTCAGTTATATCATGGTGGTTGCTTAATAGAGGTTATCTCTGAAGCAGGTCTGACTTTTATCAAGTTTTCAAGTTAATTTATTTTGACATACATTAAAAAAAAATTATGTAATAACCCCATCCTGTTGTGACAAGTGGGTTATATAATAAAGAGAAGTTGACTATATGAGGCTCTTCAAGAGAGTATAATTGTGGACATGCAAATTATATTTTATATTGCTATTCTGGGGCACATGGCCAAAAGGACCATATAGGAGTTATTGTATTTACTTTTTGTATATCATTATCATCTAAATATTATTTTCAAATCATTGCTATGTCACCAGTTAAGGGGGAAACAACCCATAAAAGCATATCTGTTGGGATGTTCCATTTATTACAGAGAAATTCAAGATGGCCACCACCACAAGGCATGGTGCAAAAAGGAAAAAAAATTAATGAACTTATTTTGTGTTTTTTTTTAATGAGCATCTAAAATTCAGTATAATATAGTAATATAGGAATAGTTTTAACACTAAATATAGATATTTTTGGGAATTTTTTTTTTTTTTTATAATCTATTCTTGAATGTTCATTGGAATTGGGATTTTATTGCCCAATAGAAGATTAAAATATCTCAATTTAGTACATAAAATATGTCCAGAATAAGATGTACTGAACATTTTATTGTCTTCTCCCTCGAGAACAGTTTTGCTATAGTGTTGTCTGGTGGGGGTATAATGCCCTCACTTTTGGATCAGGCACTATGCATGTACCTCACTAGACAACACTATTGGAAAACAGTTCCCTCAGGAGAAATGAAAATTATGCCTGGTGGAAGTTTGAAATGTCCCCATCATTGTTGATATAGCACTCAGTGCAAATATGTCAATAATAAGACTATTTAATATATTATTCAATGAACATTGCATGTTTTAAGAATGCCAAGTGCTAGTTGGAAATATCACCTTTATCACAAAAGTGCAAATATTTTAATATGTAATGAAACAATTTAATTAATCTGTTCTCACACTGTTTTTTTATATTTATAAATTATACCATCATTATTGTACAAGTTAGATATATTACTATTTAAACAAAGGAAGTGACACATTGGATATACATTTTTGTAACAGGTTTCTTTTTCCACACGAGTACTCAGATTGCCTTCAAAAAATAAATCATTTATGCCCAATACGGGCAGCTTCTTTTGTTTCAACAGTACTGTATCTTTTACTTGTCTGGTGCATAATTGATCCCATGACAAGTCCAATATTGCTACAAATATCCACTGATCATGAGCAGCTTGTAGACACGTGCCAATTATTGACCTTTTATTTTGCAGGAGTTGGTTATGGTATGGTAATAATCTCAGGAATCGTATGTGTGTACTACAACATCATTATAACGTGGACATTATACTTCCTGTATATGTCGTTCCGGGCAATACTTCCATGGAGTACGTGTTCCAATTCATGGAACTCGGACAACTGTTATTTGCATACAGAAAACAGTACAATGGGAGATAACTCTACATCATTTAAGTGGAATGTGACGGCTTTAAGCAGCATGGCATACAATTTAACAAATGGTGGTAATATGACAGAGAATGAGTTAACAAATGAAACAGCAAAACAAATTACTCCTAGTGAAGAGTTCTGGCAGTAAGTTATGTTACATATGGTGCTAATTAAGTTGTTTATGTTTGCTAATTCATGAAGCTGCATCTGTGATGTAATGGTTAGCATGGTCGCCTCGAGTGCGGTAGATTGTGGGTTCGAGCACTGATCGGGTCAAACCAAAGACTATGAAATTGGTATTTGTGGCTTCTCCACAAAGCACACATCATTAAAGAGAAAGAGCAAAGACTGGTTGGCTCGGAATCAGAATAATGTGTCGGGAGTGGGTGACATGTCAATCCAACTAAGCGTCTCATTGAAAATTAACTTGTTCTCGCCATGATATAGCTGAAAAATTACTATCTTGGCGTTAAGCAACAATCACCCACTCGCTCACTAATTCATGACTGAAAATTTTAATATTAGTTTAAACATGTAAATTTTATACACATTTTCAAAATGTTTTGGAGTTTCTACTAAATGTCAAAACTCATACCATCACTATTTGGTAAAATAAGCATCATAAGTAATAAATGTACATGTATATAAAGTAATATTTTTGGACATAAAACTATTTTTGGGGCTGTCTTGGTCGTGATCGTATCGAAGTTGAATTTACAACTACCTATCACCACTAAAGCTGTGACTTCGAATCCGTTCATGGTGAGGTGTACTCGATACAACATTATGTCATAGGTCAGTGGATTTCTCCGGGTAGTACTCAGGTTTCCTCTATCAATAAAACTGACCACCACGATATAACTGAAATCTTGTTGAAAATGGCGTTAAACACCAAACCAAACCATAAATATTTTAGTATTCATTTTGAAATATTTCAGGAGGCATGTTCTACATATGACAGATGGTATAGAGAACATGGGTGGAATCAGATGGGAGCTGTTGATATGTTTAGTGGTAGCATGGGTTCTGGTCTTCTTGTGTTTATGTAAGGGTATCAAATCCTCAGGCAGGGTAAGAAATATAGATTATCTTATTAGTGTCAATGGTATATTAATATTTTGTCACTCATGACTAGATATTATTTTATTTTTATATGTCACTGACATACAAATATAAAGTTTCCTTGAATGAATTGTTGTAAATTTAAGCAGTTACATGTTGGTAATATTTTTATTTCCCATAAAAGCATTTTCATAAAAGTTGACAATACAGTGGTGAGTGGAACTTGGGCAATCCGACACCCGAGTTTTCTGACATCCGACAAAAATTTATGGTCCCAAAGTATTTCTGTTAAACTAAAATAAAACCTGAGTATTACGATATCCTGTACAATTTGACACATTTCCCTGGTCCCTTGGTGTGTCGGATTAGACAGGATCCACTGTACAAGTATTGAGGAGAGCTACTAATAACCTCTGGTTGTATGTAATCCTCATAAAATAAATAGAAAATTAAATTAAGTATTGTCAGAATCTACAAAAATTCTAACATGTGAAAATATTCATAATCTCTTTCTTACATAATGTCATATTAAGGTCAAATTTACTTTGACCTGAAATGAAATACAAATAATAAACTATGTAACTTTTTAAAAGGAAAGTTATTTTAGTTAGAGAATTAACTACCTCACCTCACCTTCTACAAATAAATAAAATTTAAATCAACTTAAATTGAAAAGTCAATAGTCATTCAGTCACTTTAAATTCATTCAGTATTTAAAATATAATCTACACTTAGTCATAGTTATTATTTACATTTTAAGCGATTCAGAATAACAATAAGATCCTTCCCACTAATGGCCACCCCTCTAATGAATTATTGGGTCAGATTTAAGATGAACTGAAATTGTAAAATACTAAATAATATCCCCCCCAAGAGAGGACATCCCTCTTGTAAGGCCACTTTCTCATGGTAGCCTTATAAAGGGGCTGGCTTGATGATATTTTGATATTTTCATGATCTTGGGTATATGTGTGAGACAAATAGTTTTCGTCCTGTCCGTCCATCACAAAAGTTTGTACATGCAACTCCTACATTTTAGATGAAATTTGCCCAAAACTGTGCATGCTTGTATTTAAGAATATCAGGATTTGCATACAATTCAGGGATACATTTTTTTCGTTATTTAACTGAATTCAGTTAAGTTCCTCTGAAAATTACTGGACATAGTCAGGACAGGTCAAAAATGACCATTTTGAAAGTAGGTGTAGATGGTTTCGGCCATTTTTCATTAATTTCAGTTATTTTATTTTCTAACCAGGAAACAATTATAGCAGATGAATCAGACTATTTTTAAATGAGTTATTTCCCCTTTTGACTTAAGATATTTGATCAAAAATGAAATAACCTATATTTATTTTATATTTTTATATTAAATTTTCAGGTTGTGTATTTTACTGCAACATTTCCATATTTAGTACTACTGATTTTGTTGATAAGAGGTGTAACTTTACCAGGAGCTTCTGAGGGACTCAAGTTCTATCTTATTCCACAGTGGGAAAAACTAGCTACTTTTCAAGTAAGTTTTGTTATAGAGAGCTAGTACTAAGTTGAGGGTTAGGGGGTTATGGTGTTTAATGCCACTTTCAACAATATATCAGATATATCATAGCAGTCACTAATTTAAGACTGAGAGTAAGTACAAACCAGCAGTTGAGGAACAGTATTTTTCTTCATGTTTTTGTTTATCTCTTAGTTACTGTGTGTTGACTGAGTGCCGAATACCACAAAATGGGTGTATAGACGGACTCTAGCCAACGTCTGTAACTTTGCACTCGTCAACAGTGGGTTAATTTATATAAAAACCATCATTTTAGGTTTGTTTTGTAGCTGATCTTTATGTAGTATTTGCAACACGTTTTTCTTCTTTAATGATTTTAATATTCCTATTCTTTTTCAAACTGATTTGATTGGATGTAAAGCAATGAATTGGGACCAATTGAAATGTTTTAAAATGTTGCGGGGTATAATTTATGACTACAAAGATTTTTCTGTCAGGTGACCTATGGGTGATTGCAAAAATAATACAATACTGATGTAAGATGTATTAAAACCAGTGACAAGTGATATAAAACACCTGATTATGTGATAAAGTTTGTCACTGACTTGCAACTAAGTAAGGTAAGTGGTTTTCTCCAGGTACTCTGGTTTCCTCCACCAATGAAACTGATCACCACAATATAACTGTAATATTGTTAAACGCCATAACTTTAACCCCTATAGCACACCTGTATTTAATGTAGTAATTTTAATTTTAGGTATGGGGAGATGCTGCAGTACAGATATTCTATTCTGTTGGTATGGCTTGGGGAGGATTAATTACTATGGCTAGCTACAATAAATTTCACAACAATGTATACAGGTAGGTAGATTTGTTCTTGGAACTTGTATTCTTGGACACTATTTCCTGGAAAAGTTTGATGGAGGTTGAAAAGATTGTCTTCTTAATAGAGATAAAAAAAAAAAAAAATGAATGTTTTAGTTCATGTAATAAGATATAAAATTAAAAGCAAGAAATACCATGCCGTTAGAACAATTCAAAAATTTAATCTGTAAATTTGAGAAACAGAGGCAAAATTGATACCGCTAAGACACACATACATGACTGTTCACTCTCCTGGCTTGACACACATACATGACTGTTCACTCTCCTGGCTTGACACAGGATTGTCAGTAAACAATGACGGGGTTAAACTAGTTTTATGTACCTAAACTTCCCCCCTGAGTGAAATGATGTATTCATACAAGTAGTTTTCCCACCCCCACTTGTTCAGCATTGTTGTAAAGAACGCAAGTCCTAATCTTGAATTCTATGCGTAATATATTTATTTTTGTTGACACAGAAGTTGTCGGATGTATAATAATCTTTAGAGAATACCGAAGGGGCAATAAAAAAATGGGCAATCCAGAGAAACTGGCAACATAGAGTACACAAGATGAAGACAAACAAAAAAACTCAACACAATATGTGTTGGACACCACTATACTCAAACAAACACAAATAACGTAACTAAGACATAGTTCTATATTAAGCTATGATATTTATTTTTGTAGAGATGCTATGATCGTCCCTTTGATAAACTGTGGAACCAGTATATTTGCTG
Organism: Gigantidas platifrons; assembly: GCA_002080005.1. NCBI lineage: Eukaryota > Metazoa > Mollusca > Bivalvia > Mytilida > Modiolidae > Gigantidas > Gigantidas platifrons. The sequence goes on from MJUT01013641.1 coordinate 547,629, forward strand.
GATTAGTTATATTTTCTATCCTTGGATTCATGGCTCATGAGACGGGAGATAAAATAGAAAATGTTGTTACACAAGGTAATTATCATACTTTTCTAATGATAAGCTGATACATAGAATTCATATTGTATGTCAATCATGTTTTTTACTTACAAAGACATTGAGTTCGAATCCCGCTCTTGGCGAAGTGTACTTGATGCAACATTATGTGATGAAGTGTGTCAGTGACTTGCGACAGGTCGGTGATTTTCTCCGGGTACTCCAGTTTCATCCACAAATAAAACTGACCGCCACGATATAACTGAAATATTGTTGAAAGTGACGTTAAACACCATAACCCTAACACCAACATGTATGCACGAGGAAGATCTTGCTTTAGGTTTAATAATGATTTGATTATAGAACATGAAATATGTATTACCTGTCATAAATACCGTCAATTCTTGTATTATCCTACTATTATTAGTTACTTTCTTTGATGAATTGAGTAATATTACTGTCACATTATAAAAGTAATTAGTTTTACCTCTGATTACTGGAATGCTTGATTAATTCTAAATACAAAAAAATGTATATGATTTGATAAAAAAAAGAAGACACATAACTGATATTGGAAATACAATGAGACCTGTCTAAACCAAACACTGAATAAATCAAAATCCTGTATAAACCCAACTGTTAATTAAGTACCAATGTAGGAAATCTTTATTTTAACCTGTATACACTGAACACCTGTCTATTCTGAACACAAAAGTTAGTCCCAAGGAGGTTCAGTTTAGACAGGTTTTCCTGTAATATCATTTTGATTGAAATTTTAAGGGAGTGCATTTAAATAGACACTAAATCATGGTACAATTAATTTATGTAGAATTGATTTTTCAGAATGTTGGGTGTATTTTCAATGCTTATAATAATGTTGTGCTTTTTTTTCTTTTTTCAGGTCCAGGATTAGTTTTTGTAGCTTACCCAGAAGCTGTTGCTAAGTTACCGATCTCACCTTTGTGGGCGGTACTTTTCTTTTTAATGTTGTTAACGATTGGATTGGACAGCCAGGTAACTTTATTTTTACGATATTCAATCTCTAGGTTTTAATTGTCCATTATATTGTACACCAAATCACAGTCAGGTTTTTGTATTATATATATATTGTTTAATTTTTAATGCTAGATAATCAGAATTTATTTGCTTGGTTGTTTTTTTTTACTCGTAAACCTTCAAATAAGTAACTTTCTACCCAGAATAATAATATAGATTGATTGGGTGTTTAATGCCAACTTTAGCAGTATTTCAGCTTTATCTTGGCATGAACAAATTTTACATATAAACTTATAAGATGAAATAAAAACAATTTCTTTAAGAACTTGATGAATTTTAAATGCATATTATTTTATTTTTATTTTACTTGTCAAAACCTAACAGGGGCCCGGGTGGCTCAATGAGTTAGGTCGCTGGATCTAACAACTCGTACAAGCCTATCACCAATACGGTGTGGGTTCGGGCCCAGCTTTGTAAATTACAAAAAAGGGTACACTCGACTCGCAACCGCAAGTGATAAAGTTTACCAGTTGCTTGCCCATGGTCGGTGGTTCTCTCCAGGTACTCCGGCTTCCTCCGCCACTAAAACTGGTCGCCATGATATGCTGAAATATTGTTGAAAGTGGCGTTAAACACCAAAAATCAATCAAAATCAATCAATCAAAACCTAACAAAATCCAGGACCAAATGAAAATGTTATTAGAACCTTATTACATATTATTTCCCAAATTTTAATTATGAAAACAAGAAACACAAACAAATCTTTGGGTTAAATTGGATTGGAAATGAAACATTTATGAAAAAGGAGAATTTCCATTCACAAATTTATCATATATTCTAGAAATCAAATTGTAATAATAGTTTTAATGAAGTCTGTTGAAAAAAAAAAAGATAGTGGGAGATAACATTATAGAGGTTAAAGTTAGGGTTATGGTGTTTAATGCCACTATTAACAATATTTCAGTTATCTCGTGGCGGTCTGTTTTATTGATGGAGAAAACTGGAGTACCTGAAGAAAACCACCCACCTGTCGCAAGTCACTGACAAACTTTATCACATAATGTTGTATCGAGTGTACCTTGCCTGAACAGGATTCAAACTTTAGTGGTGATAGGCACTGATTGCATAGGTAGTTGTAAATCCAATTACCATATGATCTCGACCACACAAACCCTGATAACTTAATAGACATGTTTTACATGTATCTGATCAAATCCTAAAGATTTAATTTTTCATCTTGCACTGTGTATAAATTCTTATCTACTTGTGTCTAGCACTGTTTCAAATAATTAAACAAAATTGTCACTAATTCAATTTTTTTCCTATTTCACTTTTCTGAAACACTTTTAATGTGATGTTTTGATGGCTATAGAAACAAAAAACTGTAAGGATAAATGAAATAATCTGTGCATCAATAGTTGATCAAGTTGACCCTGACCCTATATGTCACATGACACACATGTGACATATTATTTTGTACATGTATGTTACATTATATTGATTGATATTTTGTCAAAGCATCGTGTTCTGAATCAATACGTTGGATATTCAATATCAGGTATATATTTGTATACATATATTTGATAATCGGGACATTTTTTTGCTCATTATATATATGAAAAAACACGATAGTAAAGAAAAGAACTTAAAGTCTTTTGAAACATTCTAAAAAATTGTTTTTGATTACTAGAAATCAAAAAGATGTTTGTTTCTTTCAATTATGATACACTAACAGTCATAATTTTCACAAGATATAAAGCACATTTCTTTTTCTACATTTTGAGAAATTTTGTAACCAAAATTTCTTCTATTTTCTCATGAAAAAAAATATGGTTAAAATTATACCTGTGAATTATATCTGGCAACTAGGGCCATTCTCTACACCAACGATAATATATTCCTAAATCTCAAGCAATTTAAAATAGACTACACATACACATAGAAACAGTGGGATTAACCTTTGAACTATACATCTCGAAATGATGTATGAATATTTATGGTTTGAAGATTTAGTGGTTGATGTCGCAGAATGGCTCTGATTAGCTTTTGTTTGACAAAACAGATGTGAAAATTGATATTTTTAGTGTGTTTTTTTTAAGATATTGAGTACCCAATTTGTATTGTAATAACAGAACATCGCAAAACTTGTTTTTATTCATCTGATCAACTCGTGATGCCATTTTATTCCAACATGAAACAAATCTCCTAAGACTGTGATATGGTGTACGTAATTTATTGGTAATAGAATAGATGACACACTTTATATATTTCTCGTTTATTTCCACTAACAGACAAAGAAACCCATTTAATAATTTCATTTTAACATGGACACCCATATTTTATCATAGTTCATTAAGAAAAAAAAACATCTATTATTAGAAACCTAGGGCCAAAGATTAATTAATTTACATCAAAATTTTTTTTTTCATCTATTTTTCAATCCTTTATTTCTCTTGAAAAATATTTAAAGATTTAATACAATAAATGTTATAAATGCTTGTTTTTTTCCCATAAATGCTTAACTTAATTTTGTTTATGATTTATTTTTTTATTGTCTCTTCCAAATGTCATCTATTCTCTAAACAATCCATTCTCATGAAGAAGAGTGTTTTGGTAGTCATTTTAGCATTTATTTGGGAAGGGGGAAGGGGCTCAGGGGGGCAACTATTCATATTTTTATTAGCCATTGAAATTTATGACGATTTTAACATCAAATCTTCTTGGAGTTTTACAAAAAAAAAATTGTAATTTAATAAAATAATGGAGAAAATGCCTCTTTGATATAATGGTACCTTTCAAAATTAATAGATATCTGAAATAAAGTAGAATTCATTATTTTTCATTCAAGTAAATATCCCCAGTAGTCCTTAACTACCAAAGCCTCTTTTTGATTCACTGTCATTGTATTAGTATCTCCAGAGTGCTCGTTACAATTACAAGAATTTGAAAAAAATTGATAGATCAATTTCTCTGGAAAAATTGTAAGCACAGCATTATTAATTTTATGGCTGACAAACTAAAACAAAGAGTTCATTTACTAATACTTTGTGGATACTACCAAACCATGGAAATCAATGCTGATCAAAGTACAAATTTTAGTATAGTACTACTGAGTAATATATGAAAATCAATCAATATCAATGAACATCTCATATTCTCTGCACTCCTATAAATAAATTAAAACACTTAGAAGAACAAGAAAGTAAATAAGAACACTTTGATGAACAAAAAAGTAAATTAAAACACTTTGAAGAACAAGAAATAAACAAAGAGCATACTTCCTAGGTTCTGGTACAGGACATGCACAAAAGTGTGAGATTAAATTTAGTTTATTGTAATGTTCTTTGAAACAAGTGTGACTTTGGACAAGGGTATGCAAAACTTAGTTTTTTCGGTATTATTTATAAATGTTTGACTTGTGTTCCCTAAGGGGTTATTTGTTGGTACAAAATGTAATTAATATGAGCATAATTCATGCAAAAGTCAGTTTACAAGAATCAAATATATTTAAACTAAAGTTTTACTTTGTATAAGCATGAAAGACCCAAGTTCGAACCACAATTTATTGTAATATTCAGGTATTATTTTCTTTGAATTTTTTTTTATGAATGTACTCATGGAGATACTACCAAATCACTTTTTTACCATCCTTGATTTCATCTTTGTAATTAGATTTTAACATGTATTTTTAATCTTTATACAAATAGATGTGTCAACATCGGACAACATTAATCAGGTAAATGTAAGGTAGTGGGTACGAAAGAACGAGAAAGTGAGGAAGTAATTTTTATAGCCAGAAGGGATATGTAATCTTGAGGGAAAACATTTTTTGTGGGATGGAGGGAGTTCTAACTAAAAGATAAAAAATAATACAGGGACTTAATTTTAGAATGGAGGGATTTGAAATGCTATCTACTTGGTTATATGAAATTTATTAGTTACTGTTAAACCTTATAATAGAACATCAAGCGTGATTGACTGCACGTCAACTTTTCAAATATCATTAAAAAAAATATGAAAATTAAAAAAAAAAATTTTTTTAGCAGATTTTCTTTGTTTTAACATATTTAGGCATAGGTGACCTTCATATTTAGGCATAGGTGATCTTAGCCAATTATGGCTATCCTTTTTAGGTCCTTTGGTTTTATTGCTCCCAGAACTAAATTATTTGTCTTTCCAATCTTTCGATTTTGAGCGTACTTGAAGGTTATTCCAGAAAACACTAAATTTGATATGTTTTTAATTAATGATCTTATAATTATTAAAACAATAAATTGCTGGAAAAATTTCTATCCAGATCCTTTATGATTTTTTGTGTTTGGTAATTAATATATTTCAAATGATTTTACAAATTAAGAATAACCAGGAAAAAAATATACTTGAAGAAATTCTTGTTTTAGTCATTTTATGACCCTTTGGATGATTGTTCGGAGTTAGGCAATTTTGTTATTACCCTTATCACTACAATTTCAATAATAGATAAAGAAACCAAGTAAGACAGTATTGCTTGGATTTTAGACAAAAGATTTTTTAAATGGGTTGAGCTAGAATTGAACTGTAAATGAAATTGGGTGGAATGTCAAAGAGGTAATTGTGAGAGTTGATAACAAAAATCGTGCCAATGAAGCAGACCCAATTTGATGGTGTGTAAAAGACAGGTGCCAGCGATACTCCAATTGCTAGCAGGTTGTCATGGGAACCAGAGTAAGATCGTAAAAAGATTAAGTTTATTCACAAAATATTTAATGGGATGAAATGGGTTCATAGAGGGTAAGGGTAGGGATGGGACAGGGGCAGGGGATTTTGGTAAATTTGCCATATAACTGGGTAGTAATTAAGGGAGATCACACCATGGGATGTCTAAGGGTATGGATTGGAAAGGGTAAAAAGGGACAATGCACTTTTATTTTGATTTGTTGCTTGTATTTATTATTGATAATTAACTGGAAAGGCATGCTTATGAACTTTTCTTAATATATTTTACAAAATTGTAACTGTTTTGATTTGTCAATCTTCTATATATATTGTCGTGACAGTTTTTACTTTGTCAACAAGGACTTGTGACAATATTTCTGATGTGACAAAGTATATTTTTAGTAACAATCTATACTATGTCAATACAGACTGTTGTTACAATGTATCTGACGTGACAAGGTATATATTGTTGTGACAATGTATACCGTGATGATAAACACTTTTGTGACCATTTATACTTTGTCAATAAACACTGGTATGACACTGTATGCTATTGTGACAATGTATAATGTGTCAGTAAGCACGGGTGTGACAATGTAAACTGTGTCAATAAACACTGGTGTGACACTATGCTATTGTGACGGTCTATAATGTGTCACTAAACACTGGTGTGACACTGTATCATGATGACAATGCATACTGTGTCATTAATCACTGGTGTGACACTGTATACTGTGTCAATAAACACTGGTGTGACAATGTATACAGTGTAACTAAACACTGGTGTGACAGTGTATATTGTTGTACATTATACTGGCTTTCAATGAAAAAGTGTGAATTACAGCTACTGAGTACATAGACTGATATTCATACATGTCTTGGTAATAATGATGTCTGCTTTAATAGAAACTTCATGGCATGTCTTCTAGTTGCAAACAAGTCTTTGTTCTTTTGCTATCATTACAAATTCATTGTTTAAGCCATTTTCTCAAGAAACATCGGTTGGTTAGAATTATGAAATGGAAAATTAAAGATGTTTTTAAGTTGTTTACATTTAGTTTTATTAGAAAAAGCAAGAAAGCAAAGACAATTTTAAGTTTTTAAAATGTATGTTTATTATATTTGCTAATGGTCAGAATTTACATATTTTGACATTTTGCTTTCACAGACCTGTGGTGTCCAGAAGAAGAAAGAATGCTGGGTGCCACAGAGATTTTGTTTACAGTATGATATTCAATAGAATAAATAAATAAAAAAACAGTATTCCGAACATGACATAGGGGAGATAACTCAAACAAAATTTGATGAAGAAAATTTCAAGATTAGCAGTGTGTTTTCTTTTTTCTAATATATTTAAGGGAAGGCCTGGGTGAGTTTCAGTTCAGTAATACTGTTTTATCTAATATTAAATACACAATTTATTTACTTGTAGGATATTTTTGTATATTTTCTTATTTTACAAGCACTTAAAGAGTTGACACTGAGTTTACAAAACAAAAAAAAATAAATAAAAAGGGTTAAATATTTTATATCTAAAATATTCCACATCAGCAATTAGAAATCACTAGCATGGAAGCTATTTGAAGATTGTCATAAACACAAAAAAAACCCCTGAAAAAACCCCACAATAAGATGATTTTTGAAGAAGAATTTTAGTAATTTTATTGTACATTTGTAATGAATATATTGAAAAGAATTCTCCTTAATGTATCAGTTTGTTTTAAGTGCTTGAAAATTAAATTAAGAAAGTAAATTATAATGAATGTATCAACTCACAATAAACAATGTCACTGCAACGATTTGAGAAAAAAAAAATTACTGTTTTTTCGGAGTATATGTTTGTATTTGAAACATACCAAAATAAAGTTTGGATGCAAAAATGTGGCAAAAAAGTGTTTTTTCTGAACATTGATATATTGTGAGTTGCAAGCTGGGAAATTCTACAAAAGTTTCTTAGTAAATTTATATTATTTAAAATTAATAGCTTAAAAAATGATTTTCCAAAAAAAAAAAAGAGTTTAAATTGCACAATTTAAGAGAAATGTGGAATACTATTTTTCTAAAAAAAAAGAAAAAAAAAGTTAAGAAAAAAAATTGAAAGAAACAGTTTCCCAGCTGTCATAAAAAACAACAAACATTTTGGTATACCAGTTATATATAACCAATTATTTTCATTATTTGTAGTTTGGGATGTTTGAAACAATGACTAGTGCATTCATAGATGAATTTCCAGAATATCTTAGAAATAAGAAAGTTCTATTCACAGCAGGAATGTGCTTTGTGGAATTTTTGTTGGGATTACCATGCATTTTTGAGGTAAGAATTAAAACAATTGTGGCTGGATTATAGAACAATGTTACAGAACAGACTTAATACAGCGAAAATATTTTGGAGATCTTTGCAATTTGTCAATGGGATATTCACAGGGCGAACCACATCAGTGGGGTAATGGTTAGCGTGCTCGCCTCGAGTCAGGTAGAACATAGGTTGGAGCCCTATCGGTTCAAACCAAAGACTATGAAATTGGTTTTTGTTGCTTCTCTGCTAAGCATGCAGTATTAAGGAGCAAGAGCCAAGACTGGTTGGTATTGGAATCGGGATAATGTGACCGAGTGGGGCAACGTGTCTATCCGCGGACTGTTGTTTCAGTGAGCTAGCACTATAAAAATCCAACTAAGCATGTTGGTCTAGTACAAAGTGGACCTCATCATTATCTTGTCGAAAATTTACTTGTTCTAGCCATGATATAGCTGAAAAATTGCTGAATTGGCGTTATAACAACAAATACTTACTCACTATTGACAGGCGTAATATGAAGCAAATATAATGTCTACAAGGTATTCTCCAAAGCAACGACCATCAGATGTCCATATTTAGAGAGATTGTCATAACTGCAATTACATAAAAAATGCTTTAAAATGCAAAAAAAAAGATTTCTGTAAAATCGGGTACTGCGATGAAAATGTACTTGTACATATGAAAACCCAAGGGTTTATTATCAGTTCTAATATTTCACAATGGGAAAAGGTTTAAATTTTAAAAGTATTCGTCAGCAGGTTGAAGATTAATACGGTAGATTCTAAATGAAAAAGATAGGGAAATCTCAACTAACCGTTAGTAAGATTTAAATAGTCGATAACGAATGGTTGCTAGACAAGGATATCTTGTATAGATAAAATATTGCAAGCATGGGATCTCGTTTGCGAGAAAAAATTATCTTATGTTGACCAGCAATCGTTATAATAGGCCTATTAAGAGATTTTGTAAACAAAATTATGTGAAATATTTTATGTTTCCATGACAACTGTTTTTACAGGGAGGAATATACTGGCTACAGATCATGGATTGGTATTGTTCTACGTTCTCTCTGATGTTGTTGTCCTTAACAGAATGTATTGTCGTGGGATGGATTTATGGTAAGATTTACAATAAATTAATAGTCCCCTTGTACTCATTTAATTTAATTGAATGCAAGTATTTGTACTGATTATATCGAGCACATGTAAAGGGTCCGGGTGGCTCAATGAGTTAGGTAGTTGGATTATCTAACAACTCATACAAGCCTATCGCAAATACGGCATGGGTTCGCGCCCAGCTTTGTAAATTACAAAAAAGGGTGCACTCGACTCTCAGCTGCAAGTGATAAAGTTTACCAGTTGCTTGCCCATGGTCGGTGGTTCTCTCCGGGTACTCTGGCTTCTTCTACCACTAAAACTGGTCACCATGATTATAGCTGAAAAAACACAAAAAATCAAATCAAATCAAATCAAACAGATGTACATTATCATGAAAAGTATACAATTAGTCCTGATCATATGGTAGTTAGATTTATAACTATATATGCAATCGGTGCCTATTGACACTAATGTTGTGAGTTTGAATACCCGCTCAGGTGAGGTGAGTTTGTCTGGTTTTCACCAGGAAATCTGGTTTTCTCCACCAATAAAACTGACCACCACAATATAACTGAAATATTGTTTAAAAGTGGCCTTAAACACCATATTCCAATCCTACATTTACTGTATATATCTATGTTTTGTTCCAGGTGCTGACAGATTCTACATGGATATTGAACTGATGATAGGATACAAACCAAATGTTTGGTGGAAGATTTGTTGGAAATACATCACTCCAGCTGTTATAGCTGTAAGTTTTTAATTGTAATTAGGTTACTATAGTAACCACAGTAGAAAAAACCCACAATATATTGATACTAGTTTACAAGACTATTTGATGTAATAGAGGTTTTATAATAAGACAACAGAGTAATTAGGAGATAACTGTATTGTATTTGACGATTTCCCTACATCAGTCCTTGATTTTATGGTTGCAAATTGAGTTCACTGGCGAGGTGTAAGCTTTATTGTATTTGACGATATGCTGACATCAGTTGCAAATTGAGTTTACTGGCGAGGTGTAAGCTTTATTGTATTTGACGATATGCTGACATCAGTTGCAAATTGAGTTTACTGGCGAGGTGTAAGCTTTATTGTATTTGACGATATGCTGACATCAGTTGCAAATTGAGTTTACTGGCGAGGTGTAAGCTTTATTGTATTTGACGATATGCTGACATCAGTTGCAAATTGAGTTTACTGGCGAGGTGTAAGCTTTATTGTATTTGACGATTTGCCGACATCAGTTCTTGATTTGATGGTTGCAAATTAAGTTTACTGGTGATGTGTAAGCAGAGCCAGTAAGCAAATATTTGCAACCATCAAGTAAATACATTGCCAGCCATTTTAATATTACCTTGAGTTCACGCTCACTATTATAATACATACTGGTCAATTCAATGTTACAGACCACGATATACCTGTCAAAGTTGATGTTGACCACCAATCAGTCAATCAACCATTTCAATTTTGACCCTGATACCACTTACCAATCTTATGTAATATATTTCAAATGACTTTGATCTTGAGTTTTGTTGATGTGTCATTAATTTACTGACATAATACAAACCAATAGGTATGATGTGTAACCTAAGAAAACTATGAAGGTGCCAAAGGGGCAATCAGAAGGGCAGACAATTCAATGATCAAATGAAAAAAAATACTAAAAGGACTGATTGACAATAAATACTATGCTGAAAACAAACAAAAGATTGAGCAACACTAACTGGAATAAAAAAAGAGAGTGAACTCCAATGCTTCCATGATTGGTACACTATTCCTCCACCACTTGTCAGTTTGACAATTGACACGAGAGGATGTCTTAGCCATGATTGTATGGTAGTTATTAATTGTGTAATAATAATAATAAAACTGACTGCCAAGATATAACATTGGAAATATTGTTGAAAGTGGCATTAAGCACCATAACCTTAACCCTTGTATAATTTGTTTTATTTTAGTTTGTATGGCTGTTCAGTGTTACCCAGTTAAAGGCTGTAACCTATGGCGATTATGAATACCCTACATGGGCTATTGTATTAGGATGGATTCTAGGACTGGTGTCATTAGCCCCACTACCTATCTGTATGATAACAGCTATCTATAATTGTAATGAAGGAACTCTACTAGAGGTATGTCATGTCAGATGTTGATGATAAATATGAAGAAGAGTTTGAAGATACCAAAGGGAGGTAATCAGAAACCGTATATCAAAGAAGAACAGACAACACAATGATCAAAAGATACCAAAGGGGCAGTCAGAAACCGTATATCAAAGAAGAACAGACAACACAATGGTCAAAGGAAAAAGTACAAAAGGACAAACAACGATCGACAAAACATACATATAAAACTAAAGATTGAGTAACATGAACCCCACTAAAAACCGGGGATGAACTCAGGTGCTCCGGAAGGGTAGGCAGTTCCTGCTCCACTAGTGGCACCCGTCGTGTTCATCTGGTTACAAACCCAGTAATAAGTCGTGAATGAGGAAAGGACTGGGAAATGTTTACGACAAGTGGAACATATCCGTGGTCATTTGTGACACAGATATTCCATAATGGTCAACCAAGTCAAGAAAATAAGATAAGGCTGTATTACGTTGTTCATGTTAATTATTGTAGACCATTGCGTTCCATCCTTTTTTTAACCACATTTGTGGTGTAATGGTTAGGGTACTTGCCTTGAGTGTTGGTAGGTCATGGATTTTAGCCACGATCAGGTCAAACCAAAGACTATAAAATTGGTATTTGTTGCTTCTCCGCTAAGCACGCAGCATTAAGGAGAAAGAGCAAAGACTGTTTGGCTTGGAAATGGGATTAGTGTGTCCGAGTAGGGATACATGTCTATCCACAAACTGTTGGACTATTAAAATCCAACTAAGTGTGTTGGTCTAGTACAAAGTGGACCTCATCATCATCTCATTGAAAATTAACATGTTCTTGACATGATATAGCTGAGAAATTGCAGAGTTGGCGTTAAACAACAATCACTCGCACACTCGCTCGTCCCTGTAGGCTTAACACAGTTAGTACAAGTACTTGTTCATGACATATTTTATGGATAAATGTAGAATTTCATAATGTGTTTTGTCTATGTGAACACAATGCATCGTTTAATTATAAGTGGTCATTTAAAGTCAATATTGATTGAGGTTCAAGTAAAGTTAGAAGATACCAAAGGAGTAATCAGAATCTGTAATTTGAAGGACAATCAGTACAGTGGCATAAGGAAAAAGGACAAAAAGATAAACAATGTTTGACAAAATACTACACAGAAATTAAAGATGGAACAACACGAACCCAAATAAAAGACCATAAGAATATGTTTGAGATGGTTGGTTTTTCAGCCTTTTATCTCTTATTTGCTGAAACAAAATATAAATCAGCTTTAAGAAGAGTTTGAAGATAACAAAGGGGTAATCAGAATCTGTATGTGGAAGGACAGACAAAACAATGGCCAAGAAAAAAAGGACAAACAATGATTTACTAAACATTACACTAAAAAAACTTAAAGATTGAGGAACACAAACCCCACTAAAAACAAGGTGCTCCAGAAGGGTAAGCCGTTCCTGCTCCACCAGTGGAACCCGTCATGTAACTCTAGTTACAAATCTGGTGATAAGTCATGAATAAAATATTCAGTACATAACATAAACTATTTTTCTCCCAACAGAGAGTGAAGAAGTTACTACGTCCTGATGAGAAATGGGGACCAGCCGTTGATAGATATCGTCAAGAATATGAAGCTTCAAAAGATTCAATGTCCTCGAATAACGCTATATGTATATCATACAGAACTGATATAGTTAGTCTGGCTTCTATGAAAGATACACCTGAGGCAGAAAATCTTGTTATATAATACCATATCTATAGGGCAAAGTAACTTATTACAATTAGTATGAAGGACCAGAGACAGTTGTTCATTGTAGGAATATGTTTATGATGATGCTTGTACTGGTAAATTATTACAATTAGTATGAAAGGTCAGAGACAGTTGTTCATTATAAGAATATGTTTATGATGACGCTGGTACTGGTACTTAAGTTTTCAAGGTATGCAATGTATATTGAAGGCTAGGTATAGAGGGTACGATAATGATGACCAAAAGATATCTATATAGGTTGCCTATACTGGTGTTGAAAAATGTGAGATGTTAATTGTCCTGAAAAAATTTCAAGACACATCAGCTTACAAACAGATTAAATGATATTTTTTTGAGAGTTGAAAAAAAATATTACTTTACTTCATATCAAGGTATTATGCATCATAAAACACCTATACAAATCTTTTATTCTACACCTTTGCTAAATTGCAAACCTGGAGATAAATTATTTTAATTTGATTCCTGACAAAACATTAATTTTGTGACACATGTTTTTTTCTTATCCATTCAACACATTTATTTGAAATTTAAGAAAAAAATATATGCCTTTTTGCTTTTATGAATTATTAATTTAAATTATGATATGTTCTTTCAACATATAAGTAGAAATTATATAGCTACGTTAATGTGTGTCATCCAAATATAAATGTTTAACCTTTTATTAATAGTTGAGAAAATTTATAGCAATTATACAAAATTTTAATGTCCTGTCTTGTTTTCCTACAAACAGAGTTCTGAATCTTGAATAGGAATGTTATTTTAAAAATTATTTCTCATATCACACCCCCAAGATTTAAATATAGGCATACAAGCTTTATGAATAGGAATGTCATTGGAAAAAAAATCACATATCATATCCTATATCAGCCCCCAAGATTTAGATATAGTCATAAGAGCATTATTTCTTGGGCTGATAATGGTTATCAGCCCCAAGATTTAAATAAGAGCATGGGCTGATATTGGTTTAGAGTTAATGTTGCTGCAAGCTGTTATACACAATTGTTTGGTCAGCTATTAGAGAATAGTGTTGTTGGACTTTAGGAGAAATATATTGTTTAAATACTCGGTACACATATTCTGTGATAGAATTATTATAATGTGTTCATTTATATCATTATGCTGTGTAATGTAATTATAATCAATTGTTTTAATACAAAAGCATTCATATCAGTTTAACGATGTTTTAATTGATATCATTTAAGATCACTTATATTACATTTTTAATTATTTCACATGCCAAATTAAGTTTTATTTTGATATAAGTAGAATGTAACAAATTTATTATTATTTTTTTCATGATGATAACTGTTATAACATTTTTAGTTATTTTTTGAAAACATTGTATTTTGTTATCATTTAAGCAAATGTTATAGGCAGCCTACCGCATAATGAATGCGTTTCTTTTGTGACCCGTTTCACGAAGAGTCACGTGACCTGCTGCCTTCACATTCATCAAATCAAAACATATTTTTTTAGTCATACCCAGTAAGTTTTATCCCTGTGTCAATTCTTTTGAAACTGATTTAGCAACGATCCTAGGATGCTTGTCTTTCAAAATTGCATTTTACAACCCTACCACCAATCAAGATTGACCACCATTGCTCAAACTAGAAATTTTAATTTTGCTTGTATTTATCATGGAGATGAAAGAATTCATATATAACTGGATATTTGCTAGTAAGAAAGCAAGTTTTTAGCAGAATGTATTTTCAACAGATATCCATATTACAACAGCTTGCTTGAATAGTCCATCTTGAGCAAAAAAAAATCCCATTTTGTGTTTTATTTTTGACAGTGCCATCTATATAATAAATGGATAATATTGTAATGAAATTAAAAACTTCAATATTTTTAAATTTTGAATAAACTGAAATTGTCTTCGTGTGATAGAGTTGTTTATTTATATCCTACATTTTGTGTAAATGTTTGTGCATTTGACAAATGGTTTTGTCTATTTTGCAGATAAAATCTATTTTCTCTTAAATTCTTATTAAGCTCCTTTAAAAAAAAACAAATTATGTATTAATAGATTTTGTTGTTATTTTATTTTTAAGCTCAACCTATTATTGTAATAAAAAAAAATCTCAGATGAAATCGGTAACTATTTCTATTTATTTACATTTAAGGTATTTATCTGTACGGCAAGCTAGTAATAATGTTATATTGTGTGCTTCCCATCCATTTAAGTTGAAGCCTAGTCTAATTTTAGAACAATCCACATTTTTATATGATATGTTTTTTTTATTACGTTTTACTCATGTAATTAAACAGAATCTCGTTGTAAGTTTTGTTGAATGTAGATTTTAGTTCAGGAGATACAAAAGAACATAATTTTTATTAAAATGCAACTTTTAATAATGATTAGCTGTGATTGTGTTTAACATGGAAAGAAAATATGTTTGATTTCATAAAATATTAGGGAGACGTTGAGGTCGTGATCATATGGTAGTTGGACTTGCAACTACTACCTATATATGCAATCAGTGCCTATCACCACTAAAGTTATGAGTTCGAACCCCGTTCACGATGAGGTGTACTGGATACAACATTCTGTGATCAAGTTTGTCAGTGACTTGCGGCAGGTCAGTGGTTTTCTCCGGGCACTCTTTAAGTTTCCTCCACCAATAAAACTGACCGACTGCCACGATTTAACTGAAATGTTGTTGACAGTTGCGTTAAACACCATAAGCCTAAATCAAATAATACAGTTCTATTATTATAGCTTTAAGTAAACAAGATATTTATTTTACATACATGACTGTATTACAGTAACAATAATAAAATCATGAGAAAGAAAATCTTATTTGTTGAAAGTAAAAAAATAAAAAATATTTCATAGCCAAATGTTTCAAAATGGAAAAAAAATAGCTTCTGTGTTTTAGCAGGAATTTTATTGCAAATATTTTTTACTGATGAAATCCTTGATATTTTCAAATGTATACTTTCTGTTTTCTGACATGATTATATAGATCAAATACTGATAAGGGTGTTGTTAAATACAAATCAATCATAGTTATGTCTTTTTAATCTGTTCTTGTATGCTATTGTTACAGCATTGGTATGGAGATTTATTATGTTCGTAATTACTCAAATGTATTGTGGACCATTCTGATGAATTAATAGTAGACCAATTATACATTTTTATCCTGTAATTTTACTGGGACTATATTTCTGTTGATTTTACAGGGACAATTTTTCTGTTAATTTTACTGGGACTATTATGCTGTTAATTCTACTGGGACTATTTTCCTGTAATTCTACTGGGACTATTTTCCTGTAATTTTACTGTGACTATTTTTCTGTTAATTTTACTGAGACTATCGTTCTGTTAATTTTACTGGAACTATTTTCATGTAATTTTACGCAGACTATTTTTCTGTTTCTTGTCTTAACTTGTAGAGGAACAAATTTCTTTACTTGTAAACATTTTTAGTTTGCAATCTTTTATGTGTTTCAGTGAAATAAAAACATTGTTTTATTGTATATGGTTGTTTGATTTTTCCACCCCAGAAAACCAGAGAAATGCAGGATTTTATTTCTCTCTTTTAAGAAGCCATAGAACATTTTATTGTAGAAACAATTTCAATTCCCCTTTTAGAATCATAGACCTGCAACATTTGATTTCCTTCGAAGAGAAATTGAAAATCCCACTGTAACTGGGGCTTTCGTGGTCGTGTGCAGTCAGTTGTGAATTCGAATCCCGCTCATGGAGAGGTGTACTCGATACCACATTATGTAATACTTCTGAAAGGGTACTCGGGTTTCCTCCACCTATAAAACTGACTGTCAAAATATATCGGAAATATTGTTGAAAGTGGTGTTAAACGCAATGACCCTAACCCTTTGTAATAGTAGAGAATTACACCATTTGACATCCCTATATAAGAACCCATTGCAATTCTCCTTTGAAGAACAAGGGACTACAGCACTTGACTAAGCTTTGTAAGAATGCTTTGTGATTCTGTTTGGAAAAAGCAGAGAAATGCAACGGTTTACAAAAATCTTAAAAAAGACACTGTTATTATCCTTGTAAGAACAGAGAACTGCAACATATGACTTCCCTTGCTTATATAAGCCATTTAGAATATTTCAATATGAGTTCATAGAGCTTTTAGTTTACGTAGATCAGAGATGTATGTGAGGTATTGTCGTCAATATGTGTCCGTCATAATTTGTGTCTGGTATATTTTTTTATATTACAATCTTATTGGTAATCCCTAACCGCATTGGTGGTGTAATTGTTAGCGTGCTCGCCTTGAGTGCAACAGATAATGGGTTTGAGCACCTATCAGGTTAAACCAAGGACTATAAAATTTGTATTCGTTGTTTCTCCTTTCAGCACGCAGTATTAAGGAGAAAGAGCTCGGAATCGGGATAATGTGTCCGAGTAGGGCGACATGTCTATCCGGACTGTTGTTTCAGTGAGCTACACTAGTAAAATGCAACTTAAGTTGGTTTGGTAAAATTGAACCTCATCATCATCTCACTGAAAATTAGCTTGTACTCTCCATGATATAGCTGAAAAATTGCAGAGTTTGGAGTTAAACAACAATCACTCTGAAATCCTTGGAGTCGATCGAAAGGA
Organism: Gigantidas platifrons; assembly: GCA_002080005.1. Taxonomy (NCBI): domain Eukaryota; kingdom Metazoa; phylum Mollusca; class Bivalvia; order Mytilida; family Modiolidae; genus Gigantidas; species Gigantidas platifrons. Next base: position 565,221 of record MJUT01013641.1, read on the forward strand.
ACTAGATAGAAATGTCACCTAGGTGGATCTCTACATTTCCAAAGTTGATTCTAATACTATGTATTTATAGGAATTAAATTTCCCTTATAACGGCCAAAATAGTACCCATACTAGTAAGAGCTACGGAAATGACAACAAATTTTGAGTATAATTTTCTTATTATTTGTAGATATTTGAACCTTGTGAAAATCAGAGGATAATTTTATAGCAAAGAAAAAATTCATAGGTTGTTTTACAACAATAAGATTTTGTACACGGATTATGATAAAAATGTATGTTATTTCCATTGAACTTTGCATGAAAACATATTTTGCCCGCTTTAAAGTGAAACAACTCTTGTAATTTTTTTTTAGATCAAATCAGGAATGCAAAAGGTTATAATGGTGATTGTCGATTTAATTCAAAATTAAGCCTAATGGCTGATATTTCAAAAGTCGTCACTGAAATCACATGTTTGATGGAAGTGCTGCATTGTAGAAATTATCCTTTTATAACCCATTATTAGTTTTATTTTTGGTTGATAAAAACGTATAACATATTTGGAAACTGATCATGGAGGGACCTACAGGCCGATCAAATTTAAAATAGAAAAATATAGTAGATATGATTTCATTCAAATCCAAAACATACCAGGAGAAATAGCACCTACATTTACAAACTATATACCCAATATAATTTACGTAAAGAACCATAACTCTTTCAACCCTGTTCCTATCTTCACGAAAAGATAATATGCACATCTACTCATGATGGTTAACAAGTGTTGCAAGTTTCATTCAAATTGCAAATATACTAGGATAACGGGCGCTCACAAAACATACTTTATATAGGACTTCAAAAAAATTAAATTAAATTGTAGCCTTCATGAAGATTGCCACACAATAAATATTAGTATTAGTGGAATTATTTTTATTGGGAGAGAAAACCACTGATCTGCCATTAGTCATGGACAAACTTTATCACATAACGTTGTATCGAGTACACCTTGCTATGAGCGGGATTCAAACTCACAACTTTAGAGGTAATAGGTACTGATTGCAAAGGTAGTTGTAAATCCAACTACAATACGATCATAACCAGGATGACCCCCTGATTTATAGATGAAACAAATGCACACATTTACTAACACTTTATCAAATGGTACAAAAATAAGCTATTTATAACATTTTAATATTTTGTATAATATAGATACAAAATGATTAGAAATTGACCACATTGCTAATTACTACATATATATTAAATGTGATATGTGTACAAAAGGGAAATTTGCAATACCCACTTCAATAGTGTACTTCTCCCCATTTTAAAAGACATTTAACATATATTAAACAAAGATATCTATCTAACTATTATCATAGGCCATGGCTAAATCTTTAACTCATGGACATTCTCCCGAATATGCAGTTTTTATCCATTTCATTAATACACATATGGAACAATTCTGTACTTGACACGATGGCAGTAGTGGTCCCAATCGTCGACATATTTCTTCTTACAATCTTCATAGTCGTTCCTCTCTCTGTCTATCAACATAAAAGTCAATGACACTGAATAGAAGTATGGCAAAAAATGACTGAAACCTGAAATAAAAGTGCTTGTTGAGGTAATGTTTATAAACACTGGATAGAAATATAGCAAAACATGACTGAAACCTGAAATAAAAAAATGTTCATTAAGGTAATGTTTATTAACGCTGGATAGAAATATGGCAAAACATGATTTAAACCTGAAATTAAATGTGTTCATTGATGTAATTATATGTTTATTAACACTGGATATAAGCATAACAAAACATGACTGAAACCTGAAATTAAATGTGTTTATTGAGGTAATGTTTATTAAAACTGGATAGAGGTATGACAAAAAATGGTAGAAACTTGAAATAAAAGTTTTTATTAGGGTAATGTTTAGTAACACTGGATAGGAATATGGAAAAAATGACTGAAATCTGAAATAAAAGTGTTTAATGGTGTAATGTTTACTGCTTTACTTGTATATCCTGACAATTAGTCAAAACTATATAATGTGCACTCAACAGAACCTGAAAATGTACCCTTTATGAGAAGTTGCTCTTTATATACAGGTTAAAATTATTTGAACTGTTCATTAATGGAAAACATGAGGCTGTCCTTTATAGGCAGTGATTTGTTATATAGATGTGCCCTTTAGGTCAGGTTTGGCTGTAGTACACTTATGTTATATACAAATAACACCGCTATCTCCATAAATTCGTCCTGAATATAGCTGAAAAATTGGTCGCTGGTCGTTAAACACCAATCAATCAATCAATCAATCCATAAATTCAGTGTTTATAGGTCATGCATCAAAACCCCCATTAAGATATTAAAATACAACCATATCAAATCAAATTTGGGCTAAGAAAAAGCCTTATATGTTGTCCTTTAATTATCAATTTTATTTATGCCATTACATTAAAAAGAAATTCAAAATACAACAAAGCAAAATGAAATTTTTTGCTTAAAAACATGTTTTCTCAAAGGTTCTAAGTTCTGATTGGTGAATTGGTGTTTGTATACCATACATAATAATAATACAGTCAAACCTGGTTGTGTCAATGTAGAAAGGATCAAAACTTCCAAATTATTTGCGTATAGTGATGTCCAACATTTTGTCATATATTATGTGTCTTTACGTTTTTATTTCTGTAATGTGACGTCCGTTACATGTACGAATTCCTCATATTAGATCGGTTCGGTTCGTCTTTACCCTCATGTTTTTTCTAGAATGGCTAATGTCTTATTTGTGTTGTTTGTTTTATTGGTATAGTGGTGTCTTACATATACACCTCCAGACTATATTAGTAACTTGATGTGTGCCTTATAAGAAGCAGGCATAGGAACTGCTTACCCTTCGCAAGCACATGTGTTCTCCCCCTGTTAATTGGTGGGGTCAGTGTTGTTCATCTTCTTTCATTTCTGTGTTGTGTTATATTGTATTGTTTGTCTGAGTCATGTGTGGCAAATGTTATCAGTGTCTCTGGATTGTCCATCCTTGATTGTTCCTTCGGTTTTCTCTAACGTTTCATGTGCATCCTTGATTATTCATTCGGTGCTCTCTAACATTTATTTACAAGTATTTGATTTACTCGGTGTACAATATTCTAACAAGCACTACAAACATATCATATGTTTAGATTGAGCTATCTATGGGGTACCATATAAGAAACAGGTTCTGCTTGACTTTCCAGAGCCTTTGGGTTCACCTCAGATTTGTTTTTGTGGTATCCATGTTGTTTTATTGTATTCATTATTGTGTTTTGTGCTTTGTTTGTCTTTGTGCTTTGTGTTGCACTTAATGTTATCGTGGCTCTGGAATTTTGAGTGGCCCTTCGGTTTTTTCTAACTTTATTCAAAATAACGAGATATCCAATTTCGTCTATAAGGAGAATTAAATTAATTGTCATATACCTGCAGGTAAGCACATTGCCAAATTAAGGATGATGTCACCAAAGTAATTAGGATGTCTGCTCATTCCCCACCATCCTGATACCAATAGATTTCTACCAGTTGATGTTGAGATAGTTTCATAATCTACAAAGTATACAGGTAAATTGTTTTATAATCTGTGATAAAAGGATACATGTGCACGTAGAATGTAATAATAGTAATTCAGTTTGTTTCTCAATGCACATATTGATTAGGATCCGTTGTGGTCGTGATTCGTATGTCAGTTGGATTTACAATTACCTATGCAATCACACCTGAAGTTGTTAGTTCGAATCCTGCTCACGACGATGTGTACCCAATACAACATGTGATAAAGTTTGTTTGTGACTTGCAACAGGTCTGTGGTTTTCTCTGGGTACTCTGGTTTGCTCCACCAGTAAAATTGACCACCACGATATAACTGAAATATTGTTGAAATTGGCATTAAATTTCATAACAGTGACACTAAACATAACCCTACAGTTTGATCAACAATTATTTACCTGATATTGTTATACAGAATTGAATATTAGTAATAATATTGACATGTTTGAAGACAATTTAAAACTTAACTGTTATTTATCTTGTGACACACGTGAAACGTACACTTAAGTGTATCTTATATCCCTGAATAATGATAACGATTTCGAAGAGAATTCTATGGCTTAACAACCTACAATGTAACAATCTAAATGAATGCATAAGGTACATAAATGAGGATAGCTCAAACAGCAACCATTTAATCTGATATGGGAGGTTGGGACTTTTTAAAACGAAAAAATACAAACCTTTCAGATAAACATGCCAGCAATCATGTCTGGTTAATATAGATTATTACACTTCTGTCAGATGGGAGTGGTCAGTCTATTGATAATTACAGTTAGGTCAGATGGAGTGGTCAGTCTACTGATAATTACAGTTAGGTCAGATGGAGTGGTCAGTCTACTGATAACTACACTTAGGTAAGACGGGAGTGGTCAGTTTACAGATACCAGGTCTAGATCTAGTTATCTTCCCACAAAAACGTACCTTTAAACTTGACATCGTTTGGATTTTGTCTGTACATGGTTTTTTCATTATTGCTTCCTCTATATATCCAATACCCAATCACTGAAACATTTTATAATAAGTATTATTACTGGTTTATTTGTACCAACTGTGCCACTGGTGACATTTGTGACTATATATTTGTTCCACATAATAAAAGTTCCAACTGGAACTAAACTGTATAATAAAAGTTCTCCAGAACAAATGTTATATAATATTTGTTCTACCTTTATAAAAGAATTTCCAGGAATAAATCTTTATAATATTTTTTCCATCTATTGATGGAAATAATATGGTACATGTATAGATAAGGTTATGTGATACATGTAATCAGTTTTTAATAATAAATGTTCCACCCGGAAAATCTACATAATAATTATTCCATCCAGAAACTCTACTACAAAATAATTATTCCACCTGGAAACTCCCCTTCATAATAATTATTTAAACCAGAAACTACTACATAATAATTATTCCACCTGGAAACTCCCCTTCATAATAATTATTTAAACCAGAAACTACTACATAATAATTATTTAAAACAGAAACTACTACATAATAATTATTCCTCAGCGTGTCAACAAAGGTAGAAGGAACAGCATTAAATGAGTACTTTCCTATAATACAGAAACAAAATTGAATTTACTAAATGTAAATCAAAAATAGTTTATTGTGTACATAAAGCTGGTAAACTAACATATATATTTTTTAATTTCTTTATTAGTTTGCTTGCACAAGTTTATCAGTCAAGTTAAAAAATCTCTTTGGATGTATTTTTTCTCTGTTGGAAATTTTATTGTGTAATTATAATAATTCCGGGGGGAGGGGGGGGCTTTCCTTATATAATATTTTATCCAGTTCAATGGAAGATTCCTTATGGCATTGGATGAAATATTATATAAGGATAGTACCTAATGGAACTTTTTCTACATAATAAAAGTTCCGATGAACAAACATTATGGTGGAACTTATATTCCGTCACACATTGGGAACACAGGACACAGAACGAAGACAAACAAAACAAAGCAAAACTTAACAGATTTCACAATACATTAAAATCAGCTATTGTTTTTCATTTTGAAAGTTTAAACAGTGATGGGCAACAATACAACCAACATAACTACCTCGTACCTGATATCATTGAAACATACAAAATACCGGAACAGTAAGACAGCACACGTTTATCAACACATTAATCCTACATGGCAAAAAGTAACGTACATGAAAGGTTAATTTCAGCAGTGGAGCAGAAAATGCCTATAATACCGAAGTACCTGCATTCCTTCCTAGCACCTGTGCTCCTCACATCACCTGTGTTTACTCCCAGCACCTGTGTTCCTTCCTAGCACCTGTGCTCCTCACATCACCTGTGTTTACTCCCAGCACCTGTGCTCCTCACATCACCTGTGTTTCCTCCCAGCACCTGTGCTCCTCACATCACCTGTGTTCCTCACATCACCTGTGCTCCTCACATCACCTGTGTTCCTCACATCACCTGTGTTCCTCACATCACCTGTGTTCCTCACATCACCTGTGCTCCTCACATCACCTGTGTTCCTCACATCACCTGTGTTTACTCCCAGCACCTGTGCTCCTCACATCACCTGTGTTTACTCCCAGCACCTGTGTTCCTTCCTAGCACCTGTGCTCCTCACATCACATGTGTTTACTCCCAGCACCTGTGCTCCTCACATCACCTGTGTTGACTCCTAGCACCTGTGTTCACTCCCATCACCTGTGTTCACTCCCAGCAACTGTGTTCACTCCTAGCACCCGTGTTCACTCCCATCACCTGTGCTCCTCACATCACCTGTGTTGACTCCTAGCACCTGTGTTCACTCCCATCACCTGTGTTCACTCCCAGCAACTGTGTTCACTCCTAGCACCCGTGTTCACTCCCATCACCTGTGTTGACTCCTAGCACCTGTGTTCACTCCCATCACCTGTGTTCACTCCCAGCAACTGTGTTCACTCCTAGCACCCGTGTTCACTCCCATCACCTGTGTTCCTTCCCATCACCTGTGTTCACTCCCATCACCTGTGTTCACTCCCAGCACATGTGTTCACTCCCAGCAACTGTGTTCACTCCTAGCACCTGTGTTCACTCCCATCACCTGTGTTCCTTCCCATCACATGTGTTCACTCCCATCACCTGTGTTCACTCCCAGCACATGTGTTCACTCCCATCACCTGTGTTCCTTCCCATCACCTGTGTTCACTCCCAGCACATGTGTTCACTCCCATCACCTGTGTTCACTCCCATCACCTGTGTTCCTTCCCATCACCTGTGTTCACTCCCAGCACATGTGTTCACTCCCAGCACATGTGTTCACTCCCATCACCTGTGTTCCTTCCCATCACCTGTGTTCACTCCCAGCTTTTGCGTTCCCTCCTAACACCTGCGTTCACTCCCGTGTGTGTGATGTTCTTTGCAGTTCAATCTTTAGTTGTCTGTGTAGTGTTTTGTAGATCATTGTTGATCCTTTTGTCCTCTTACTTTTGGCCATTGTAGTGTCTGTCCTTCTTCGATTTACAGCCTCTGATTACCTCTCTTTTATCTTCAAATTTTCCTCCAGCCAACCAAGCCATATTATACGGTTCCAGTATTTCTTTTCTTTTCAATTATTACTAATGAAGACCAAAAGTAATATAACCTAGATTAAACATTTTATTCCCCTGGTATGGTGATTACCGATTTTCACATTTTAAAAGTTCCGGATTGGCAATATTTCTAGAAGTTGTGTACCCCCAAGCACCCCCACACATCAAGCCTGACAAATGACTTGCAGAAATATATACTTACAGAATACCATTGCAATAAACATTAAGCAATACCAAGGGAGGTCTTTGTTTGTTGATGCTATATAACGTGTTGCCAAACTGTAACCAAATGGAATAGACATTGTTGCTACCAATGTTATACATCCACAGCCGTCATGGTAAATCTCTTTTAGAGACAGAAGATTCGATTCAAACCATAAAGTGTCGGCAACATACATCAATTGCATACCAACGGCCAGCAGAAGCGTATAATTATGATAGTTTTCTGTTTCATCATATGATTTGGCCAGAACAGCAAAGTTGTAAAGTACAGAACCAATAGTAGCGCTTCGAAAAAGCACGAACTTCAAATCTATGAAGCTTATTCTCGGATTCCGATATTGTCCTAATAGCCAGTCCTGTAAGGCACTTCCTACAATATAAATAGACACTACTATTGCAGTGTCTTAAAATATAAAGTTTATGTGTGATACAATGTAAATGAGAAGATCACCGAGCCTATCCCCAGTTCTGTACCGAATACACGTAAACTTTATAATTTATGACATTGTATTTATGCATATCCTGCAAAAAAGTCACATTAATCGAACGAGGTTTACATTTTGAATTAAGAAATCAAATTATATAATTATCCCTTGAATGCCCCTGATATTTTCTGTCAACGTGAACTGGATTTATCACTAGGTTCACAAAGCCCTTGCAGGTAACGTGTGACATAGATACAAGGAAAAACTATATTTCAGTCAATGACAATTTATAACAAAAATTATTTAGTCGATGCAATTTCCTGCTCAAATAGAACAAGTTCAGGACAAACATTTGGATGCTTAATGTCGTTTGTAGTCATTTTGTTTTTCTCTGACAATCGAAACTGCTGTCGATATCTAGACCCTTCCCAATGTCACCTTAACACCTGGATGATAGTTTGTTTGTAAACATGTTCTCATCATGTTTAAAGCTGAAATAATACTACTCATGTGACGCTAAACAACTATGAAGCAATCAAGGCACTTTATGCATTTCATTGTACATGCTCTCAAATGTTAATATGACGTGTCCGTTATCATTAGTCGTCACAATGCTACCAATAAAAATATCAGAGTACGATTAATAGCATTTTAAAGTTGCTATTTGATATTTAGTTTTCTGTGTAATGTTTTATAGATCGTTATTTGCCCTTCTGTACTTTTTCTTTCGGCCATTGGTTTATCTGTTCACTTCAATAGACGGATTCTGACTATCCCTTTAGTATATTCACGCTCTTCTTAGTTATAAGTGATTTTGTGTCAGCTTAAAAGCGTTTAAAGCTTACCTCAATGCTGTTAAGGCTTACCTCACTGCTGTTAAAGCTTACCTCACTGCTGTTAAGGCTTACCTCACTGCTGTTAAAGCTTACCTCACTGCTGTTAAAGCTTACCTCTATTACATGCGGTATTTATGTTATGACTCTGCTTTGGCTTTCCTGACATATACAGGATCACACTAATACCAATCTGTACAATAACTGAGATGGTAACAAGCTCAATACTGTAGTCTACAACAAGACTAACTGTACTACCACATATAATTGCCAGAACAAAGCCAACAACGTTTACAAGTAATGCAAAAAACCCTGAAACAAAGTAATAACACATTAAAAGTAAGAAAACTTGGCTTTCATATATTTTAACTGTTATGAAGTTTATTAAAAAACTAGTCGTACATACCAACTTCGATATTTGTTTTTTTTATCGCATTAGATATGAAATTGACGAATACAAGTGGTGGAGCATTTCGTCCTGTCTTTGTTGTTTTTATGTTATTCAGACATTTGTAGTATTGCCTCTTATTTTGGGTTTCTGCATACGATGAAGATAAAAAGGTGATAATGGACATTTTGGAAAGGACGGTGAAGTTTATTATTCCACTCGAACAGCAACGATAGTTGCATAATATACATTGTATGTATAATACCTCCCTTTGTTAGCACATTGAAATGTGTTAGGAATCATAAAATAGACTAAAATGAAGAAAGATCTGTTGAAGTTAACGGGCCACACAACAAGGACATCTTATTTATACACTTTATCCTAACATGAAGGAGCAAATGCGTTCAACCCCGGGTTTTAGTGGGGTTCATGTTGATCGATATTTGGTTTTCTATGTAAGGTTTTGTAGATCGTTGTTTGTCCTTTTGTCCCTTTTCTTTTGACCATTGTGTTGTCTGTTCTTCATTAGTTTTCTGTGTAATGTTTTGTAGATCGTTGTTTGTCCTTTTGTCCTTGTTCTTGTAGTCATTGTGTTGTCTGTTCTTCATTAGTTTTCTGTGTAGTGTTTTGTAGATCGTTGTTTGTCCTGTTGTCCCTTTTCTTTTGACCATTGTGTTGTCTGTTCTTCATTAGTTTTCTGTGTAATGTTTTGTAGATCGTTGTTTGTCCTGTTGTCCCTTTTCTTTTGATCATTGTGTTGTCTGTTCTTCATTAGTTTTCTATGTAATGTTTTGTAGATCGTTGTTTGTCCTTTTGTCCTTGTTCTTGTGGTCATTGTGTTGTCTGTTCTTCGATTTACGGCTTCTAATTACTGTTTTGGTATCGTCAAACTTTTCTATATTTGTATCAGTAACAAATTGTGGCCAATCACAAAAATTATAGATTGAATGCTAGGCAATATTACAAAATAGGTAATACATGTAAAGGCTGGGACAGTCGGTATTATATGACATTTTCAGCATTAAGACGAGTCATTATCAACGGCTGTCGACGCCAAGTTTACTATTGTATTATATTATCTGTCCTTCTATTTACGGCCTCTTGTTATCCCGCTGGCATCTTCAAACTTTTCTCACTACTTTTGAGTGAGTTAATTTGATTGGTCAAGCACATACTTACAGGGTGATGAGTCCGACTGCTATTCACCAAATACCTCTCAAAGGCCTAAAGTATATGTTCATAGCAATAATTACCATTTAATCGATATGTTAATCTGTGCCCTCCAGCTAGAGGTAAACCTTTGACAACTTCACCACCAAATGGTACCATATATATGACACACTGTCCAAACAACCAACAAATGTAAAGCAATGAAACAGGTAAACTAATTCTTGGCATCCAATCATTAGGCAGCTTGATCAAATCCCAATTCCCCTAAAATAACAATTACTTTATTAAGTTTTAAGTGTATATACGTATATGTATATTTAGTACATAACATATGAAAATACTTTATTTTTGAATTGAATAATTAGTGTTTACTATTCTTGAACAGTGTATAGTAAATTTTGGCAACGAATGACTATACCTAATGACGGGAAATATACCAGTTTGAAACTATTTTCCGTGGGCACTATACATTGGAATAAATTTTCCCGCGTTATTTTTATATATTTTATGCAAGATCTACCCCCGGTTAAAATAAACGGCGCTGTCTGTTTGGCAATATAAATACCAAAGAATTTCCCAGCTTTTTACTTTTATGTCCAGAATGACATGCTATGTACTGAGCATATTATTGTCTTCTTCCTCGGGAACAATTTTTCTATAATGTGGTCTGGTGGGGTATAATTCCCTCGTGGTTAGCTCTGGCACTATACCTTACCAGACAACACTATAGGAAAACAGTTCCCTCAGGAGAAAAAACAAAAAATGGAATATAATTTATATTTTACGATCAATAGATTGAATTTGAACAACAAATAAAAACTACTCTACTTTAAGCACAAACGTAGGCACATTTTAATATACGAGACGAGAAATGCGAATCCTCACGGGCTTCTTTTGTGGGTATCACATTATGAGACAAGAGATGCATACAATTCAAGAACACTTGGTCTTACTCCTGTTTTTGTATGTGTTATAAAAGACAGCAGCAGCTAATTATCACACTACGCCCAGTCTCATTCCAGTCGTTTGTGTGTATTAGATGTTGCAGGACATGCTAACTGTTCCTGAAAATCTATAGTCTTATCCCGGCTTTTGTGTGTATTTTTAATTTTATTTTAACTTTTTCCATACTGTTGCTTTTTAATTGAATCGCCCATGTTATTTATTTATTTCATTTTGTTTTTGCTTTCATTCATAAACATGGTAAATAAAAATATGCTGATGGTAAATAAAAAGTTATGCATCTAGATTAGTATAACTATTAAATTATATTGTAAATTAATTTAACTACAAGATTCTAGCGAGTGGTTGTTGTTTATCGCCAAATCAGTAATTTTTTAGCCATATCATGGCGAGAACAATTTGTTTTCAATGAGAAGATGATGAGGTACGCGTTGTATTAGCTATATATAGACCAACATACAAGAATTGAGAATTTCTTTCTAACTACATTGTAACTATAGTATACATATTTGATGGTTCTTCTTTGCTTACCGATGTTGTCTTGGCAACGATGTAGAATGGTATGATTATAAATGCAACCAATAAAACAAGAGGTGTCATTACGCCTGTAGGTTTGTCTTCTGCCTCTGTAGCCTGTCGATCGCCATCTTTACCAGGGGCCATTTCCTTTGTTTTGATTCTACATTTGTATTAGAATTAGAATGATACATGACTATATTTTGGTTCTCTATTCTCTTTTACTTGCATTGCAAGCTAGGACACAAACAAAGTTTACTTGATGGTAATGTGTTGGTGTTTATAAATACACCCTAAAACGTTTGCACAATGTTTATTCAATAATGACAGGTATTCCCATTTGAAATTTTAGATTTCTTTAACCAAAGAAAATGGTTCATTAAAGACAAGCTTAGAAACAGACATAATACTCTGAAATTCAATGAAATGATCAATGATATCTAAAAATAAATATGATCTTCAAAAATGATGTAGATTTGTTGTCATCATAAATAAAGTTGTGTTCCCTCCCAGATAACCGAACTCAAAGTATACCAAAATGTACATATAAGAATATAAATATTGTATATTGTGCATCTATCTATATACCATGTTGGTTTATGAGAATAAATTTATAAGATATAAAGTTTTTAATAAGTGGGAATAGGTGGAAAGAACCGTTTTTAACCACGGAATAAACCCCCTCCTCTTTTTTTTTTTTTTTTTTTTTTTTTTACATATGGGCTGTTTAAAAAAAAATAACCCCATTTCTTTTATCATTGACCATTCTAATATGTGATGATTTAAATTGGATCTTTTTGTATCAGAATATGTACTTTGGTACATAGAACCTTGCTGCAAAATTTCACGGNATTATCTGCTACCACTAAAAAATAGCGTCCAAAAATGTATCAAAAAATGTCAGGAGTGTAACACTTTTAGTGTGACATTTACAAAGATGCATGTACTGCCATGTTGTGTAATTAGAAAACAAATAATTGTACAGTAGAAAAATATATCTTATGGAAAACTTTGATATTTTAGCTAAAATTTCATGCATAATTTATGCATTTTTTTGTAATTTTGAAGACAGGACCAGATAGGTAAAATTACCATGTATCAAAAAAATAAAGGTAAATAAAACTGTTTGTGTTGTCTAAAAGTGAAATTATTTAGGTATGTAGCATACTTCTCAACAACTGACAATGGTTAATTGTCTCTTTAAGTATCATAGCTGAAACTAGAAGCATCAACATGTCTCTGTGGGCTTTTACATCAATCATATATTCAATAGAAGAACACCTGTGGAATATGTCAGGAGTGTAACATTTTAATTTACAAGGTCATAATTTTAACACAATCTTATTAATTATAATATTTTGTGTTTTAATTTAGTCAACAGTCCTGTCAAGGATCATGAGTGACAAGCATAATGATCTGATGACTGCCAGTTCTTTTGTGTGGCCAAAACATCTATGTCAGGAGTGTAACCTTTTATCCAGTTAAATACTAGCACTATTGAACTTACTTTTTAGTCAGATTTAGAAAATATGGTTGACTGAAACTGACCATCTGTGTCTTGCTGAGGTATTGTAATGCAATTCTATTATATTTGTAGCATTCTCCTTGTTATAATTTATTTAAGCCTCTGATTGAAAAATAATCTATATAATCATGAGCACTTCAAAGAGTTTTTCAAAAATGATTAAGACATTCTAGTTTTCACAAAGCAGAAATGAAGGAAATAAATATTGGTAATTAAAATATTAAATGTTTTGTGAATAATTGTTTCATTCATTGGAAAATAGCTATGTATTTAACTATCAACATAAAATGTTACACTCCTGACACAAATCCTACTTTTTAGCTATTTCCATCATTTGGCGTCCGTCGTCCGTCGTAGTAATTTTTTTTTTTAAATCATTTGGTCTGAATCCAATGGGCAGATTGGAACCAAAATTGGTGTGGATGTTCCTTTATATGGTATCTAGTTCAAAACTTTTGCTGTGATTTTTTTTATCAGTCGACAAATATGGCTGCCAATACATTCATTCTTGTCAATAGACCATAGCTCTAAAATTACCAATCTCATGTCATATCAAAATTAAAATAGACAGAGGAAAGTTAGGGTGAGTCCTTCCTTCTTCAGCATCAAAAACTCTACAAGTCTCCATTGAGTTGAACATTTGTTACACTCCTGACCTATTTTTGTACTTACCACCAAACAAAATATTAAAACATTGTGAATAAATAAAACAAATGTGAACTTTTCTGATGTAATAAGAAAGCAAGTGAGAAGTAAATAAATTTGGTAGAATGTATTTTTCAAGTATTTTACTGCCCTAAGTTACTTGATACAGCTGCTTGCGGTCAACTTTAAGTCTTAATATCAAACAAATTAATATTTCTCTAATAGATAATTGTTAAATTATATGCTGATGACCTGTTTTATTCATTGGACTCCAATTTCAACACCTATTTCTGTTGAAATATTCACTTTAGTTGATATATATATATACAAAAATATGTCAGGAGTGTAACAAAATTAGGTAAAAATACATGTGTTTTTCATTTGTCATTTGTGAATAATGCAAAAATGAATAAAGCAATTTCTATGAAATTTTCAGTGAATGAATTAGTATCTGTATGTGTCTTCAAATGTAATTTTCATATCAGTGTGGACCTTTTTTCAAGAGAAACAGAAACTTTTGTAATGAGAAACCAAAAAATTACTTTAAAAATGGTGAAAATACATTAAATTTTATCTCTAAATTAAAAATATTGGTTAAAAATGATCGAAAATAAATTTTTGAACTTCGTTGTATCAATAAATTAATAATGTACAATAATTTTTAGAATTACTTCTTTTGTAATCTTGTTGAGAAATATTGTTAGTTTTTCAAAAATATAGATCAAAAGCCATTAATAAAATGTTGCAAATTTTTTTCCCCTTAATTTCTTTCACAAACCGATGGTAGATTAGTAAACTTGGACTTATGTGGGTCCTTAAAAT
>MJUT01013641.1:580013-596146 GCA_002080005.1 Gigantidas platifrons
AGACAATAATTGCAGAAAGGTCGAAGCCACAATATGCAGAGAATACACGTGGCATGGGTTAACATATGGTACATCATGGGTGTTTTCCCTTTGGGATCTTCTTTCAGATGGATTTTGATTGCGAGATTCAAATTTTATATTTTCTATGAACATCTAAATCGTAAATCTAAAGGTAGACGGAATTAAAAAGGTAAATTGAGCCCGGTAATACATTGAAACCACGAGGTGCAATGTATACACTGTAATATTTTAAAACATGTATTTGCGTATTGTGTGTAATGAGGAAGTCAATTTATTTTAATTTCAACCTCAAAGTTGAAGGTCGTGCAACGACATATTGACACAATAGATCTACATCGCACAAATGTATATACATGTACAGAAATAAATACGCAATGCAAGTACTCTATAAATAATCGATAAAAACGGGTATTATGCATAAAGACTTACCTTTCTGTAAATTTAAATTTAACACTTGAGTTCAAAATATTGTCCTGATTTTAAAGGGACCATCTCAAACAGAAAAAAAAATGAAAACAGAATACCACGTATCAGAAAATATTTTGGTAGGACTAGAGCGTGACACTATTTACGCGCCTTTTACACATGACATAGGGTCATATATACATACATGTATGTGTTAAAGGGTCATATATACATACATGTATGTGTTAAAGGGTCATATACATACATATACATCAGTGTGAAGATGCTGTTGCTGCAGCCCTGCACTTTAATGGAAGAAGAAGATGTGTTAAAGGGTCATATACATACATGTATGTGTTAAAGGTTCATATACATACATGTATGTGTTAAAGGGTCATATACATACATGTATGTGTTAAAGGGTCATATACATACATGTATGTGTTAAAGATATCAATTTTGCTTCTGGTTCTACGATTTTTCATAAAGGTTTGGCTTAGGTTTAGGTTTATAGTATTTAACACCGCTTTCAACAAATATTTCAGTTGTATCGTGGCGGTCAGTTTTACTGGTGGAGAAAATTGGAGTACCCGGAGAAAACCACCGACCTGTCACAAGTCACTGACAAAACATAATGTTGTATCGAGCACATCTCTCCATCAACGGGATTCTAAGTCACAACTTAAGTGGTGATATAGTCAATGATTGCATAGATAGTTGTAAATCGAACTACCATACGATCACAACCACCACGGCTCCCTGTTTTGATGTTGTGGTATGTTTTGTTTTCCATTTGATATGTCGACATAAAGGTCTTAAAGGGCTACGTCTGGAAGTAACTAAATACTCGTACATGTATATGGATAATGTCTCGTTCCTGTACAAACCCTAAAATCGCTGACAACTTGCATCTTATGTAACAAATACATTACATTAAAGGCACATTGGAGAAACTTTAAACTTTGACTAATTTCTTACTGTACAATTGAGTAAACAATATAAACCCAATGATGAGATGACCACCGTTGTCGTAATCGTATGGTAGTTTGGAGTTACAACTACCTGTTTAATCAGTGTTTATCACCATTAACGTTGTGAGGTAGAATCCCGCACATGGAGAGGTGTACTCTATACACCATTAAGTTATAAAGTTTGTTAGTGGGAGGTCGGTGGGTTTTATCCGGGTACTCCGTTTTCCTCCACCAATAAAACCGACAGCACGATATAACTGAAATATTGCAGACAGTTGCTTAAAACACCACAACCTTAACCCTAACTTGATGATTTTACATTTCTCATTTTTGTTATGTTATAATTAATTTATTGTACCATAGGACGTTCACACACCATTAGATACACTATTCTAAGAGGATGTTCCAACTACATGGAGTTCCCAAAGAGGGTCTATATATGTAATTTAAAATGCTATTTGAGGGTTACCAGCTAAGGTTGTTCCATTGGCACAATATTTTTCAACAATCAGAAAAAACAGAATGCAAAGCCTTTGATCTCACATTTAGGTATATTGATCACGTTTTGTTAATAATAATCCAAATTTTACTATTTGCATTCCATTAATATAATTCCAAAGAACTTGAGAGGAAAGAAAAAACAGTAACATCTTCATGTGCCTTATTTCTTAATATTTACTTTTCTACTAACTGTTCTACCAAACTTTATTTCAAATGATGCAGCTTCAGTTTTGCCATTAAGATTAATTCCATACATTGAAAGTAAAATACATATTGCCACCGCGCATCGAGTTTATATCTCACAATGTCTACGTTACGATCGAGTTTACAGTTTGTATTTAGATTTTATTTACCCATAATTATGATAGGACAAATAATATATTAGCCTTCCCACAAACAACTGGGCAAAGACGAACCGAGCATGTTAAATTCAAGTTATTAATATTTTTTCGTAGTCTGTGTCAATGCCTTATATGGCATACTAGTACATTGTATATTACCATAACTCGAGGTTTATCCCCTACTAATCGATGCACATTGCACATCCTCAACAATATTTAAGTAAAACGTTATAGAAAACCGAAGGGAAAATCAAGAATGGACAATCCAGTGACACTGGCAACATTGTTTGCACTAGAAACAGGATTATGTCAAATAAAACAAAAAAGATAAGCAACACGAACCCCACACAAAACCGAGGGTGAACTCAGATGCTCGCAAAGGGTAAACAGTTCCTACCTCTTATAAAAAACGCCCACAATGTTACGAGTGAAGATCTGTTGGATACCACTATTCACAAACCAACATAAATACCATAAATGAAACATCAGCCTCATACAAACAACTGGGGTTAAAGACGAAACGAACATCGTCCCCACGCTGAAACGCTGAAACTACAGCGGAGATCATAACACAGACACATGATAGGACAAATAAGACATTAGCCTTCCCACAAACAACTAGGGGTCAAGACGAACCGAACATTGTTTTCAAATTAAAGCTATTAATAATTATTCATCAATGGTTGATGGAATAAATATACTATCGTTTAGAAGGTGGGAAACGTGAAAATCTGAACTTGTTTCCGGTATTTCGAATCAAATATTTTTGCAGTGTTCACTGTAAATGCTTAATTTTGCTTCTCTTCCTTTCTCGTATAGTATCAACACAACTGAGCACATATATATAAAAAATAATCAGAAATCAACAAAAACAAATAATTCATTGATATATTTTATTTTAAGGCACACTCTCTGTCACATAATTAATATGTAATCATCATATTACACCAAACTCCACTTTCTACTATAAACACGTGAATGTATTTCTCAGATATGGAAAAGAGCATCATCGCACCACAATCCCCCTTTTGCATAGAGAAAACAGAAGCACCCTATTCAACACCCGTTGTATATTACATGGTCTAACATGACGTCCTTCTTTCGCTTTGTTAACAAACGAGCCAGTTATCCATTCGGTAAAATCTCATGAGCACATGCTCCGGTGAATGTGACCAGGGAAAACAATAATTCCCTAACGTGACTGACTTTTCCATTGGCAGCATAAATTGTAACCCTAATAATGCCGATAGAGGGCGCGGTATTATTCGAGTTACATAAATTGTGTGCGACATTTTCCGCAAGCGTAAATATAAATGATCGTCTTCAAATCAAAGTATACTACCGTATTTGTACTCTTAGACATATCAGAATCGAAATAAATCATGGAAGCCAGAATGTGTTTTGAGTTTTAACATGGATTGGCGGATATTAGTAAATTTTATGCCTCGCTTCTGGCTCGGGATAAAATACTTATATCCGCCAATCCTTGTTAAAACTCCCAACACATTCTGGCTTCCATGATTTATTTCTTAAATATATATACAGTTAAACCTGCCTTAAAGGGAAACTAATGAATCCTAAGTTTCGATTTCAGGGCTCCTAATTCCAGAGGGGCACATGGGACAACTTTTTTTTAATGAGTGATATTTTCAATAAGATCCAAGAAGTTTTTTTAGTGTTTGTTATTAACATAGTATTGATGATAATTTTATGTGTATATTTCTGCTGTTTCGGTAACGAGGTACAGTTCCCATCTTTTACTAAGATATTTTTCTGTTTTCCATCGTAAAATGTTTTGAACATTATTGGATATTCCCTATTGCTGCTGGTTGGGAAGGAGCCCCCATAACAGTTCAAGCTTCAGGGTCCCATAAATGTAGGTCCGCCAGTGACAATGATATATTTATAATTGAAACAAACACAAATTTACTAATGCTTTATTGAATGTTACAAAAATAACAATTTATAACATTTTAATATTTTGTACAATATATAGATACAAAATGCTTAGAAATTGATCACATTGTTAATTAATGCTACATATATATTAAATTTGAAATGTGTACGAAAAGAGGTATTTGTAAATAAAGCCTATCAATATCCATTTCAATAGTGTCTTCTGACTTTCCCCATCTTAAAATACATTCAACATATACAAATACTAAACTAAGATTTCTAACAATTATCATAGGCCATGTCTAAATCCTTTTTTAAGAAAAAAACCAAATAATTTTATTGCACTTAATGTTGCTGTTAACAATTCACTAGGTATACAGCTTTTACCTAGTATCCCTAATTGTTAATCACTAAATAGCAAAGGATTTACTATTTAGTGAAACTTTTTTCAAACTAAATATTGTTAGTTTACTTTTTATAATATACAGTATATATTGTAATTATAACATGTAATAAACATATAATATATATTGTGATTTCACATGCTTTTTGCATTTACAATATCCGGATATTTTGACACTTTCAAACAGATCACGGTCGAAAGATTAATTGTTCATACTCATGGAGTACTTGCATGATTTCGCTGTTTCCTTTTTTCTATATTGATGGTAATTCACTTTATTTTCTAATTGTTAAAATATGATATATATGATTGAATGGATTACTTCTGTCAGCTGTAAAAAGTTTTATTTGTGACATGTAAGTATTGAATTTACTACAATATAAATGATGAAGTTTCAATTATTGATTTTTTTTCTCCACATGTGAAATGGCTAAATCTTTAACTCATGGACATTTTCGGGAATATGCAGTTTTTATCCATTTCATTAATACACATACGGAACAATTCTGTACTGGACTCGATGACAGTAGCGGTCCCAATCGTCGCCATATTTTTTCTTACAATCTTCATAATCGGTCCTCTCTCTGTCAATCAACATAAAAGTTAATGACACTGAATAGAAGTATNTAATTCACTTTATTTTCTAATTGTTAAAATATGATATATATGATTGAATGGATTACGTCTGTCAGCTGTAAAAAGTTTTATTTGTGACATGTAAGAATTGAATTTACTAAAATATAAATGATGAAGGTTCAATTATTGATTTTTTTTTCTCCACATGTGAAATGGCTAAATCTTTAACTCATGGACATTTTCGGGAATATGCAGTTTTTATCCATTTCATTAATACACATACATTTTTACGGAACAATTCTGTACTGAACTCGATGACAGTAGCGGTCCCAATCGTCGCCATGTTTTTTCTTAAAATCTTCATAGTCGGTCCTCTCTCTGTCAACCAACATAAAAGTTAATGACACAGAATAGAAGTATGGCAAAACATGACTGAAACCTGTAATTGAAAGTGTTTATGGAGGTAATGTTTATTAACACTGGATAGAGGTATGACAAAAATGGCAGAAACCTGAAATAAAAAAGTCTATTGAGGTAATGTTTATTAACACTGGATAGAAATATGGCAAAGCATGACAGAAATCTGAAATTAAATGTGTTTATTGAGGTAATGTTTATTAACATTGGATTTGGATAGAAGTATGGCAAAACACGACTGAAACCTGAAATAAAAATGTTTATTGAGGTAATGTTAATCAACACTGGATAGAGGTATGACAAAAAATGGCAGAAACCTGAAAAAATGTGTTTATTTAGGTAATGTTAATTAACACTTGATAGAGGTATGGCAAAAAATGGCAGACACCTGAAATAAAAGTGTTTATCGAGGTAATGTTTATTGATGCACTTACATATCCTGACGAATAGAGTCAAACCTGTATATAACGGCCACTCAATGGAACTTGAAAATGTACAATTTATGAGCAGTTGCCCTTTATAGTATATACAGGTTATTATTATTTAAACTGTTCATTAATGGGAAAAATGAGCCTGTCCTTTATAGGCAGTGATTTGCTATATACTAGTAGATGTGCCCTCAAAGTCAGGTTTGGCTGTAGTACGCTTATGTTATATACAAATAACACCGCTATCTCCATAAATTCAGTGTTTATAGGTCATGCATCAAAAACCTCATTAAGATATTAAAATACAATCACATTAAATCAAATTTGGTCTCAAAATGAGCCTTTAATTATCAATTTCATTTACACTATTACATTAAAAAAATTTCAAAATACAACAAAGCGAAATGAAATTTGTTGCTTAAGACCATGTTTTCTCAAAGGTTCTAAGTTCTGATTGGTGAATTGGTGTTTGTACAACATACATAATAATAATACAGTCAAACCTGGTTGTGTCAAGGTAGAAAAGATAACAACTTCCACATTATTTACACATAGTGGTATCCAACATTTTGTCATATATTGTATGTCTTTACGTTTTTAGTTCCGTGTTGTGATGTCCGTTACGAATTCCTAAAAATGTTCGGTTCATGTTTCCCCTCAGTTGTTCGTAGGAGTGCTAATATCTGATTTGACCTGTGTTGTCTGCTTTGTTGTGTATAGTGTTGTTCTACACAACTAGACTATATCAATAACTTTGTGGGTGTCTTATAAGAAGCAGAAACTGCTTACCCTTTGTGAGCACCTCGATTCACCAACGGGTTTTGGTGGGGTCCGTGTCGTGCATCTTCTTTCATTTCTGTGTTGTGTTATATTGTATTGTTTGTCTTCGTCATGTGTCTTGTGTGCCGAATGTTACCATGTCTCTGGATTGTCCATCCTTGATTTTCCCTTCGGTTTTCTCTAACATTTCATGCCCATCATTGATTGTCCCTTCGGTTTTTTCTAACATTTATTTACAAGTATTCGAGTTTTCCGGGTGTACAGTATTCTAACAAGTACTACAAACATACATCTATATTTAGATTGAGCTATCCACGGGGTGTCATATAAGAAACAGGCCCTGCTTAACCATCTAGAGCATTTGGGTTCACCTCAGATTTGTTTTGGTGGTATCAGTGTTGCTCATCTTTCATTGTGTTCATTATTATGTTTTTGCTTTGTTTGTCTTCGCTCTGTGTGTTGTTCCAAATATTGTCCGTTTCTCTGGATTGGCAATCTTTGAGTGGCTCGCCTCTTCGGTTTTCTCTAACTAGAACAACGACATATCTGATTCCGAAATAAAACGGATAAACTGAAATAACTAATTATCATATACCTGCAGGTAAGCACATAGCCAAATTAAGGATGATGTCACCCCAATAATTAGGATGTCTTCTCATTCCCCACCATCCTGATACCAGTAGATTTCTACCAGTTGATGTTGAGATAGTTTCATAATCTACAAAGTATACAGGTAATTTGTTTTATAATCTGTGATAAGAGAATACATGTACAGGTAGATCGTTATATAATCTGTAATAATAGTTATTAAGTTTGTTTCTCAGTGCAATTTTTTTTTATTAAGGGCCAATGTGGTCGTGATCGTATGTCAATTGGACTTACAACTACCTATGCAATTATAACTGAAGCTGCAATTTCGAATCCTGCTCATAAGGAGATGTATCCGATACAACATTATGTGGTAATGTTTGTCTTTGACTTTCGACAGGTCGGTGGTTTTCTCCATGTCATCTTATTTCCACCACCAGTAAACCTGTCCGCTACAATATATAAACTGAAATATTGTTAAAAGTGACATTAAATACCATAACTCTAAGTCCCCATTTATTATTATTTCTGTATATGAATTTTTTATACAGAAAAAATGAAAATTCTTGTGGTACTATCATGCATCATTGAATAATAATATTGACGTGTTTGAAGACAATTTAATACTTAACTGTTATTTATCTTGTGACACACGTGAAACGTTAACTAAAGTGTATCTTATAATATCACTGAATAATAATCACGATTTTGATGATGATTGATTGATTGATTTTTGGTGTTTAACTCCACTTTCAGCAATATTTCAGCCATATCATGGCGACCAGTTTAAGTGGTGGAAGAAGCCAAAGTACCCGAAGATAACCACCGACCCTGTGCAAGCAATTGGTAAACTTGATCACTTGCGACTGCGAGTCGAGTGCACCCTTTTTGTAATTTACAAAGCCAGGCGCGAACCCACGCCGTATTGGTTATAGGCTTGAATGAGTTGTTAGGTAATCCAACTGCATAACCAATTGAGCAACCCGGGCCCTCATGATTTCGAAGACAATTTTATGGCTTACCATTCTATACTGTAACAATGTAAATGAATGCAAAAGAAGTTCCAACAGTGGGAGGTTGGGACGTTTTTATTAAAAGGAAGTAAAATTCAAAACTTTTCAGATACATATGTCAAGCAATCATGTCTGATTACAATATTACCGATAATTACAGTTAGGTCAGACGGAGTGGTCAGTCTACTGATATTTACACGTAGATCAGATGGGAGTGATCAGTCTGCTGATAATTACATTGAGAGCAGATGGGAGTGATCAGTCTACTGATAATTACACTTATATGAGATGGAGTGGTCAGTCTACTGATAAATACGTATACACTTAGGTCAGATGGAGTGGTCAGTCTACTGATAATTACAGTAAGGTCAGACGGAGTGGTCAGTCTACTGATAATTACACTTAGGTCAGATGGTGTGTTCAGTCTACTGATAATTACACTTATGTCAGACGGAGTGGTCA
The DNA here is from genome assembly GCA_002080005.1 of Gigantidas platifrons. NCBI lineage: Eukaryota > Metazoa > Mollusca > Bivalvia > Mytilida > Modiolidae > Gigantidas > Gigantidas platifrons. The sequence goes on from MJUT01013641.1 coordinate 588,816, forward strand.
GTCTACTGATAATTACACTTAGATCAGATAGGAGTGGTCAGTCTACTGATAATTACACCTATGTCATATGGGAGTGGTCAGTCTACTGCTAATTACACTTAGGTCAGATTACTGATACCAGGTCTAGTTATCTTCCCACAAACACTTACCATTAAACCTGACATCGTTTGGATTTTGTCTGTACAAGGTTTTTTTCACTATTGCTTCCTCTATAAATACAATACCCAATCACTGAAACATTTATTAAAAGTATTATTACTGGTTTATTTGTACCAACTGTGCCACTTGCAACATTGGGCACACAAGACACAGATCGAAGACAAACAAAACAAATCAAAGCTCAACCGATTTGAATACATTAGAATCAGCAACTGTTTTCCATTTTGAAAATTTAAACAGTGATGGTCAACAATTCAACTAATTTAACTACCTGTCACATTATATCATTGAAACATGCCAGATACCACAACAGCAAGACATCACTCGTTTATCAACACATTAATCCTTCATGACAAAAAGTAACCTACATGAAATGTTAATTTCTGCAGTGAAGCAGAAAATGCTTATAATACCGAAGCACTTGTGTTCACTTCCGGTGTTTTGTGGTGTTCTTGTTGTTCAATCTTTAGTTGTCTATGTAATGATTTGTAGATCATTGTTTGCCTGTAGTCCTCGTACTCTTGGCTATTGTATTGTCTGTGTAATGATTTGTAGATCATTGTTTGCCTGTAGTCCTCGTACTCTTGGCCATTGTATTGTCTGTGTAATGATTTGTAGATCATTGTGTTGCCCGTAGTCCTCGTACTCTTGGCCATTGTATTGTCTGTGTAATGATTTGTAGATCATTGTTTGCCTGTAGTCCTCGTACTCTTGGCCATTGTATTGTCTGTCGTTCTTCTCTTGGCCATTGTGTTGTCTGTCGTTCTTCTCTTGGCCTTGATTGTNGATTAAACATTTTATTTCCCTAGTATGGTGATCACCAATTTTCAAATTTTAAAAGTTCCGGATTAGCAATATTTCTAGAACTCGTGAAGCCCCAAACTCACCCCCAATCTCAAGCCTGACAAATTAGTTGCTGAAATATATACTTACAGAATACCATTGCAATACACATTAAACAATACCAAGGGAGGTCTATGTTTGTTGATGCTATATAGCATGTCGTCACACTGTAACCAATTGGAATAGATACTGCTGCTACCAATGGTACACACCCACATCCATCATGGTAAATCTCTCGTAGAGACAGAAGATTCGATTCAAACCATAAAGTGTCAACAATATACATCAGTTGCATACCAATGGCCAGCAGAATCGTATAATTATAATAGTGTTCTGTTTCGTCATATGATTTGGCCAGAACAGCAAAGTTGTACAGCACAGAACCAATCGTAGCGCTTCGAAAAAGCACGAACTTCAAAACTATAAAGCTTATTCTCGGATTCAGAGATTGTCCTAATAGCCAGTCCCGTAAGGCACTTCCTACAATATAAATAGACACTATTATTGCCCTGTCTTAAAATATAGCATTTATGTATATGATGCCTAAAAACTGTGATAAATGCGAAGATCACCGAGCCTTTCCCCAATTTTGTACCGAATACACATAAACTTTATAATTTATGATATGACACTGTATTTGTGTTTATCCTGCAGAAAATCACATTAATCGACCAACGTTTATATTTTGAATTAAGAAATAAATATTATCCCTTTATTGCCCCCTGATATTTTCTGTCAACAAAAAGGGAACTGGATTTATCACTAGGTTCACAAAGCCCTTGCATGTAACATGTGACAGTGACAGGGGTACCAGGAAAAGCTATATTTCGGTCAATGACAGTTTATAGCAAAACATATTTAGTCGATGCAATTTCCTTCTCAAATAGAACAAGTTCAGGACAAACATTAGTATGCTTAATGTCGTTTGTAGTCATTTTGTTTTTCTCTAACAATCGAAACTGCTGTCGATATCTAGACCCTTCCCAATGCCAACTTTACACCTGAATGATAGATTGTTTGAAAACAGGGTCTCATCATGTTTAAAGCTGAAATAATAATACTCTTGTGACGCTAAACAGCTATAAAGCAATCAAGGCACTTGATACATTTAATTGTACATGCTCTCAAATGTTAATATGATGTGTCCCTTATCATTAGTCGTCATAGCGTAACCTTGAGTTTAGAATAAAAATATCATCAGAGTACGATTTATAACATTTTAAAGTTGCCTTTTAGTTGTATGTGTATATTTTGTAGATCGTTTACTTTTTCTTTCGGCCATTGTGTTGTCTGTTCTTCTTAAAATTACAGATTCTGACAACCCGTTTGGTATCTTCACACTCTTCTTAGTTACAAGTGATTTTTTTGTCAGCTTAAAGCTGTAAAACCTTACCTCATTGCTGATAAAGTTTACCTCACTGCTGTTAAAGCTTACCTCACTGCTGTTAAAGCTTACCTCACTGCTGGTAAAGCTCACTGTTCAGTAATTTTGTTATTACCCTTATCACCGCTGTTAAAGCTTACCTCTATTAGATGCTGGATTTATATTATAGCTTTCGTTTGGTTTTCCTGCCATATACAGGATCACACTAATACCAATATGTACAATAACTGCTATGGTAACAAGCTCAATACTGTAGTCTACAACCAGAATAACTGTACTGCCACATATAATTGCCAGAACAAAGAACACAATATTTACAAATAATGCAAAACACCCTGAAACAAAGTAATAACACATTAAAAGTAAGAAAATTTAGCTTTCAAATATTTTAACTCTGATGAAGGTTATTCATGAACTAGTCGTACACAATAACGTTGATAGCTGTCTTTTATTGGAATAACTATGAAATTGACGTATACAAAAAATGCAAGTGGTGGAGATCGTTGTTTTATGCTACTCAGATATTTGTAGTATTCACTCTTATTTTGGTTTTCTACATGCGATTATGATAAAAAGATGATAACGGCATTTTGAACACGACAGTGAACCTTCTTATTTCATTCGAACAGCAATAATAGTTGCATAATATATGTATATAATCTCACTTTGAAATGTGGTAGAGTGAGTGAGTGATTGTTGTTTAACGTCAATTCAGCTAGATTATGGAGAGAACAAGTTAATTATCAAGGAGAGAATATATTATACAGCTTAGACTACACACAGATCTGCTGAGATCAACGGGTCACATAGTGAGGACAAAGGTTAAATATGAAATAGTTATGATATAACATTTGTTGTTGTTCGTCATTATAAGCTTAATTATCAATTATAAACATAAGACTTGGGACCATAAGTCTTTTTATTGAAGTGCCTGTAATAATCAGGACTTGTACATGTGTGTTAGTGTATAGATATATTTTGCTTCTGTTTTTACGTTCTCCAAATGAATTTTGTTCCGAAGGTAAAGTATTATTCGTTTTTCATTTTATTCATACACTTTAGCCCAAAGTGAACGAAGAGAGACGACTAGTTTAAAGACGACACAGCCTACAGACGACACACATCCTACAGATGACACACAGACTACAGACATATGAAATGAGCGATACTCATCGTCCAATCGATAACCATTATATCTAGACAACTTTGTTCCCCGTTGTACATGTATCTATGTCACAAATTACCACGGACTTGTTTCGTTTGTCACAGTCGTATTCACTATGTGATCATTTCCTCGTTCATGACTTATCACCGGGTTTGTAACAAGAGTAACACGACGGGTGCCACATGTGGAGCAGGAACTGACTACCCTTCACGAAAACCTAAAATTTAGTGGAGTTCGTGTTGATCGATCTTGAGTTTTCTACGTAAGGTTTTGTAGCTCGTTGTTTCTCCCTTTGTCCTTTTTCTTTTGGTCATTGTGTTGTCTGTCTTTCTTTGATTTACAGCTTCTGATTGCTCCTTTGGTATCTTCAAACTTTTCTATATCTCTATCAGTAACAGAATGTGGTCTATCATAATGATCATAGATTGATTTCTAGATTATAATAACACAATCTGTAATAAGTATTTCCACATGTAAAGGCTGGGACAGTCGGTATTATATGAAATTTTCGCATTAAGACGAGTCATTTACATTATCAACCGCTGTCGACGCCAAGTTTACTATTGTATTATATTGTCTGTCCTTCTATTTACGGCCTCTGATTATCCCGGTGGAATCTTCAAACTTTTCTCACTACTTTTGAGTTTGATTAGTCAAACGCATCCCACGGTGGCGTTATATCTGCAGGGTAAGGCAAGTAATAGTTCTAATCCCGTTCATGACAAAGTGTACTGATACAACATTATGTGCTACAGGTCGGTGGTTTTCTCCGAGTACTCCGGTTTCCTCCACCAATGTAACTGATCGCCACGATATAACTGAAATATTTTTGAAAGTGGCGTTAAGCATCATAACCTTAACCCTTAACCCTTAACCCTTAACCCAAATGTCTCTTGAAGTATATGTTCATAATTAAACTTACCATTTAATCGATATGTCAATCTGCGCCCTCCAGCTAGAGGTAATCCTTTAACTACTTCACCACCAAATGGTACCATATATATGACACACTGGCCAAACAACCAACAAATGTAAAACAATGACACAGGTAAACTAATTCTTGGCATCCAATCATCAGGCAGCTTGATCAAGTCCCAATCCCCCTAAAATAACAATTACTTTATTAAGTTTTAAGCGTATATACGTGTACATGTATATATAGTTAGTACATAACATGAAAAAACTATATTTGAATTCGATAATTAGTGTTTACTATTCTTGAACAGTGTATACTTAATCTTGGCAACTAATGACTATATCTAGCGACGGGAACTATACCAGTTTGAAACGATTTCCCGTGGATTTTCCAGCGTTAATTTTGTATATTTTATGCAAGATTTACCCCCATTTATAGGGTTAAAATAAACGGCGCTGTTGTCTGCTTGGCAATATAAATGCCAAAGAATTTCCCAGCTTTTTATTTTTATGTCCAGAATGTACTAAGCATTTTATTGTCTTCTTCCTCGGGAACAACTTTTCTATAGTGTTGTCTGGTGGGGTATGCTGCCCTCCTCTCATTGGTTCTGGCACTATACCTCACCAGACAACACTATAGGAAAACAGCTCCCTCAGGAGAAAACAAAAACAGAATATAATTTTTATTTTGCGATCAATAGATTGAATTTGAACAACAAATAACAAACTACTCTACTTAAAGCACAAACGTAGGCACACTTCAATATACGATACAAGAAATGCGAACGTTCAAGGGGTTCTTTTCTGTGTATCTTATTATCCCCCGCGATAGCGGTGAGGGGATATAGTAATAGCGGCCGTCTGTCTGTCTGTCTGTCTGTCTGTCTGTCCATCTGTCACACTTTCTTGTTTACGCGATAACTTGAGTAAACATGGATAGATTTCAATATTGTTTTGCATGTGGCTTGTAATTATCATTATCGTGGATGGGTGCTAACATGGAAATATTTGAAGCAAGGGTTTTGGGGGAAAATCTTAGTTTTTGGTTGAAAAATCAACAATTTTGAGAATTGAGTCTTGTTTACGCGATAACTTGAGTAAACATGGATATATTTGAATATTTTTTTGCATGTGACTTGTAATTATCATTATCTTGGATGGGTTCTAACATGGAAATATTTGAAGCAAGAGTTTTGGAAAAAAATCTTAGTTTTTGGTTGAAAAATCACAAATTTTGAGAATTGTGTCTTGTTTACACGATAACTTAAGTAAACATGGATATATTTGAATAATCTTTGCATGTGGCTTGTAAGTATGGTATACATTAAGACTACAAGGCTGCTTTCTATGACTATATAAAACTAAATATTATGCCAGTGCGGGGGGATACGTCGTGCATTCATGCGCTAGGCGGTTCTTTTATTACGAGACAAGAGATGCCTACAATTCAAGAACACTTTTACGAGACAAGAGATGCCTACAATTCAAGAACACTTGGTTTTACTCCTGTTTTTGTATGTGTTTTAAGAGACAGCAGATGCTAATTATCACACTACACCCAGTCTCATTCCAGTCGTTTGTGTGTATTAAATGTTGAAGGACATGCTAACTGTTACTGAACATCTAAAGTCTTATCCCGGCTTTTGTGAGTATTTTTAATTTTATTTTAACTTTTTCCATACTGTTGCTTTTTAATTGAATCACCCATGTTATTTATTTGTTTTATTTTGTTTTTGCTTTCATTAAATGGATACTAAAGCTAGTTTTAACATATATTTTTTCAACTCGTGACGAAGGTTGTTTCTTTTCAATTTAATTGTAAAAAACAATCCAAAAATACTTTGCACGCCCATATAATCCCTAATATCGTTAAAATATCACTTAAAGGGTCGAAATGAATTTTTGTCTAGGAAGAAAAAAATTCAATCATTGGAAAAACCCAGAGAAAACCGAATGACATGACAGAAATATCAACGAATTATGTCACTTTTCCAAAGGACGTTTATGCGTCCTTGCTTTTACAAAGATTCATTGATAAAAACCGGGATAATTTATCATAAATATAATTTATTGAACCAATTCCAAGTTTTCATGAGATAAAAAAATATACCAAAATGAGCTTTAGTATCCCTTTGATAAACATGGTAAATAAAACATACTGATGGTAATTAAAGAGCTATGCATCTAGATTAATATATCTATTACATTATATTGTAAATTAATTTAACTACAAGATTCTAGTGAGTGGTTGTTGTTTATCGCCAAATCAGTAATTTTTCAGCCATTTCATGGCGAGAACAAATTATTTGTTTTCAATGAGATGATGATGAGGTACGCATTGTACTAGACCAACCTACGAGCATCAATAATATTTTATTAACTATATTATAATCATACATATTTGACGGCTCCTCTTTGCTTACCGATGTTGTCTTGGCAACGATGTAGAATGGTATGATTATAAATGCAACCAATAAAACAAGAGGTGTCATTACGCCTGTAGGTTTGTTTTCTGCCTCTGTAGTCTGTCGATCGTCATCTTTACCAGGGGCCATTTCCTTGGTTTTGATTCTACATTTGTATTAGAATTAAAATGATAAATGACTATATTTTGGTTCTCTATTCTCTTTTATTTGCATTGCAAGCTAGGACACAAACAAATATTACTTGATGGTAATGTGTTGGTGTTTATATATAACAATATAAATATTGTATATTGTGTATCTATGTCTATACCATGTTGGTTTATGAGAATAAATTTATGAGATATAAAGTTTTCAAAAAGTAGGAATAGGTAGACAGAACCGTTTTTAACCATTGCAAAACACAGGGGCTTGTGACACGGAATTACCCCTCCCTCCTTTT
>MJUT01013641.1:599001-624948 GCA_002080005.1 Gigantidas platifrons
CCCCCCTAAAATTGGAAAAAAATGTGATTTTTTTTGCGTAAAATCGATATTTTTCACACGAAATACCCCAAACATGTTCGCGCCTCCCTACGCTCGGCGCAATTTTTTTAAAGTGCGCCCCCCTAACTTGAAATCCTGGATCCGCCCCTGTATATTGTAGAAAAACAGATGAAAATGATTTATTTGTTGAATTAGATAACAATAAACAAGTGGAATACAGAGTAAAAAGTCCTTAATTTTTATATTACATATGTTTTTCAATAGTAATATTTAAATATTAGAATTTTGAAATTTTATGAAAACTGAAATTTTTGAAATTTTTTGGAAACTTTAGAAATTTAGAAATTTCGAACTTAATTTTTTGTTTTTTTCGAATTTTTACATTTTTGAAGTTTTGAAATTTGTTGTCCAATGAAAAAACGGTTCAAAGGTCAGTTCAATAGTCTGTCGTGCAATAGTCTCTTGAAGACTATTGACGCGTCAATAGATCACAGGGGAGCAAAAAACGCAAAAATATCTTAAAATATGTAGTTGCTTAATAAACAAGAAAAAATTTACAATTAGGTAATAATACATAATATATATACAATCAATCATGTCTTAAAAGGCACCTCTATACAAAAAATCACTGTCTATAAAGGGCAACCGCATTTTCCCATTAATGAATAGTGCATATAATTGTAACCTCTATATAAATGGCACCTCCTCATAAAGGGCACACTTTCAGGTTCTCCAGAGTGCCCTTTACATATATGTTTGACTGTATTAATATACATATGGTATAAGTCTGTATTTGACACGATGGCAGTATCTATCCCACGCTTCACCATGTTTCTTTTTACATTCCTCGCCATCGACACTTTCTCTGTCCAGGAGAAAGAACAACAGTAACAGAGGATTAATGTACGGTAAGATGTGACTGAAACCTGTAATTATATAACAATGTCAGATTACTAAGTGAATGGTTCTTGGTTAACGCCAACACAGCATTTATTCAGTTATATCATGCTGATAACAAGTTAATTTTTAATGAGATGATGATGGAGGTCCGCATTGTACTAAACCAACGTGCTTAGTTTGTGTTTATAGTGCTAGCTCACTGACACAACAGTCTATCAGAAGCAACAAATACCAATTTTATAATCTTTGCTTTTACTCGAACGGAGCTCGATCCAACGATCTACAGTGTTCGAGGCGAACACGCTAACCATTACACCATGGATGCTGTTCTATGTCAGAATATGGTACATGTATGTACAGTGAAATTGTTGCAGCTTGATATCTGGTTGAAATATATAATGTCCTTTAAAATCATAATGATAGGCTTATTCTCGAAATGCATTTTAGGCACTATATTTGATATCTGCGTTTTTATTAAAATGAGAATATTGAATGTCTCTATATTTTGTTGGAATTTCAGTTGGCGAGCATGTCTTTCTTCTATTATGCTTACTGCTTTGTTTTCAGTTCCTAAGAGTTTTCCCTTAGGAAAAGGTGATCCCAACCGATTATGGCTATCTTGTTTAGGCCCTTTACTTTTATTGCTTCCGAAGAATCTTGCAATTATTTTGCTTTCCAATCTTTTGAATATGAGCGTACTTCATGAAGGCTATTCTAGAAACAAGTCGTACGCACTAAATTAAATATTTACGTTTTTATTATTATGTTTTTTTTTTTTAGAGATTTTAATAAGAGCGGACTCTTTTGTAGTTTAATCGGCGTAGAACATAGTTGACCGAATTTGGTAGCGCTTTATATATAATGTACTTCTGTCAATGCTTTTACAACCATGTAAATTAATTTTAGAGTCTCATGTCATTTTATAAGTGTTTTGATTGGTTTATAAAGTTGAGGTTATTTGTCAATGAACGGAATCTAAAAATAGACGTCGTTCTCAAGGCGTCGCGTGCCGTTGTCATCAGGTGATTTTCTTTAAATGAGGCACCTTTGGGCTTATTTAAATTTATTTCCGATTAGATACCTTATTTTGAAAATAAATATATTTTTCAATATCATAACACAACAAATTTTGAATTAATTTATAAGGACTGATCGAAATTATTTGTTGAGTTCATTCGAAATAACCTGAATGAGATTATTTCTTCATGAACCGAACAAAAATTGCGATCAATACTTAAATAAATATACAATAAATGCATTACACTTCTGAATACAGGAAAATATGTATCTTCAACTCTTTTTATTGTGTGTTGTTTTTAGATTGTATCATTAGATCCGAAAATAGCCGAAGAAGAGGATTTGGTTGAATGCAAAGGAAGGACAGTGAACATAAAACTCATTATGTTCTTTTTAGAATTAAATAGAGAATGTGTGAAATATACAACACATCAAACCTTTTTTTAAGTGTGACTTATTTGTATTGGTTCTTGAAATACATGTGTTACAGATAAGTTAATTTTTCCCGAGTTACGTTCATCATTCATCGCTGAAAAATGTACAACGAAGAACGGGAACACCAGCGAAGACACAATTTCTTTAATATGATTCACAAATTAAATATGGAATGTTGTTTCAAGTTCAAAAACTTCCAATATGGAGTTTGGTAAATTGTAAATATTACAAAAGTCACAAGAATAAAACATTTCGTTCAGTACATACATACCTGCTGGTAAGCACATGGCAACATTAAGGATGATGTCTCCTAAATAATTAGGATGTCTACACACACCCCACCATCCTGATACTAATAGATTCTTCCCAGAGGGTGTCGGTATAACGTCAAAGCCTGAAACATAGACATCAACAATTTACTACGATGCTAGATTCTGCAATTAATTTACAACTGATGCATGGAATAATAAATACTGTTTTTATTTTGCTTTTTTGTTGTTGTTTATTTATATTGATTTTTTTAAGAGAACAAATGAATTCTACGATAGAACTGTTTACTAAAAGTGTATCGCATTCGAAATGTAAAATATCAAATGATACTGAGACGGTCTTTAATACTATTATTATGCTAAGTAGAAACGAAAATCAGAAGTAATTGAAATGTACCGACGGACATGGCTGTAAATATATAGCGATGTAATTATCGGTACTTCCATTACCCTCCCAGAACATATTCAAATGGACTTTTCTTTAAACCTTTACCATTGTGAAAACATCTACTGTGTAACATTGTATCCTATAAGACAATATAATTATGTACTTACCTGTTAAAGCCTTACATGTACAAATAAAAATCGAGGGACATTTCGGTAAAATCTTTCATATGAAAACTATGTCATTAGAATGTACTTCCATGGAAATGTTTTACATATCAAAACAGATGCTAAAGGACTTCGAGCTGAGCTTACTACATATGAGAGCAGATCGCTGCTAGTGGTCATTCGTGTATAAGTCTTACATATGAGAACAATTTATGAAGGACTTCTGGGGCACCTCCCGTTTTTTAATGGGGTTCGTGTTGCTCAATCTTTAGTTTTGTGTGTATTGGATATGTTGACCATTGTTTTCTCTGTTTATTTATTTTTACTTTTTTTCTTTTCGCCATTGTCTTGTCTGTCATTAGGGATTCTGAATATCCCTTAGTTTATCTTCAAGCTCTTCTTACACATGAGAACAGATACTAACAGACTTACATGTAATTGTATGTCCTATAATAACAGACAGTGATCCAATTTCCATTATTCTAGTCTCACCTTTGAATGCTTGGTCATTTTGGTTTTGTCTGTACCGGTTTTTCTCTTCGTTACTCGTTCTGTAAATCCAGTACCCAATTACTGAAAAGAAAAAATATAAAATCTATATTATATGTGCAAAATGTATGCTGGTGAAAAAGTAATATAGGTAAAGTAGATGATGTAAACAAACACATTTGACTTTTTGTCTCTGCAAGTAATTTGTCAGGATCGAGGTTGGTTGTTCACAAGTTCTTAAATAAAAATATTACTCATACAGAAATTTGTAAAGTGGTGATTATCAACTCAGAATATAACATGCTTGATATATGATGGTCTTAATTAGTATTAACTGAAAAAGGAAATACTGAAACCGTATAATATGGCTATGTGCAGGTGTTTAACTCTAAACATCATTTGTTGCATACATAATACAATGGTGGGGGATACCACACTGTCGTAAAAGTTCCAACATCTAACCGAATAATCATAGAAACAAGGAAAAAAAATACCCCTAACACTTATACATGGCCACTCATTTTTATGGCTTGGTACAGGCACGTCAATAAAGAAGTGGCGGGGTTGAACTAGTCCCATGGCGCCAAGCTTCCCCTTTTAGTGAAACATTGCGGTCATGCAAGTGTTTAACTCCTTCATTTTTTATTGAAGTGCCTGTAGAAAGCCATTAAAGTGAGCGGTCATGTATTTGTGTATTAGGGGTATCGATATAAATATTTGTTCCGACATTGTGATATTTGTTTTTCATTTATTCCATATGTGAGTAAAATGCCAAACCTCACACATTAATTATTATTGCTGTAACTGAGGTCTGTGATATTTAAGTATCATGATAAATGGGTATTGTAAATTGACATTTGGTACTCTTGGTTTTTGTTCCGACTTGATTTCTTAATCACTTTGGAATATTATTACGCTCTAACTGGAAGTATTTCAGCCATATTGTGGCATATTTTAACTAATATTATTTTACAAATATAAGGTTTAAACATTTGAATTAGAATTTTCATTTTAAATAAAAAATAAAAGTTTTCAATACCAGTCCCTTTAGTTTTTTGTGTTGTCCTAAATGTATTGTATCTTTACGTTCTGAGTTCCATGTTGTGATGTCCGCTACGATTTCAGCATACAAACGATGTTCGACTTGTCTTTACCTCTACTTGTTTGTAGGAGGGTGTATGTCTTATTTACGTTATTTGTGTTTGTGGTTGTTTGCGTAGAATGGCATACAACACATATTGGGTTGTGTTTTAGATTTGTTTGACTTCGTCTTGTGTCTTGTGTACCCAATGTTGCAAGTTTCTCTGGATTGCCCATTATTGATTACCCCTTCGGTATTCTCTAACGCTTATATACATGCATCTACTTACGATAAAGCAATACTATTACTACCAACAAGTACCATGGAAGGTCACATGTTGTTCTTGCTATGAAATTAATCACTACACTATAAACCATGGGGACGGCAACCGATATCACTAGATTCATACACCCACAGCCTTCCAATACAGTCTCCCGTAGAAACAAGAGACAAGATTCAAACCATAAAGCATCCATTGTGTACATCAATTGCATTCCGATCGCTATGAGTAGTGTTACATTAGTGCCACCATGAGCCTCGTATGATTTAGCCAAAATGGACAAGTTATACAAAACACTTGCAACAATTGTCGATCTAAAACATACATATTTAATATCAAGCCAACCAATCCGAGGATTGAGAGATCTTCCAAATAACCAATCAGCTATCATATTTCCTGAAATACAGAATAATTATGATTACAATGCAATATGATGTGGATATAAATGGACATTTAAGTCCACCTAAGACTCGTTTAGAAATCAGTGAAGAATGATTAGCATAATAAATAGCGTAGGTATATAACTTAGTGCAGACCACACGTTTCTGGAATAACCATCATCAGGTACGCTCATAGTCAAATGATAATAGAGCCAGGTAATTTAAAGTCTTTAACAACAATTGTCTACAAAGAGTATATATGAGGGAGATTGACCATAGGTTTTAAATACATTGCATTATATAGGAACTGTGTATGTTATACCTCAAAGCGATTTTCAGGACGTCGTAGAAGACGGTCAGTGTACATTTTTTGTATACTCCGAACTTACATCTATGAGTATACTAGTAAGACAATGTAATACAAACGTAGATATCTTATTTAGTGTATTGATAAAATATGTTTTGACAATTTGAATAAATTGTGTCATCAGTATGACAGGCATGCCAACAAATCTTCAATACCAGTGTTCTCATCAACATATTGTAACCGATATGAGAAACATAATGGACATGTGTTAATGAAAATGATTGGTGAAGCATAATTATACTGTACTGCCTGCCACATCGGAAAGTTTAAGACTAAACGAACAGATGAATAATGAAGATGGTCATGTTAATCTATTGCTAGAACAAAATAAATAAGGAACATACACTTTACCAAAAATACCAAGAGTAACACGACGGGTGTCACATATGGAGCAGGAACGGCTTATTCTTTAGGATCATCCCTGTGGTTTTTTTTGGAGTTCGTGTTGTTCGGTCTTTAGTTTGTACTATATATGTGCACTGATCTCTTTTCTTGCAAAATATCTTGCTCAAAATTCACTTTTAGTGTCCAAGGTAAACATGGATATACACCGGAGCTGTTTGCAGGAAATATATATTCCCACAAGCTAAGATTTTATCATGAATGTGTTTTACCACTGTTGACAGCTGGATTGAAATAAATAAGGAACATATACTTTCTGAATGATAACAAGAGTAACACGACGGGTGTCAGACGTGGAGCAGGAACTGGTTACCCATCTGGGGCATACCCGGTTTTTAGTGGGCATCGTGTTGCTCTGTTTGTATTTTGTACTATTTATATGCACTGATCTCTTTTCTTGCAAAATATCTTGCTCCAATTTCACTTTAATTGTCCATGGTAAGCATGGATCTACACTGGAGCTGTTACCACGAAATATAAGCTTTATGAGTATATCTTACCACTGTTAACAGTTGGAATAATATCATAATTGTCCATTGGAAAGCCTCGTACATACAGTAGAATGCTGATAGCATACTGGATGATAATTGCTATGGTAACGACCTCTGTTATATTGTCTGCAATGGCAGCCACACTCACTCCACTCAAAGCCATAACAATGAACAAAATAATATTTACAGCCAAGACAAACAAACCTGTAATATAATATGAAACAATATATACAGTCAAGACAAAAGGTGGGGACGTCGTAGTCACGATCGTTGGATTTACAACTACCTCTGCAATCAGTGCATATCACAGTTAACGTTGTGAATTTATAGCCAGATGTACTCGATACAACTTTATGTGATAAAGTTTGTCAGTGACTTGCGGCATGTGGGTTGTTTTCTACATGTACTTCGATTTACCCCCTCAATTAAACTTACTGGCACGCTATAACTGAAATATTGTTGAAAGTGGCGTTCAACCCCATAACCCTACCACTGGAACAAAAAATAAATGTGTAGAGAATTAATATACACAAATTTAGCTATGAAAACGTAGATATAATGTGTTGTGCATGACGTCTTTCTGGAATAATCGTCATAAGGTACGTCATAAGGTACGCTAATAATCAAGAGATTGGAAAGCCATCAGATTTAAGAGTATGTTATGATACATATGAATGTCAGTATATATAACAAACCACCTGTTGAATGTATTTTACCAATAGTCACGTTTTATTAGTGCAAAGCACACAGAGGCACTATAATGCTGTTGCTTGTAGGAAGTCTCATATCTTATTTACATGATATGTGTGGGTGTTTGCGCATAGTGATGCCCAACGCATAGTGTGTTGTGTTTTTGTTTTGTTTGTCTTCGTCTTCTGTGCTTTATGTTGCAGATTTCTCTGGATTATCTATTTTTGATTACCCCTTCGGTATTCTCTAACGTTTAAGTAATACTTAAGTGATTAATTACCATTTAGTCGATACCGCAGTCTATGTCCTCCTCTGAGAGGTAGACCATAGGCAAATTTCCCACCAATCGGTAACGTGTACAGGATACATTGTATAACAAGCCAACCGATGTATGCTATGGATACTTGTAAGTCTAACTTTGGTCTCATGTTAGAGGGCACAATCATCAAACCCCAATAACCCTGCAATAAAACAAGAAACACAAATATTACACTGTCGGAAAGCTTCTAAAATCCAATAGAAAAATGGTAGAAACAGAAAGCTGTTTAGCGTCACTTTCAACATTATTTCAGTTATATCCTGGTGGTCAGTTTTATTGCCGGAGGAAATAGGAGTACCCGGAAAAAAGCACCGACATGCCAAGCTTTATATCATAATTCTGTATCGAGTACACCTTGCCATGAGAGGGATGCGAACTCACAACGTTAGTCGTGATATGTACTGATTGCATAGATAGGTGTAAATCCAGCTACTGTACGATCACAACTACAACGATCCTTAGAAACAAGGGCAAATTGAATCCCACTGACACATATACACGACTGCTCACTTTACTGGTTTGGTAAAGGTACTTCAGTACAAAGTGGCGGGGTTAAGAAGGTGTTTCTTCTTAGTGAAATGATGAGTTACTACAAGTGATGAACACATATAAAGTAAAATGATAGCCCCATATAGCTGGGTGATTTTTTTTTTTTTTTTTATAAAGAACGTTCTAATCTTGAGCCTTATGCATAACATATCTAGTAATATAGTATTCAATATCTAAGCGTAATACAGATATTTGAAGACCTTATCGTGACTGTGAAATGTAGATCAGTAAATAAAAACATTGTTCTTTGACTTTAATATAGTCGCAGATGTTCATATACATCCTTAATATTTCTTATTTAATGATTTAGCAAAATGGCTAAACATTTTGAATTTAACCATTATCAAATATTTAATACAATGTGTTATGGTCTTTTTCTCAAATTCATTTTGTCCAATACAATTACATATGTTCACGTCTTTGTTCAACATACAGACGCCCGCTGAGTTTCAGCATAAATGCGATTGTCGGTTCGTCTCTATTTCCTCCCATTTGTTTTGCCGGGGCTTGCTTAATTTATGTTATTTACATGTCCTGGTGTTCAACATTGCTTCCATATCAGATGATGGTCATGTCGTTTGACAGAAACAACACGGGTGCCCTCCTTGGTATAGTGTTAAGTAGGTCTTCAGTTACTCAATCGTCAGTTTGACATTTTGGAATATTCAAACTTTACCAATTCTGGTATATCATCTTAGGTATAGATGTCCGTGAATTGATTGCGTGTATTAGTCAGAGTAAACAACATGAGGCGCCAAATCACTCTCGCCATTTTTAATTTATTTTTTAGGGCGGGGGAGGGGGTGCGGTATGCTATGCACTGTGGACCCTTAACTCGGTTACGTGGAGTCTTTTGTGTCAGTGTTAATTGATAATATTTCTATCCAAGGTTTGAAATATTCCTATTTTCAATTAACACATCTGCTCTTGTTCCGGTACACATCTTTAAGCACTAAAACGATGCCTTGCTCTCTAAGGTAATATATACACAGCCTTACCAACTCTGACTTAGCAGCTATGTAAAATGGTATGGCGGTATACAGTATCAACATTAATATGGATAGTACTACATCTAGTTTATTTTTACTGTCTTCAGTGTCTACTTTTCTGTCTTCTTTAGAAACCATCTTGTTTCTGCGTAGAAAAGTACAATTGCTATTTTACAATTTCTGTCTTTGAAAATATTATAAATATATGCAATGGTGCAATGACATAAACTTACTACAATTAAGCACCTGTCGTGTTACTTTTGTTACAAACCCCGTGATACGTCATGATGGGCCAGTGCTCTAACATGGTTAAGTATGATGCTTTACTAGTGTTATTTATTGCAATATTGCGTTGCTGTTATTAAGCTCTGTCAACAATACTACTAGTATTTTCATTTAAAATGGAGTACTGGATGATAGCCGTAGCAATATTCTTTCATATTATTGCAGATCTTGCATTGTGAAATTCCTACTTCTCCCCTTTTCTTGGTTTTTATTTAAAGATTTTTCTAGATTTTTAATATGCTATAATACGTTTATGTCAAGAATTAATTGCAACTGAAATAAATTCTTGTGCAATTAGTTTGACTGAAAATTTGCTAAAATATAAACATTGCATATACTGGTACATTTATGTTTGTAATACACAATACACAGCCAATAAATAGTATTCATGTTTTTATAGCGGAATAATTTATAAAACTTTCATGCTATGATGTCGTTGAATAGAAATATTGCATTAAGGAACAAAGAAAGGTTCAATATGCATATAAATAACATCAAACAATGAAAGTAAATTGACAAATATATTAGAGATATACAGTGCACTATTTACAATAATTTATACTACTTTTAGTTGTTTGTCATTGATTGGTCTTCTTTGTTTTGTGTTATAATTGTTGTTGTTTGACAGTGACTTGCAGTAGGTCGGTGGTTTTCACTGGATACTCCATTTTTCCACCAATAAAATAGACCGCCACGATATAGCTGAAATATTGTTGAAAGTGATGTTAAACACCATAACTCTAACCTGTTGTTTGAATTATCTCATTTAGGTACATGTAATACTCTATTCTCGACATCTTTTATGAACGACCATCGGCAATTTATTTTGTTTTAGCGGATTTCTGTAAAACAAGGGATTCTTATTATTATTATTGACAACTGGAATAATTACACTTTTCTGTACCGGGTATTATTCTATATTTACCAGCTATGCATGATTGACTTTTATATCAGTATTGTCATGGACCAATGAATTGCTTCATATACTATATAAACATCACAAATATGTATGCTGCAGCCATGCAATGAAATAATAACACACTCACATATGCTTTTCAATACAAGAGTGTGTCTTGTTTGGGTATGGCCATAATTATACCCGGTAGTATTTGCTTGCATATATAGAAGTCTAAACGAACCAACAATTGGTTTATTTCAAATCAATAATTAGGTTATTTGATTTATCTATTTCTTTTATGAAATGAAAATGAAAATTATAAAATCAAAATGAAAATAAAGCTATAAAAAAGAAAAACAAAGAAAATGTAATATACAAATCATTTACCTTTGATAAATATGTACTATTATTATTAAAATGATCAACGACGCTAACCTTGTTAGACTTCATTGAACATGCTTCTGTTTAACAGGGGGAATCTCAAAACGTTATTTTACAAACCCATTGGTTTGATGTCACCCTTTGTGTACATATTTTGTGATTTTGTGTTATAAAATACAAAAAGGATAAGATTATAATTATCAAACAAATAATTTTCCAAAATAGAATTCTAAAAAAAGCGTTTTGTTAAAGTTAATTTGTTTACTTAGATGAAATTAAGACAACGGAAAGCAAAATTTCTTCTCATGATGTTCATTTTTAGAAGGTGAAGTAGAGAAATTAAACATGACATAATTATGTTTCTATATTTTAAATAAAAAAATCGATAATATACAAAACTGCTGTATAAACAATTACGAAGTCTTCATTTTATTAGTTTGATATACGTATTACAAATATTTACACACATGCTAAAGTAAACAATTCAAAGCTAATATCATAAAAAGATATATACAAATCCTTGCCAATATCCACCAACATACTGTAGTGACAAGAATATGGACAGAAATACGAAGTGTCATAATCAATTGTCATCATATTTAGAATATATAAAGACCATCACAAATACTCCACCAATTGTCACCAACTGTCATCACCAACAATGACACATACAATTCCACCTAATATTGAGTTCATACAAATACCGTGCTTGTATATATTATAAAATCACAATAAAATTACAACTGCATCGGTGGTGTAATAGTTAGCGTCCTCGCCTCAAGCGCGGTAGATCGTGGGTTCGAGCCCCGATGGGGTCAAACCAAAGACTATGTGATTGGTATTTGTTGCTTCTCCGGTAAGCACGTAACATTAAGGGGAAATAGCAAAGACTATTTGGCAAAGAATCAGGACAATGTGCCCGAGGAGGGCAACATGTCTTTCCGCGGACTGTTGTTTCAGTGAGCTAGCACTATAAAAATTCAAACGAGTGTGCTGGTCTAGTACAAAGCGGACCTCATCATCATTTCATTGAAAGTTAACTTGTCATTAGATAGCTGAAAAAAATGCTGAGTTGGCGTTAAACAACAATCACTCACTCACTCAATAAAATTAATGTTGTTTGAATAGCAATTTTCTCTTTGATTTAAAAGTAATCAGTCTTTAGACACACACACTGTTTAACATATATATTTATTATTGAAATTTACAGCTCCTATATAATGTAATTAGTATTAAAACTAAGGTTCCCCTCCCTCAGGCATAGGTGACCCTACACGATTTTGGCTATCCTGAATAGCCCCTTTGATTTACCTTCCCCAATAGACTTTTTAAATTATTTGGCTTTCCAATATTTTGACTATAACCATGGTAATGAAGATTATTCCAGAACTACGGGTCGTGTGCACTAACAAATTCCATATCTACACTTGCATTAAAACATAGTGTTGATATATTTGTAATGGAAGCTTGAAGCCTTCATTGATTTTACAAATATGAAAATTACAATACAATAAAATTGTCAGATGTCATGACAAAATACTGTTATATTTTTTATTTAGATATTGAAGAAAATACCACAAATCTCCCGTTAATTGTGATCTGGTTATTTATGAATATTTTGTCATTTGTCATATTAAAATAACATTTAGCCTACACGATTTACAATGACAAACCATGCCAGATGGCGTCCAAATAACACACACTGAACGAGAAACAGGTAAACACATGCTTTGACGTCACATTGTGATTTACTTATTGTTATAATACGGGTAAAGTTAATATATTCAAAATGAGGATATTCATACTATGTTTTATTTCTGTTATTTAGAGGTTATGGCATACTTATCAGGCTGGATAAAATATGGCTGTACCTCACTGATTTCGGTAAGACGTGTAGTATTATAGCCTTTATAGTGTTGTATATTCCACACATTGCTGCTGAGCTAAAAGCCAATAAGTCATAAGAACGTTATTGAAACCTAAAAATCATAATATATTAATGACACGTAGAATAAGAAAAGATTGAATATATCAAAAGGATAATCAGAAACAGATAATATAAGAACACAACGACAAAAACCAAAAATGACAAAAAGACAAACAATGATCTACAAAACATTACATAGAAAAGAAAAGATCGAGCAACACGAACCCCACTAAAACCGCGGGTGAACTCTGGCGCTCATACATAAAGCGTTTTTCTCCATAATTCAACCATAAAAAAACAATGATATACCATGTAAGGATGTATCAAGTGGTTATCGTAGAGTTATTGTTTTCTTCTGCCTTTCTTACACAAATGACCACGGATATGTTCCACTTGTCGTAAACGCTTCCCGGTCCTTTCCCCATTCACTACTTATTACCATGTTTGTAACTAGATTAACACGACGGGTGCCACTAGTGGGGCAGGAACTGTTTACACTTCCGGAATACCTTAATTCACACCCGGTTTTTAATGTAGTTCGTGTTATACTCGACCTTTAGTTTTATGTGAATGTTTTGTAGTTCGTTGTTTGTACTTTGGTTTTTAATGTGGTTCGTGTTATACTCGACCTTTAGTTTTATGTGAATGTTTTGTAGATCGTTGTTTGTCCTTTAGTTTAAAAAAAAGACAAAATGTGGTTCGTGTTATACTCGATCTTTAGTTTTATGTGAATGTTTTGTAGATCGTTGTTTGTTCTTTTGTGCTTTTTCTTTTAGTTTAAACATATTTTATTAATTAATAAATATAGTACAATGACATAAATTGTAATATGATACAATACATATAATTAAAGGGATTCGAAAATAAGTTTTTAAAAAACTTATATTAATTCGTTTCCCTGGTATATCTCTTTACAATAATCAAACTGGTCTCGCTCGAAGTTTATACAAATATCAAATTTTAAATTATAAGGAACAATGTTATTCTGAATAGATATAAATGTGAAATTTTCCATTTAGATAGAAGAACTAAGTGATGAAAGAGAACTGCACAAGAGAGAGAGAGAAAAATAAACAATGAAAGGCAGATAGAAAAAAAAATAAGATAAAAGACCTTAAGGGGTGAATCGTTTACTACAATTTTTGAACTGCTAAAAACAATTCGACGTTTTGGTTGGGTGCAAGTTTGGGTGATCCAAAAAGAAGTATTTCTGTTGTCAGGTTTATGGGTACATTAATAGGATTTATGTACATTTGCCTTTGTGCAGTGTATCGTAGACAGTGAAATAAATAATGAGTAGTAGATTCGGTTAAACCACAAATACAGTTAGGCGAGTCGACAATGTTCTTACGGAATAAATGTTGGTTTAGAGAGGAACACTGCATTCGTAATCTGGAATGGAGAATTTCCCCAAGGCACTACCAGTATAATAATAAAATGGTTTTGAAGATATGTTTGATCTTAGAGAATACTTCAAGGCTTGAATGGATGGACTTAGTCTAATATTATCTGGTTGTAAGTTCCAGTCGCACGGAAGATGGAATGAAGGAATTGTAATACTGTGAGGTTCGTGTACGGATAACGGGAAGAGCAGAAGCATTGCGTGTGTTATAATCGTGTATATTTGCAATTGCTTGCGGTACTAAGTTTCTTATATAGTGTGGCGTCAATTTTTTTGTCATTTTGTAAAATTGAACAAGTTTATGTTTTTCTCTTCGATCTTTAAGTTTTTCCCAGCCTGTTTCCTTATAAAGGTTATTAAATGAAACCAGTCTAGTGCCTCCAGTAACTATTCTGGAAGCTTCTAGTTGAACATTTTCAATTTTTTTATTAAGTGAAATACTCATGTTATCCCATATTACATCAGCGTATTCTAATAGGGGTCTGATAAATGTAAAATATATTTTTTCAAGAGTTTTTCGGTCTAATATAAATTTAAATTTTCTTAGGATATTGATCCTCTTGTAAGCTTTTTTTGTTATCATGTCAATGTGTTTTTCCCAAGTCCCGTTGTCCGAAATAACTAGTCCAAGATGTTTGTGTTCTGAAAAAGTAGAAATGTCATTGCTGTCCATGTAGAGTGGGGGATGGTCCGGTTTGTCGATTTTTCTAGAAATAGTCATGGTTTCCGTTTTTTGAGCATTGAATGTAACCAACCATTTTGTTGCCCAGTCATGAATTTTTGTCAATTCGTTATTTAGAGAGTCTGCCGTTTCATTTGGGTCATCTACAATTAGGTATAAACTAGTGTCGTCAGCAAACAGTTTTATTGTCGATTGTATATCTGTCACAATATCTTTTATAAAAATTATAAATAGGAGAGGACCCAATATTGAACCCTGGGGGACCCCAGCATTAATATTACGCCATTGGGAATTGGAATTATTTATTACAACTCTCTGTTTTCTATTCGATAAGTAATTTTTTATCCACGATAGTAAAGGACCTTGTATTCCTATCGATTCATTTTTTTTTAGTAATCCAATATGCCAAACTCTGTCGAAAGCTTTGCTAATATCGCAAAATACTACCCTTATTTCTTTCCCTTCATCTAAAGCCTTCCCAAATTCGTTGGTTATAAATAACAGCTGATTAATAGCTGAATCACCCCTAGTAAAATCAGACTGGTGTGGAGTGATGATGCAATTTGTCAGTAAGTAATTGTGGATGTATTTATAAACACATCTTTCCATTATCTTTCCTGCAATACTAATAAGTGATATTGGTCTATCATTTTTTACATTACAAGGGGAGTCCTTTTTGAATACCGGTGCTACATTTGCAAATTTCCACTCAGTGGGAAATATACTGGTGGATAATGAAAGGTTATAAAGTTTACATAGAGGATACTTTAAAATAGATGAAGCTTCTTTAAGAAGTCTGGGGTTGAGCATGTCAGGACCTGTTGCTTTTGAAGTATCTAAAGTTTTTATTATGTCATCAACGTCAGTCTCAGTAATTATTATCTGTCTAAGTTTTTCGTATAAGGGGTCATCAAGATCAGGAGGATTGTGATAATCATCGTTTATGTTTGATTGATCACAAAAGAAGTCGTTGAATATTTCAGATTTTTTCGCATCGTCATCAGTTATGTCATCATTGGTCTGAATTGGGGGGATGGAACGGTTATTTGACTCACCAAATAGGCTCTTTACAAATTTCCACCAGTTTTTACTTCCTGTGGTTTCAGTATGAATTTTTTCAGAAACACTTGAATAATATTTGGTTTTAGCATTTAGAATTAATTTATTACAGATGTTTCTAGCTTTACGAAATTTTAACCAATGTCCTTCTAGGTTCTTCTTTTTGGCTCGTTTATGAATTCTGTTTTTGCGTCTAATTTGTTTTTTTATGGCAGTTGTTAACCAGGGTGGGTTATCTTTCCTGATAGAAATAATTCTATTAGGAATTGTGTCGTTGGCTATGTCAGTAATTGTTTGTCTTATACTACATGTAATGAAGTCGATATCATGATCAGTAAACATGGAGTCCCAGTCTATAGTTGAAAGTTTTTGTCTATAGGAGTTATAATCACCTCTATCGTATAGGAAAATATTTCATCTAATAATAGTAGAACGTTCAATATAATGATTAATAAATCCTATAATAGGTAAATGGTAACGTGTTTGGTTTAACAATGGGGCTCCGACCTCTGAGAATACAATATTACGGTGGTCATTAACTATTAACAGGTCCAACGTAGATGAGCTATGCTCAGTAATATAAGTCCGTTCGTCAATAAGCTGGTAAAAAGTGTATTGAGTTAACAGTGATCTTATCTTATTATTATTATTATTATTTAATTGGTTATTGTTAAAATCTCCAACAATGATTATATCATGATTACTATTTAATGCAAGATCAATTGATTGTTCAATATCCAGCCACGATTGTGACCCACTGTCGGGGGGAATATAAAAGGTTCCATATAAATACTTTTTGTTTTTAAATTTAATTTCTATCCAAAGACATTCCAAATTATCAATTCGTAAGTCAGGTCTGACAATACAATTAATGTGTTCCTTAACATAGACAATAACTCCACCTCCAGTCTTATTTTGTCTCTCGTCGGAATGGGGGGAATTTATAGCCCGGAAGTTTTAATGTTTCGTCATTAACGATTGGCTTTAGCCAATTCTCAGTAAAGGACAAGATGTCATAACTAGAATATTCGGCTGTAATTATATCTAATTTTGGAACAATGCTTTATACGTTTAAATGAATAAATGAGACATTATTTTTGAAATCACTGCAGTCGGATGACAGACCGCTCACACTGCTAAAACTACGAGATGATTCCGATAGGGAAGGACCTGGATTTTGTTCGACGCCCGATATAATCAAGAGAATGCACAAAACTATACAAAAGTAAGCAAGGTTATTAAGGCATATCGACGTCCGATTCTGCTTTAATTTATTTTGTGTGTAGTTGTTCTTATAAGGGGAGTTGCTTTCGTTAAGAAGAGGAACGAAAAACAAGAAAATAGCTATCGGCAATACCCGTAAACCGTGAATGGCAAAACGACTAATACACAATACATCTAAATAACTAAGTCTCTTTCGCTTTATAGGAGTACATGAATCAGTATAATGTTGACCGATGCTTCCTCTGTATTGAGTTACATCAATATTCATATTAAGTAATACCCGTGTTTCTCAAAAATTCAAGATAGGAAGTCTCGGTCATTTTATTTGATACGAGGTAGGTCGCGATGTTTACCTTAAGGTCGTGCAAGTGAAGAGTGGTGCAGTTGAAGGCAAGAAATACATATTAATTGTGATATAAAAGGAAAATATTAATGGAATTAGAGAGCAATTAAAAAACATGATAATTTGAAATATGTCTGGGGGTACTGAATCTGTTATGACTGCGTAATGAAAAAAAAAAAAAAAAAAAAAAAAAAAAAAAANGTCTAAATTTAAATTCATACAATGTACAGTAAAGCCAACAATAATATATACTTTCATAAGTCAAAAGATAAAAGAAACCCAGAAAAGGGTCTGATCTATTCTTATTTTACAAACTGAAATTGGTGTACTCGATTTCTTTCAATCGCGTGTGAAAACAATCACAAACGTGGGGGAAAAAAACTTTTGATTGGTCGACAATATTCAGAACGGTATTTTGATTGGTTCGCAAATCACAATGAATAACCATGGCACCCAAATGAATTTACTACAATACAAATCGATTTTTCTGAATGTATGAATGAGAATGATTGGCAACATTAACTTATTTACCAATACTGATTTGCCGTAAAAAGAAATCAAATCGGATTCATAAATTTTTCATGGATGACGATTGCCTTTTATAACACAATTAAGCACAATTGAAAAATAATAGATAAGACAATATCAGGGTAGCATATTAGATGCATTATTATTTGTTACTCAGTAATACTATTCTTGTTTTACAAACTGAAATTGGTGTACTCGATTTCTTTCAATCGCGTGTGAAAACAACCACAAGCGTGGGGAAAAAACTTTTGTTTGGTAGACAATATTCAGAACGGTATTTTGATTGGTTCGCAAATCACAATGAATAACCTTGACACCCAAATGAATTTACTATAATACAAATCGATTTTTTTGTCAATGTATGAATGAGAATGATTGACAACAACTTATTTACCAGTACTGGTTTGTCGTAAAAAAATCAAAATCAAATCGAATTCATAAATTATTCATAGATGACGACTGCATTTTGTAACACAATTAAGCACAATTGAAAAATAATATAGATAAGACAATATCAGGGTAACACATTATTTGCATTATAATTTGTTACTCAGTAATATAAATTTTCTTTTGATCATTGTATTGTCTGTTCTTCTTAGATATACGGATTCTGAATACCCCTTTGGTATCTTCAAACTCTTCTTACACTATGATTTATTGTACAATGATTTTATCACAGTAAAATGCAGAAATCTTTGTTTTCAGAGTTGTATTTGCATTATCCCTGACGGTCGCTTGATAAATGAGGATTCATGACTTATATTTATATTTGAAGGTTCGAATACGAAATATAGCCATTATGACAAACGCGGACATATTTTTAGGAAGACCATGCGTACTGGATAACCATTTCACGATGGCGATCGTCCAATCACCGATGTGAAAATTCCATTCAAACTATCATTAGCTCCTACTTTACAGTTTACTTGTCAGTTGTAATATATAAATGTATATGTGCAGATGTGGAAATGTGAAGGAATAGAAAGGACAGATATACTATGCGTTGTATATAAAATAAACATCAGAGAAAATCGAAGGGGCAATTAAGAATGGACAATCCAAAGAACCTGACAACACCTGGTACACATGACACAGGGCAAAAAACAAAAAAAAACAAAAAAACAAACAAACAAACAAACAAAAAGAACAAACAAACAAACAAGAAAAACAAAACAAAACAACAACATACACAACTAAAGGTCCCAACAAAACCGGAGTTGAACCCAGGCGCACACGAAAGACAAGCAATCCCTGCCTCGCACAAGACACCCGCCATGTTACTCATGCAAAAATGAATAGTGTCAAATTTTTTCATATGTACTTTACTTTAAGGTCATGGAACGTCCTTAACGTTGTAGAGCGTTTTTTTGCAACCACAAAAACAAAACAATATTTTAAGTCGTTGTATAAAATTACACACTGAATCATTAACACTTTTTATTTCACTTGAATGCGTAATTCAAATGATCCTAAGTTTCAGATAATTATCCTAGTGTCTTCAGTATTTGTGAGCAGCTGTTTCTTACCAGAATTTAAATCTCCACTGCATGGACTCCGTTTTAAAAAAGCGAAAGGATATCCCAGGTAGGGCATTATGGACAAACATTAACATTATATATATTTTGTTGGTTATCTTATCAATATATAAAGATAAAAAAATACCCAGGTCAGAATCGAACGTATTGTAGCAAAATAAATAAGAAAGAGGTCAATCTTCTAAATTTAGAAACAAAGTCAGAAACGAAAGCAAAGTATCTAAATCAGAATGTAGCTCAAAGTACTTAATAGGGAAGTAAATGCAAAATACCCAGGCCAAAAACGAACGTCATTTACAAGAAAAAGGAAAGAGGTTAGGTTAGGGTTATATTGTTTAATGCCACTTTCAACAATCTTTTATATCGTGGCGGTCAGCTTTATTAGTGGAGGAAACCGGAGTACACGGGAAAAGCCACCGACCTGTCGTAAGTCAGTGACAGACTTTATCACATAATGTTGTGTCAAATACACCATGAGTGGGATTCGAACTCACAACTTTGGTATTGATAGGCACTGATTGCACAGGTAGTTGTAAACTCAACTACCATACGATCACGACCACGACGAAGCCTTGAAAAGTGGAAGATAATTTCGATAGATTGGAAGATCAAGAAAACAAGAACGCACAAAAGCTGATTTTTCTAAAGCAAAACGATTTATAATCGCATCAATAAACACCAACAGCAAATACAAACAAAATGGACTATAGAGAAATAGCTGATACCGATTAAAGTCTAGAAACATCAGCGTAAGGATAAATGACATTAGGGTAAGGATAAATGACAATTTTGTATATCACAATTTTGATACTTTTATATGCTAAACGTTTGTAAAATTTTATACTCTATGATGTGAACGAATGCTCATATTCAATTGTTGCATTTTTAGATCTATTTGAGATTGTTATACAAATTTTTGAATGATAATATAAATGTAACTTATGAATTGGAAAATATGATATAAATTATATTTATATATTCATGAGATATCATTTCAATGCCTCATGAGTTTCTCGTTGTGAATAACTTAATGTTAGTTCCATCTCAGTCTTACTTTTATCGTTATATTTGAAGGAAGAATATAAGTGATGAGATAGATCTGAACGAAGAATACCGACACGATATTCGAGCGATGGGACGAATGAGAGTTCATGAACGGAAAATGTGAGTTTCAATCTGTTAAAATATTTAACCCATATAAAACGTTGGTTAGTCTGTCTGTCCAGTTATTTGTATGTGGGCTCGTGGCTTATTTACGTTATTTGTGTCTGATTGCTCATAGTGGTGCTAAACGCATATTGTGTTGTGTTTTTGTTTTGTTTTTCTTCATCTTCTTGTTTATGTTGCAAGTTTCTCTGGATTGTCCAATTTTGATTGCCCTTCTGTATTTTCTAACGTTTATTGAATATTGATTGATTTTTGGTGTTTAACGCCACTTTCAGCAATATTTCAGCTATATCATGGCGACCAGTTCTAGTGGTGGAAGAACCCGGAGTACCCGGAGAGAACCACCGACCATGGGCAAGCAACTGGTAAACTTTATCACTTGAATAAGTATTTATTACTTAAGACTATATAGATAAAAACTGTAATTGTTATTTACATAGAAACGTCTGTAACCATGGTAGTTCGTCTGTATTCTAATCATAGACATACTATGTAGTGTAAAGTGTTGTCTTTCAACTTACATGTCCATACATAACACACAAAAAAAAAATCATACAATCAAATCATAATGAATGAGAATGTGATTCATACGACGTGTTTGTGGAGTGGAATAACTTCCATTAGGTACGCTCATAGTCAACAGATTGGAAAGCTAAAAAAAAGGACCTAAACAGGATGGCTAAGATCGACTAAGATCTCATATGCCTGAGGGAGGAGAAACTCAGTTTTAGTAGTAATTAGATTATTAAGGAACTGTAATTTGTAATAATAGATATATCTGATAGACCACGTCGGTGCCGAAACAGTGACAACTGGGTGGATGATACCATCGGCTACTGATATTCCAGCAGCAGTGTGGTATCGATCCAGTGGTAGAATGAACACGTAGATATCGCACGGTACTTTCCTGGAATAAACTCCATCATGTACGCTCGTAATCAATACGTTAAAAGAGTGAAAAACCAATAATTTAAAGGTCTGTGGGACCAAGTAAACCAAATGGGACTAATATAGATTATTAATATGAGAGAGTCTTACCATGACCTGATTTTGGCGATCCTGTTTAGGGTTTTTGCTTTACTTTCTCCCAAGACCTTTTAAATAATTTGGCTTTCTAAGCTTTCGACGTTGAACATACCTTATGCATGTTATTCCAGAAACGCGTCGTGCGCACTAAATTTTATATCTACGTTTTTATTTTTGACTATATGAGTAACAAAACGGATGTGTCATACGAAACATTAGCAACTTACGCTTAGCTAGCACTTGGATTAACCTTGTATTTTTAGGCATTCATGTTCCTAAACGATGTAGTTCTACGTGTTAGGTGTTTTTAGTTTGTTCGTCTTCTTTCTGAGTCTTGTGCACAATGTCGTCTGTGTCTCTGGGTTTTCTAACGTTTATACGATATCATGAACATACAAACACGAGGAATTTGACTCGTACACCGAGCGGGTCAGTTGATATATGGACTTTAATCCTTAGCTTTTCAAATGATTTCATTGTATGATAAGAAGAAAAAACAATAATGGCCAATCTCTTAATTTATTGAATCACTGTGATAAAAACAACAGTTTATAAGGTACTGTCGGGTGTGAATGTTTATTGTGGATTAAATTAAACTAATATTATTGTTAACCATATAACATTTGGATTTGGACTATGGCCACTTACACAGATCCTCTCCACATATTCACATGTAATTATATATTCCATGCACAAGCAAGTAATAATGCAATTATAATAATTGCATTTCATATCAAACAATGAGAAAAAAGAAAGGATTTTTCAAATTATATAACATATTGAGTTATATACGTCTTTACGTAACAGCATAGCATTGTCATTCGTTTTTTAAGGTTACATTGTAGTCTTATGTTACCATTTGTATTGATGCGAATCAGTGACGGTAGTGTATATATTACTGTGAAATCATTATTAATCGTGGTGCTCTAATTTTCGTGGATTTGGTGATTCACTTAAGCTACAAAAATAAAATCTAACGAAATACAATATTCCCATTGACTGTTGCCTGAAGTATTTGAAACCACGAATTCAAGACCCCATAGATCAATGCATTTTATAAAATCCACGAAACTTGGTGTCAACGAATAACAATATTTTTTTCATAAATTATTGTCAAAAGGAATCTATTCGTGTATATCTTTTTAGTTTCTGTATTTTGTTTAAATAGATTATCAATATTTCCCGAAGATGCATCCCCTGAACATGTTGACCTACCATTTACACAAAACACATGCGCAATCCACCGGAAGTATTTTATACTTGATGATATACTGGTTGATAAAGACTATGGAGATTGTTGGGTATTAAGACAATGGAGAGGGATTAATGTTACATGGGCCGAATGTGACAGGTAAGACTGCAAGTGTAGACTGGGAAATATTGACATGTTAACTCTTAAATGCATATGACAAAATACCAAAACGAATATGCGGCAAAGCATAAAGCCTTCAACATTAGTTAAACCTGCATTAAAACTGAAAGAAATACAGTAAGGCCTGTTAGAGGTAAAAGTCTTACGCTTCTGTTCAAGGGAACAGTACAAAATCAATCACAGCTTAACACGAAAACGGTTAAACTAAGCACACTATAGATAGACAAAGCGACACCCCTGATTCAGAATTTACCCATTAGAGAGTAGTATTTAAGCAAATTGACCCCTGCATGCATATAGACAGTAAGACCACGTGTTTCGAAAGGGTCAATATCGCATGCTACATACTAGACACAAGTCATGCATAATTTCATATGATTTACATTTAAATAATTGATTTCAAAATAAGTAAATCTACATGTAATCATAGACAGTTTAAATAAATACCCATACAAAATAAAACAAACTGGAGTGAAAAATCGAACACGACCTGGACGTAAATAATCATATTGGGACACGACGGGAACCACATGTGGAGCAGGAATTGTTTACCCTTCCGAAGCACTGGAGTTCACCCCGATTTTTACTGGGGTTTGTGTTGCTCAGTCCTTCCTTTGATATTTGCTCCTACCAATTAAAGGTAAGGCGATTCATTTTAGTTATTAGTCAGTATCAAATATACGCTATAGATCTGCTCATATATAATGACATAACTGTGATTGCTATAGGACAAATGATAATAATATTCTATACTAACTAATTCGTTGTTTTAATATGTAGAGCAAGATAAATTAGAAGATACCAAAAGGTTGAAAACACAGGCCGTAAATTGAACAATGACAGACAACCCAATGGCCAAAAGACAAGGGACATACAGACAAACAACGAGTCATAGCACACGACACAGAAAAAAAATACCGAGCCACACGAACGCCACCAAAAATGGTATTTCGAAGGGTAGGCAGTTTATACGCCAATAATAGTAGTTTATTGATATTGAAAATAAAAACGGGATTTAAACTATACTGTTGCTTTCTTTATTATTTTAGGTATTGCAAAGATGTTCCAGCAAGTCCTCCATTTTTCATGTTTCTATGTCTACCTGGTCATGTAATAGATTTTTCATTCTGGGCTTTCTGTCCTCTCTACAGAAGGTTCATTATGAGGGCAATCGAGCTACCACAGTGTTGTTCCTGTACCAAATACACGTGTTTGATTCAACCAAGAATAATAAAAATTAGAAATTATTATCATTGACGCTTATTTATTTATCCACATTATGTATTTCATGTATGCTTGTATAGCTCACTGAAGTTGGTAAGCATATGATAGAAATCATAGGGGTTAAAGGGGGGGGGGTATAGTGCTAAATGCCACTTTCAACAATATTTCAGTTATACCGTGGCGGTTAGAAAGCATAGATAATGCGTTAGAGTACAAAGCTAACTGATATTTTTCTAGAAAAATTTGAAACACATGACGAAACAAAAAAGTAGAAAATATAAAGGGACAAACAATGACCCATAAAACACTATACAGAAAAAGAGAGAGATTGAGCAAGACGAACCCCGCTAAAATCCAGGGATGAACTCATGTGCGCCGGAAGGGTAAACAGTTCCTGTTGCTCCACATGTGGCACCCGTCGTGTTACTCTTGTTACAAACCGGGTCATAAGTCATGAATGAAGACAAACCCTTCACCACCTGTGTAAGTTGACAATTGTTATTACCATAGAAGTGGAAGCGTAAAAACTTCTATGAATATCTATAACTGAATGTGGAAATTGTTATCAACATGTTACAAATATTATAATTAAAATGTGTTTTATGTACAGTCAAAATTTAGCAAACATATTTCATCAGCAGAAAATTTATAGATCGTTTATCAGACCACTTATGGGATACGGTGATATATTATTTATACCAATGGCTATTTACAGAAATCTTTAGAAAGTAATAAACTCGAGAAGGCCAGTACCGCAACATGTACCACTTACTTAACATCCAGACATGGACTGTATGAACAAATGGGATGGGCATCCTTCAAGTTCGCAGACTAAGAAGTAATCACGACATGTTCCATTAAAGATACCACTGATTGCTTTAATTCCTTAGTACTTGTTAATTTCCTTAAGCATACCCACATCTCATCTGGAGATCACCATTTTTTTAGTATAAAAATCGGGTTTTTTTTACCTAAGAAAAAGGAAGTAAAAAATGTCTTCCACTATCTTGTGGGTATACACTTCCGCATTACATTAATTTGCACGTTAAGGGAGAAATCATAGTATAATTGACGAAATAAAGGAACAAGGAAGTTGTCCATCACTGTTGTAACTTTCTTCTGATAAGGAAGTTAAAGGTGATGTATTTTTTAAAGTTAATTTGCAATATAATAATACAAAATGTAGAAACTTACAAGTATAACTAAAATATTACATATTTATATCGGAATTACTTGTTTTACACATATGTATCGACATTTTATGATGTGTCTGTCACAAATACATCACAGAAATAATATATGAATTGCTTAGGATACATAGACACTCAACAACAACAAAAATAAAGAAAGAAGCAAACAAAAATAAATAATAGAAAATAAAAAAAAGAATAAAAAAAAAAATATAATGGACCATATATAAAAGAAGTCAACGTGATTGCTGATGACAACCGATTTTGTTTTGCTAGTAGCGCAACTTGTTGGTCTTGATAAGCTGTCCTACTTTTAGGTCAGTCATTTTTGTCTCCGTTTCACACTGTTATTCCGTTGATAACGTGTTCATAAATGTTCGGTTACCGTATCTCTAACGTTAAACTGTACACCCATTTGTCGATGTGAAAGATTGTTGTTGGGAAAGACCCGTCTGCAAACAACCTATGACTCTTGAGCTCTCATTCACTGTTAA
>MJUT01013641.1:633068-654959 GCA_002080005.1 Gigantidas platifrons
TGAATTTCGAAAGAAACAATAGGAAATGCGACAATAAACTCTGTTTTTTAAATGTGATATTATTTTCATCTTTCTTTTCTTAAATTTGAGCTATATACCACAACAACACATTAAACAAAACTCTTTATCATACACGGAGGTCGGTAAATATATCTGAAATATCAAATTTTATTTATAAAGAACATACTAAATGAAATGGCTTTCTACTCTGGTATTGCATGTAAATGTGCATAATTACAGGTACACTGGAGAGCTCTGGGTACACTGGGTGTCAATAGTAGAAATAAAATGATAAAATCACACTGTGCGTCAAAGCGTGAAATCATACTGTCAATGTGAAACAAATATTTAGGGTAATCATAGTCGGCAATTGTCAACACATTCTTTGATACACTGACAAGGCAAAGTGATCTTGTTACAATGATTTAGTTCATAAACTTTGGAGTTAGTTTACATTACTGATGAAAATCTATATCATTTTTCCGGAATTTTTGTTTTTATTAAGGACAGTTGATACCATATAATATTAAATGTATGTTATATGCATAAAGTCCAACTTAACTTACACCACTTACTTCGGAAACACCTCTTTTTAAATTTATTTACACTGTAGATGATGTAACATAAGATCGATTTTTTACAGTGAGAATGGGTTTGATAGTAGACAGTTTTATATCAATTTTAACAGATTAGCACGTTGTTCAAGTGGTTATACTCTCCTCTTTTACGTTTTGCAGTCAATATTTATTCCATTTCTGCATTTGCATGCACCATATTTTCAGCTTTTTCAGGCGTTTCTGCATTCCGCGGATCCGGTAGTATCGGATAAGGAGGTGGTGTCTCTGATGGGCGTAGGAGCCAACGTTTTAACATCGTATCACTACTAGTATTTGAAAGTTTTAGTAAAACAAAAATTAGTAATTTTAAAATGAGTGAACATAAGTTAACTTACTGTTACGATAAAACAGAGTGATCAGATTTCAAATGATAAATGTAATACGTACATTGTAATACTATTTTATCTTGTCAGTATAAAAGGTCGTCTACTAATAAACTGGTAGACCGAAAAGTACATTTTTTTTGCTTTTGCGCAATAAGAAATACGCGAAAAAAGATAATCTTGCATGCAACATTCTTATTTATTCTAAATGAACAAGTAGTTTCAGGGGAAAATATTTCTTTTTATTGGCCAATCAGAACATATAACTTAAATACTGCTAAAGGTTGCGCTTAACACAAATCATTCAATCAAATCAGGTTATATTACAATTGAAAATTCAATATTTAATTCCATTACATTGATTACCTTTGTATTCTGGTCTCACACGAAGATCATGTATTTCTTTTGATGGTTATGACTTATTGACATTAAATCAGATAAAAGAAAGAAAGTGTGTGGTTTTATTGAATGTTTTGAGCATTATAAGCGAATCTGCGGTTTTTTTACTTTAACATTTTTATCAATAATTAGCGTTGGCAATCCAATTATCATATGAGGGCGGTTGGGATATTATTAAAACAGGTTTGATTCACCCATTCTTTGCACATGACCAAATACAGAATTCTGATTCCTATCGTCATATGCCATTCTCTTGTTGTGTTCAGTAATTTGAGGTGAAAGGTAGTTATTCGGTTAGTTGATCTTGGTAGAATTGTTGCCTTTTTGTCATATCTCTTCAATTGTAAAATCACATCGGTGGTGTAATGGTTTGCGAGCTCGCCTCGAGTGTGGAAGATCATGGATTCGAGTCCTGGTCGGTTCAAACAAATTACTTCTAAATTGGTATATACAAATGTATTGCTTCTCCGCTAAGCATGCAGAATTAAGACTGGATTGCGCGGAATCAAGATAATGTTCTCGCCATAATATAGCTGAAAATTGCAATGTTGGAGTTTAGCAACAATCACTTTTCAATTGTATGCATGATTGTTATGTTCAATTATATTTATTGTAGAATTGATAATTATATTACATCATTGTTATTATAAAACTGACATTGATATTATCATTGTAAAAATTGTAAAATTGACATATTCATTCATACATATTCATGTTCATGTTCATCATCGAAATGTGTCACTATGAACCAAAATAGAACGACTAAAATAGTATATGTTGTAGGAAAAACTAATCTACAAATACGATCAATATGTTTAGCCTTTCCTAAATGTGGCCGCTGGTTTACACTCTCGGACTGTAAATAAAAAGAAGAAATAATCCCTTGAGAGATCTTACATTATATACTATTCTATATTTAAGAAATAAATCATGGAAGCCTGAATGTGTTGCGAGTTTTAACATGGATTGGCGGATATTAGTATGTTATCCCGAACCAGAGGCGAGGGATAAAATTTACTAATATCCGCCAATCCATATTAAAACTCAAAACACATTCTGGATTCCATGATTTATTTCGATTCTGATATGTCTAAGAGTACAAATATGGTAGTATACTTTGATTGGAAGACGGTAATTTATATTTACGCTTGCGGAAAATGTCGCACACAATTGATGTAACTCGAATAATACTGCGCCCGCTATCGGCATTATTTGGGTTACAATTTATGCTGCCAATGGAAAATTCAGTCACATTCACCGGCGCATGTGCTAATGAGATTATACCGAATGGATAACTCGCTCGTTTGTTAACAAAGCGAAAGAAGGACTAGAACATGTGATAAAGTTTGTCAGTGACTTGTAGCGGGTCGGCGGTTTTCTCCGGGTACTCCTGTCTTCTCCGCCAAAAACACTGATAGTGACGATATAACTGAAATATTGCTTAATAAAGTATATTTCATATAACCAAGCTCCTGTTGGAAAATGAGTTTCTTCATAGCAATGGACAATTTACATATTGTTTTCCTTTCATTTTATAGAGAAATTAAGAGAAAAAATGTATAGAGAGTAACCAATGACCAAGGTTCATTCGATACAACATTACTTGATAAAGTTTGTCAGTGACTTGGGACGGATCGGTAATTCTGTACTCCTGGTTCCTCCGTTAATGAAAATGATCGCCATGATATTACTGACATATTGTCCAAAGTGGCGTTAAATACCATGACCTATTAGGTTTGAGGTAAAAGTATTGAATGCATCATCGATAGATATTGTAGGTATTCAGCATACAGTTAAAAAGTAGTTAGAGAAGAATATAACAACTGCGAAAGCCTGAACTAAGAGGTACAATCTTTACGAGAGGTTTGTTTCCTGTTTGTGTAGGAAAAATCAAAATTCAAAAACTCGCACATCGGACTGTAGGAAAATACAACGCCCTCGGAACGAACAATAAGATGCTATGAGTTATTATTGGTACCATGTTGCAGTAAAAGCGTTATATCAAATTTTGTTTAGACACCATTTGCTTACGTACTTCATTGTTTGTAAACCTTTTCCAAGTATAGTCAAACCTGATTTAGTGACCACCTCTATTAAGCAACCACATGTATTATTTGTTCTTAATTTCTATTTTCCTTAACAGAGCATTTTACATCAATTAACCCCACATTAAGCAACCACCTGTCTTAAGTGCCTATATTTCACACTTCCCTAAGAAGGTCACATCAGACAGGTTTAAATGTCTAGCTCTTCATGGACAATGCTTACCTTGTTGTTAGGATCCTTATTTCTTGCTAGCACATTTACGATCGAAAACTCTAGCATAGCAGCAAACACAAACATGATTTGAAATAATGTCCAGAAGTCTATTGCTTTGATGTAAGAAACCTTGGGGGCGTGTCGTCTTGAAGATGACACCTGCGATGAGATGGTCAATACAGTAATTGCACCAAGAGACAAACGTCCAGGAACAGCTAATGGATGTAACCAGAACGAGACCCACGACAATACAACTATAAGTATGTCGGGGTTGGCGAGCTCTGTCAAGTAATATCCAACTGAACTCTGCATTTCAATGGTCATCTCTAAACAGGAGAATCCTGGAGAGAATTAAACACAAAGGTGCTAAATTATTTTGAGTGAGTGAGTGATTGTTGTTTAACAACAACACATCTATTTTCAGCTATATCATGGCGAGAACAAGTTAATTTTCAGTGAGATGATGATGAGGTCCACTTTGTACTAGGGAAACATGCTTAGTTGGATGTGTATCGTGTTAGCTCACTGAAACAATAGTCCTCGGATATACATGCCACCCAACTCGGACACATTATTCTGATTCCGAGCCAACCAGTCTTTGCACTGTCTCCTTAATGATGTGTGCTTAGCGGAGAAGCGACAAATACCAATTTTATAAGCTTCGATTTCAACCAATCCGGACTCGATCCTACGACCTAGTGCACTCCAGGCGAGCACGTCAATCATTACACCGTAGATGCGGATTTAAACTAGTATGCCATATCTGTAAAATCGCATACAATTACTGCATGTTATTATAATATTAATGGATTTCTTTCATACTCTTACCTGTTTAACGTTTGAAGTGAGATGATATTGACCATTTTCTGTCAAAATTGATAATGGAAATTGTATTTGTGTTTTTGCCTTTATTTTCCTTGGTTTTTTGTCTTTTTTGATTTGAGTATGTTGTCATATTCCGGTTTGTGCTATTTTATTTTACTGAGCCCTGCATTCCCTCCAAAAACTCCCCTAGTTTAACCTACCTAGGTCTGTACCAATTGCAAAAAGTTAGCGGTCATGCATATATGTGTTATGGGTGTCAACTTTGTCTATGTTTCTACAAATTTTCTCTTTCGAACTGTTCGGACAGTGTGCTATTTTTTGTTTTAATTGTTTGATACTATTTCTGAAAATGGTAATAGTTTAAGTAATGACTACTGGGCTTTTTAAAAAGCATTAATAAAAACATACCATCGGTGGTCACGTAAAACTATGATTTTGCATGTTATACTGACCTTGACGGTGTGTCTCTTATGAAACAATTATGCTTACTTACTCTCTATCTTGTATCTGTGATTCTGTATGTACATGCAGTTGATATTTTACCTTTAGCATGATTTTTATACACACAAGTGTTTGCACTAGTTTGCTTTCTGAGTAAATCATACAATGGTATATGTTCGTTGTTTATATAAGTGGTATGGCGTTATCCCATTTGTATAAAATCTCGTCAGCTATGAATCCATCTGCAATCATAAAAAAACAAATCCTTACTCTTCATATAATGAATTTTACTATTATAAATTTAGTAAAAATGTTAATACATCAGCTAGTCAATTTTACCATTTAATAAATTGTATGCATATGCAGCGGGTTATTTGGCCTTTCGCACATTCCCGGTTTGGTTTTATTTATGTTCGACATCTAAGAAGGAGTTATTTCCTTTGCGACCTGCAAAATGTTACCATTTGCAAGAGCAAAGGAAAGGTCAAAGAATATTTGAATTTAATTTTCTGATGATTTGTAAATATTTAAAGCTTGTCGAATATCGGAGATAATTATGCATATAATTGAAAATTGAAATGTTTTCACGATACTATATATATATACACAAAGGATAAAGTTAAGCACCCCATGCTTTTTTGACATGACAAATGATACGACAAGTATCACGAGATTACTGTCCAGATAATCTGAAGAACGCAATGGTGACCTGTTATGACATTACATTGGATGTAAGAAACCACAAAACAAGTCAAGAAAAATGTTAATTTAATGAAATATTTAATCACAATATCACAAGGCCAGTTTTTGCATTAAAATATGTCCATTTTAAGTATTGATCTTCACAGTTCAAAAAGCACGATAAGATTGTCATTTCACTTTCAAGACATCACTTATGAATCACTTGACGACATCTATTGTTCAAAGTTCAGCACCGGGTGTAACCCCCACGTGTTTGGAAGACGGTCTCAACCCTCTGTCTCATCCTACCAGTTATACGTCGGATGTCCTGTTGTGATAGCTGCTGCCATTCCCGATGCAATGCTGCTTTCAACTGACGAATGTGTTGTACAGGAGGTTCCCGAGCTAGTATACGACGGCCTAGCATGTCCCAAATAAGCTCTATTGGATTCAAATCCGAGCCCATGGCTGGCCAAAGAACATAAGTCACGGCTTCCCTTTGGAGGTAGGCGATTACTGCTCTTGAACGATGAGGCCTGGCGTTGTCATCCATATACACAGGTCTTATAGCTAGTGGGTGGTTGTTGACATCGGGGACAAAAACTGGCTGCAAGACGTCTCTGATGTACTGATCACCAGTTAGGTTGCCTTGTATGGTGACTAAATCCAGCTTGCAGTCATGAGAGATACACCCCCAGACCATTACTGAGCCCCCACCTTAAGGGACAGTTGGCTGGATGTTTCTTTGGTCATAGGCTGTATTTTTGTGTCTCCAAACCTCATCCGACCATCGGTTACATTAAGCAGAAACCGGATCTCGTCTGACCAATGGATCTTGCACTATGTCCTTCAATTCCAACCACGTCGTGCTAAGCACCATGCCAAACGTGATCGTCGCTGTTGGTCTGCCATCAGAGGACGTCTAATGTCTTCCTTGACTTAAGTGCCGCTGATGTCAGATGGTTTCTGACTGTTCTTGTTGACAGACGTCTATTGGGCAGCCAGTGTTGTTTGAGTACAGGACTGGTTGCGAATAGCATCCGTCTAACCAAACGCTACAATGTCCTGTCGTCACGATCAGATGTTAGCCGTGGTCTGCCGGATTTTGGCAAGTCTTTCACGTTGTTGGTTTGTGTGTGTTTGCTCACCAGTCTGCTGATTACAGTATAGTGGTAGCCCATCTGACGCCCAATTGCTTTGAAGGACATCCATTTTGTATGCATGCCGATTATATGCCACATTTGTGCTTCTGATATTCGCCTTAATACCATGCTTACTGAGAATGAATATTTTTTTAAAACACCTGACATAAATACCCAAATTCGAAGCGTGAACATACTGAATTTTGAGTAATGCGTGAGAGGCATGGTTCATGTCCATGACTAGCCGATATTAGACATAATGGTCACACCTGTATGAGTACATCTTTTTAATGGAACATTGTTCTTGCTATGCTTAGGCGTAACATATTTGGCCCACACATTGGATGTCAAACAGTTAGTTGTCACCTGAATTTGACCTCATTTTCAAGGTCTACGATTACTGACGTTGTTAAATATAAGTTTCGTATTTATGCCAGTCTCTCCATTTCCATTCAGTCCGGGATCACCATATATGGCACACACATTTATAATGGTGTGTATATTTCATGCAGATGTGTGTCAGCTGACAGTTGCCTCACATTGCTGACTTTGTT
This sequence comes from Gigantidas platifrons, assembly GCA_002080005.1. Lineage (NCBI taxonomy): Eukaryota > Metazoa > Mollusca > Bivalvia > Mytilida > Modiolidae > Gigantidas > Gigantidas platifrons. Next base: position 640,310 of record MJUT01013641.1, read on the forward strand.
AAATTGACGCCACATTTTCATGTTTAGGTCAGTTTCGCTTTTGCCATGCATTCTAGGTTCCTCATACTTTTGTTTCACTGATCATAGAGGAGAAATGTCAGCCAGACATTGGTCACCTGATATTGGTCTCATTGTCAAGGTCTACTTACTTTTTATAAATTTATGTCAAGATTTTGTAATTAGGTCACTTTTGCTATTACAATGTAGCTAGGTTCACCATATTAATCCACAGATTGTTGATGGAAGTTACATTTGCATATTGATTCATTTGTCACCTTACCTTAATTTCAGATTAAGCGTACTTTGATTTAAATTATTTACGGCCAAATATGACATAGAGAACATAAAGGACGTATGCCAATAAATAAGTATCGTTTTTTATTATATGACTATATATATTTCTTTGATCTGATTGGCTGAAAGCATGATTAATTTAGATCGTTCCCGAGGAGCCTTTGAAACGCTATAGTTACCCCACGTGACTCTAGGATTAAACGTAGTGGTTTTCCAATTTTCTGTCTAAACTTTGTTTTCATTAAAATTTACAATAAAAGACATATAAATTGTAATGCCAATTTATAAAACATGACTCAGTGGACATTAACAGTTTGGTATAATAAAACAATTACTGATTTTCAAGAAATATATGATATTTACCTCGGCCTTTTCGGCCTCGGTAAATATCATATACAATGAATCTCGAAACGATATATCCTTATATTATTAACCTTAACAAATGTCAATAATTGTATAACGTTTGTTAATTGTTGTCTTATTTGGCTTTCTAAACATTAAGAGTGTAAAAAGATAATATGAAAACACTTTTGCAGATGGAGATGTATTATGAAACAGAATACACTCCAACTTGTAAATTCTTAAAAATGATCAACTCGATCCTTACGTGTCTCGCTGATTGTTTATTAGAATCTGCAGTTGGAGTGTATTCTCCATTACGTAGTAATTTGGTGAGATTAAATACCGAAGAAAACATATTAGTACATTTTTTTTTATTTAAAAACACTTGACAAAGCAATTTTGACAAACGAATTATTTTTTTGTTAAATTGGGATTGATGTCATACTAAATGTCAATTAGGATAATTGCATATTTGTCGTCCTACTTAAACCCAAAGTGGTTGTATATTTCATAGATTATATTTACATCCCGTTACGATGCTCCATAGTTTTTGTTTGCTTGTCAGTCAATATGTACTGGTTCCCGGGTACTGCTGTTTAATTCGTAAATAAGGTGACGGTTCAATCCTTCAAGAAATATTCTGACCATTATGTAAGTATAAATCAAAACTTTAAATGTGGAATCAATTTGTGATCAGTGTCATATAGTGTTTATTTTTTATATGTAAGACATGATTTACGTGAAAGTTCATTGTGAAATCTCTAGTATTAATTTATAATGGAAAACAAAAGTAGAGCATTAGCATATTAAATGTACAAAATAAGTTGTAATTTTCAAATGTTGTTACATATTTATTGTTATTTTATTATTATAAATTTGAGTTTTCGTGTTTAAGAGATAAACAAGCTGTGTACAAACAGGGAAGTTTTCAATTGAAACCTAAGGCAATCCATATGTGTCATAATACATGCATTACATTTGATGTCTATTATAAATATATATAGAGCATATGCGATCTGAGAAGAGAGCGATATATATGCTAGTCATAGTGTCATGCTACTTTCGGTTAGAGCAAAATACAATGTGTATGTAACCTATGGACACTGAAAAAAAACATGTAATCATGTTATGCTTCCAAAATTTATGGTAATGTGTAAAAAATTGCATTGTCATGTATGATGAAGCTTTTCATAATATTGCATGACTTCAGTTTTCATTTTTCGACAAAATCTCAATAAAAGTGAGTTATAAAATCTATATGTGTAGTAGCCTTAAGTTTGTTTAATTACTGAAAACCATTATATACTATAATGATATTATGTATTCATGTTTTTAAGGTTTAAATAAATTTGAAATTGAAATTACGAAATAAAATTTCACATACTAGAATTATGTAAACAATAGTGTAAATTACATGATTAACTAAACATTCATTTTAGAGGCTGGGAAATACACATATTTTCTATAATTGGGTGTGTTCCCATTACGTCTACTGGAGAAAAATAACACATAAGCAGGTAGTCAGATCAAAGGCCTTTTGAGGTGACATTAATTAATGTTTGTTTAAGAGATTATAATAAAATGCACCTGCAATAGGAATTTTTCATACAAAATAACAATACTTTTATTGACAATTTTGTGAAAATGATACCGATACTTCCTTATTAATAAAATACCAAATTTTCATATTTTTTTTTATAGTTTATTGAAATCATATGAAGCACTTCATTGATAATATTATTAGCATATAATAAGTTTTTATACATTATGTCACACACTATGTGTTGCCTCTAAGTCTGATGTGTTTGTATTTTCTTGTTTTGTTGTGTTTTTTTTCTGTATGTATGTGTGTGCTTCTCTATATATTTTGTTTTGTTTGTTTGTTTATTTGTTTGTTTGTTTGTTTGTTTGTTTGTTTGTTTTTTTTTGCTCTTTTTGTTTACATATCAGACATAACTGCCAAATTGTCATCTACTTACAGTCAGTAATGTGCAGATGCAGATCCTATAGCCTGATTCATTAATTATCCTTGTTAAAACTTAAAGTTGTATGTTGTTGAATAGAAATTGAGAATGATTTCAAATATCTCTTTTTCAAACTCAAATATTCTCTGGATATATTGGTTTCTGAAATAACGTATATTTTATCTCAGTTGTATCGAATAATCCTTATATAACATTGATAAAAAAAATATTTTAGATTTTTTATATCTCCCAAAACGTGGGTCAAAAACGAAAGTATACGCTACGATAGGAAGTAAACAAATAAGTCTAAAATTAGTAACACTTATGAAATAACTCTCAAAATCCGTATTGCATTTATTGATAAATCTTAATTGTAGTGTACAATGACTAGCATTATTATTAACGAGGCCAGGATAAGGTACTGGTATTTAATGTTTTTTTCACTAACAAATGTAAAGATTTCAAAAGTTTTTATACATTACGCAGTATCCTATAAACAATATTAATTTGTTGACAATACTATGCAAATGCGTAATTAATTCAAAATATCTTTCTGTGTACCTATTTTGTTGATACTTTACTATTTCTAATTCTAACTTCAGTATGCAATTTTGAGTATAGAGATGGAGGTATGAATCAGAGTATAGAGATTGCAGTATGAATCTGAGAATAGAGATTGAAGTATGAATCTGAGCATAGAGATTGAAGTATGAATCTGAGTATAGAGATTGAAGTATGAATCTGAGTATAGAGATTGAAGTATGAATCTGAGTATAGAGATTGAAGTATGAATCTGAGAATAGAGATTGATGTACGAATCTGAGTATAGATATTGAGGTACGAATTTTAGAATAGAGATTGAATCTGAGTACAAATGTTTTATTTATAATTTCATTTGAAATTAGAATGAGAGGAATGTTATCATGGTAATTCATGACGAGGTATACTCGAAATACGATTATGTGATAAAGGTTGTCAGTAACTTGCGACAGGTCGGTGATTTTCTTTGGATACTCAAGCTTCCTCCGCCAATAAAAGTCACCGCAGCGAGAAACCTGAAATATTGTTGAAAGTGGCGTTAAACACCGTAAACCCCCACATATTATAAATATTCTTAAGTAATTTTGACTTATCAATACCCTTTTTATATTATTCAGGATTTATGATGTTGTAGACCAATACAGCTGAATAATTTAAGATTCTAGAGCGATCAATTCTGCTGGTGACAGTGTACCATATATAGGGTAAGATTTGTGTTTGATTGTTTACATGTTTATATCTTTGTGCATTTAGTGCATCGTGTTTGCTGAGTGAAATAGTGTTATGTCGTTCTGTTCTTTTTCATATGATATCTCATATAAATATGAAATTGTGTTCGTGTATAAACTATGTGCTGAAACCAATTACAATGTGAACAATTGTCTTGAAGTTGCAATTATTATTCTATTTACCAAAGATTGTATGCTTATTATGTGTGAGCAAATTCAAGTTTTTGTAATTCGATTATATATACCACCTAGGTTCGCCATATTTTTCCCACACATTGCTGATGGAGGGCACATGTCAACCAGACAGTTGTCACCTGAATTTTACCTCATTTTCAAGGTCTACGTTTACTGAAGTTGTTACATTTATGTCAGGTTTTCGGAGTTATGCCCGTTTTTCCATTACCATTCAACCTAGACTCACCATATATGGTATATACATTGATAATTATGTGTATATGTTATTCATGTGTGTACCTCACATTGCTGACATTGTTCAATTTACGCAAAATGTTCATGCTTAGGTCAGTTTCTCTATTGCCATACAACCTAGGCTCATCACACTTGGTTCCTCCATTGATCATGTTGGGAAAATGTAAGCAAGACATTGGTCACCTGACATTGGCCTTATTGTCATGGTCTATCTTTTGTCTTAACAAATTCGTAATTAGGGGACTTTTACCATTACCAAGCAACTAGGTTCACCAAATTGATTCCACACATTGCTGATGAAAGGTACGTGTGCATATTAATTAATGTGTAACCTTACCTTAATTTCAGATTCAGTGTGCATTGATTTAAATTATTTTCGGCCAAGATTTCATACAAAGAATATACAGTGGACTGGCGAGACATATATCTTGTTGTTTATATGTATGTTATCTAAAGTCCAGCCGATTACTGTATCAAGTTAGAATTTTAATTCTGCCTTGAAATGAATAACATACAGGTCAAGTATGTTCCGGCAGTTCCTTTTCAAAAGACGACATTTCGCCAAAGATATCTGGTTCTAAAGAGCTTATTTTGTGACATGGTATTACATCCGTCGTCTTGAGCCATGGATAATAATTTCTGATTTTCTAAATTTGTGTTAGAGAAAATATTACTATGTTGCCAAGGTAATCTTTTATTTTATAATTATAGAATTTACTATGGCAACTGCTACGATTTGTGACCCTTGCCAGACTGGTCATATAACTAAAACATCTGTGAGCTGGTGTATGGAATGCGAGCAAGAACTATGCCCTGAATGCACGGAATGCCATAAAGCTTTGAAGATGGCAAGACATCACCATGTTGTTGATTTAAAGCTGAAAACATCACTATTGAAAAAGCCTAGCCTCGATTGTGAACAACATCAAAATTATCAAATAGAGTATTTCTGTGTTGACCATGATGAACTATGCTGTCGAGATTGTCTTGCTAAAACACACAGATCATGTGTCAATACGGTGTCTCTGGATTCAGCGTCAAACCGTACCAAACAATCGCAACTATTTTTTGATTGCCAAGAACAGTTGACTAGCATTAGTCAAACATACAAGAGTATATTGAAATGTAGAGAAGATAATGTGAATGGTCTAAAAGATGACAAACAAAGATTAAAAGAAAACGCTAAGAAAATTAAAGAGAAGCTCATCCAAAGAATTAACCAGATGGAAAAGGAGCTGACCAATAAGTTTGATATACTAGTTCAAGAAAACACAAAACTTCAACAAGATGAAATTTCAACAGTTTTAGAGGCCACAGAAGAGGCTGAATCATATCTCAGGGAAATGTTGTTGATCGTTGAACATGGGTCAGAAAAACAAACCTTCCTTCTATGCCGTAAAATAAAAAAATACTTACATCAAGCAGACAACGAATTACAAACAACGAAATCACAAATGAAACGAGTTACGCTCTCCTTCCATGAATCAAATGATTTATTGCCGTCCATTAAAACATTTGGAGACGTGACGGTTAACAAGATAACTGACCACATCATAACTCACAAGACACTAAGAGACCAACAAGCCCAGTTTGTACAAGATAAAGCCACCACAATGTCAACCTTTAAACTTGAGAATCGTATGAAAATAACAGGATCAGTTATTACAGGTATGGTTGTTACTGAGGACAATCATTTACTTCTGTGTAATGTCAAAGTGTCTGTGTACTACCCCAGTGGAAAATGCATGAAGAATATTAACGTGAGGTATCACCCATGGGACATAGCCATAATACCCAGAACACACAGAGCCGTCGTGACATTTGCAAAGGGAAATATTAAGATACAGTTCATCAATCTACAAACATTTACGCGAGATGATAACATTATAACTATACCGGATGCTACCAATATATGTGGTATAGCATCTACCAGTGACAACATCATTGTTGGTGACAAAGGGAGGATTCATTGTTTAGATATAGAAGGAACATATCTAAGGACAATAACATTATCAACACGAAATATTGCACAGTACCTCAGTGTAGGCTACAATAACCAGATATATTATTCTACCGTGCGTTCAATGAAATGTGTACTATGGGATGGATCCGACGTTTTTTCGTATAAAATACCAAATGAAGATAATCACAAGAACATAGTAATCGACCGTAATGGAAACGTTTATATTGCTGGGAATAATACAAACACAATACAACGACTATATTCAAATGGTACAATGGATTGTGTAGTATTGAACGAGAGGGATGGAGTCAATGGACCTTTGTCGATCTGTTTCAACCAAAGTGGTGACAAACTGTATATGGCTAATATCAAATCAGGTGTTGTACATGTGTATGCATGCTCATGAATAACATAATCCTAATCTTCATACATGTTATACAGTCCTTACTAATATGTACATGGTATTGCTATGTGTGTTTACATACGATTTGATTTACATGGAACTAATTGAATAGCCCGAACCTTATCATAATCATGTTTTTTATTCTATTTTTTATATGAATTTCCAAACACCATTCCTGCAAAGCTTGGTGCGAATTCACACAATGGCATCAAAGTTAAGGTTTTGATTGTATTTGACCAATCAAATATCGCATATTGTTAGACTGGACGAAACAAAATGAGCCTTTTCAAGAAAATCTTGCATACAGTATTCTTATTTATTCTAAATGAACAAGTGGTTTCAGGAGAAAAGATTTCTTTTTATTGGCCAAGCAGAACATATAACTGAAATACTGCTAAAGGTTGCGCTTAAAACACATCATTCAATCAAATCTAGTTCTATTACAATTAAAAATGCAATATTTAATTCCATTACGTTGATTACCTTTGTATGCTGGTGTCACACGAAGATCGTGTACTTCTTTTGATGTGTATGACTTATGTATATTAAATCAGATAAAAGAAAGAAAGTGTGTGGTTTTATTGAATGTTTTGAGCATAAGCGAATCTGTGTTGTTTTTTTTATTTTTAACATTTTTATCAATAATTACCGTTGGAAATCCAATTATCATATGATGGCGGTTGGGATATTATTAAAACAGGTTTGATTCACCCATTCCGTGAACATGACCAAATACAGAATCCTGATTTCTATTGTCATATGCCATTCTCTTGTTGTGTTCAGTAATTTGAAATGAAAGGTATTTATACGGTTAGTTGATCTGAATTGTTGCCTTTTTGTCATAACTCTTCAATTGTAAAATCGCATCGGTGGTGTAATGGTTTGCGAGCTCGCCTCGAGTGCGGAAGATCATGGGTTCGAGTCCTGGTCGGTTCAAACAAATGACTACTAAATTGGGATATATTGCTTCTCCGATAAGCATGCAGAATTAAGACTGGATTGCGCCGAATCAGGATAATGTTCTCGCCATGATATAGCTGAAAAATGCTACGTTGGAGTTTAGCAACAATCACTTTTCAATTGTATGCATGATTGTTATGTTCAATTATATTTATTGTAGAATTGGTAATTATATTTACATCAGTTATTATAAAATTGACATTGATATTATCATTGTAATAATTGTAAAATTGACATTTTAATTCATTCATGCATATTCATGTTCATGTTCATCATCAAAATGTGTCACTATGAACCAAAATAGAACGACTAAAATAGTATATGTTATAGGAAAAACTACTCTACAAATACGATCAATATGTTTAGCCTTTCCTAAATGTGGTCGCTGGTTTACACTCTCGGACTGTAAATAAAAAGAAGAAATAATCCCTTGAGAGATCTCACATTATATACTATACTATATTTAAGAAATAAATCATGAAAGCCTGAATGTGTTGCGAGTTTTAACATGGATTGGCGGATATTAGTATGTTATCCCGAACCAGAGGCGAGGGATTAAATTTACTAATATCCGCCAATCCATATTAAAACTCAAAACACATTCTGGCTTCCATGATTTATTTCGATTCTGATATGTCTAAGAGTACAAATATGGTAGTATACTTTGATTGGAAGACAGTAATTTATATTTACGCTTGCGGAAAATGTCGCACACAATTGATGTAACTCGAATAATACTGCGCCCGCTATCGGCATTATTTGGGTTACAATTTATGCTGCCAATGGAAAATTCAGTCACATTCACCGGTGCATGTGCTAATGAGAATATACCGAATGGATAACTCGCTCGTTTGTTAGCAAAGCGAAAGAAGGAGGTCATGTTAGAACATGTGATAAAGTTTGTCAGTGACTTGTAGCGGGTCGGCGGTTTTCTCCGGGTACTCCTGTCTTCTCCGTCAAAAACACTGATAGTGACGATATAACTGAAATATTGCTTAATAAAGTATATTTCATATAACCAAGCTTCTCTTGGAAAATGAGTTTGTTCATAGCAATGGACAATTTACATATTGTTTTCCTTTCATTTTATAGAGAAATTAAGAGAAAAAAGGTATAGAGAGTAACCAATGACCAAGGTGCACTCGATACATCATTACGTAATAAAGTTTGTCAGTGACTTGGGACGGGTCGGTAATACTCCTGGTTCCTCCGTCAATGAAAATTATCGCCATGATATTACTGACATAGTCCACAGTGGCGTTAAATACCATGACCTATTTGGTTTGAGGTAAAAGTATTGAATGCATCCTCGATAGATATTGTAGGTATTCAGCATACAGTTAAAAAGTAGTTAGAGTAGAATATAACAACTGCGAAAGCCTGAACTAAGAGGTACAATCTTTACGAGAGGTTTGTTTCCTGTTTGTGTAGGAAAAATCTAAATTCAAAAACTCGCACATCGAACTGTAGGAAAATACAACGCCCTCGGAACGAACAATAAGATGCTACGAGTGATTATTGGTACCATGTTGCAGTAAAAGCATTAGATCAAATCTTGTTTAGACACCATTTGCTGACGTACTTCATTGTTTCTAAACCTTTCCAAATATAGTCAAACCTGATTTAGTGACCACCTCTATTAAGCAATCACATGTATTATCTGTTCTTAATTTCTATTTTCCTTCGCAGTGCATTTTACATCAATTAAATCCACATTAAGCAACCACCTGTCTTAAGTGACTATATTTCACACTTCCCTAAGAAAGTCACATAAAACATGTTTGACTGTTTAGCTCTTCATGGACAATGCTTACCTTGTTGTTAGGATTTTTATTTCTTGCCAACACATTTACGATCGAAAACTCTAGCATAGCAGCAAACACAAACATGATTTGAAATAATGTCCAGAAGTCAATTGCCTTGATGTAAGAAACCTTAGGGGCGTGTCGTCTTGAAGATGACCCCTGCGATGAGATGGTCAATACAGTAATTGCACCAAGAGACACACGTCCAGGAACAGCTAATGGATGTAACCAGAACGAGACCCACGACAATACAACTATAAGTATGTCGGGGATGAAGAGCTCTGTCAAGTAATATCCAACGGACCTCTGCATTTCAATGGTCATCTCTAAACAGGAGAATCCTGGAGAGAAATAAACACAACGATGTTAAATTATTTTGCGTGAGTGAGTGATTGTTGCTTAACACCAACACAACCATTTTCAGCTATATCATGGCGAGAACAAGTTAATTTGCAATGAGATCCGCTCTGTACTAGGGCAACACGCTTAGTTGGATGTTAATAGTGCTACATGTAGCTCACTGAAACAACAGTCCTGGGATATGCATGCCGCCCAACTCGGACACATTATTCTGATTCCGAGCCAACCAGTTGTTGCCCTTTCTCCTTAATGATACGTGCTTAGCGGAGAAACAACAAATACCAATTTTGTAGTCTTCGATTTCAACAGATCCGGACTCGAACCTACAACCTACTGCACTCCAGGCGAGCACGCTAATCATTACACCGCCGATGCGGATTTAAACTATTATGACATATCTGTCAAATCGCATACAATTACTGCATGTTATCATTTCATTGTTTGATACTATTTCTGAAAATTGTAATAATTTAAACAATGATTACTGGGCTTTTTCATAAGAATTAATAACAATACACCATTGGTGGTTACGTGAAACTATGTTTTTCATGTTATTCTGACCTTCATATTTTGTCTCTTACGATACAATATAGTATACATTTATGTTTACATTTTTAATAGAATCGATTGTGCTCGCCTCGAGTGTGGTAGTTCGAACCCCGATCAGAGCAAACCAAAGATAATAAAATTGGTATTTAATGCTTTTCCGCTAAGCACGCAGCAATAAGGAGAAAGACAAAGACGGTTAGGACGATATGTCTGTCCGCGGACTGTTCTATTAGTAAGCTGGCACTATACAAAAGTGTTGGTCTTGTATAAAGCGGATCGTATAATCATCTTAATCATCTCATTGAAAATTAACTTGTTTTCACCATTATATAGCTGAAACTTTGCTGAATTGCCGTTAAACAGCAATCACTCACCCATTCATTATTTATTTTTTGTACCACTGTTTTGCTTTGTTTTGTTTGTTTGTTTATTTGTTTGTTTGCTTGATTTTGTTTTGAGTTATCTTAGTCTCAAAGGAATGTAAATTTGTTCGACAAAATTATGAATCTACTTTAGGGTTAGGGTTATTATTCAACAATATTTCCGCTATATCATGGCGGTCACTTTTATTGGAGGAGGGAACTAGAGTCTCGGGAAAAAACCACCGACCTGCCATTTTTATAATGTAAATACAGTCAAACCTTCCCATGCAGTCACCTCTATTAAGCAGTCACCTGTATTAAAAGGTCACCCTTTTCATGTCCTTTCATAGACATTTTCATATTAATTGAACCTCTTTTAAGAGGACACCTTTCTTAAAAGGTCATTTTTTATTTGTTCCAAAGGTGACCTCTTAATACAGGTTTGACGGTATGCTTACAGCTTTCTAAATGGATTCTACAACGTTGGACGTCTAACGGGTACCAATGGAAGTCCATATGACATGCAAGTTTGGAATTCAATCTAAAGACAGAAAATGAGTATATCATACACAAATATGCCTGAAAGTGTGTTTATGTTCAAATGTTTTCATCTAACTCCTTTGAAATAAATTGTAGCCGTACACAAATATCACGGACGAATTAAATTGTTCTAGACTCACATAAATAATTAACACATGTCATTAATGTATTATTACCGAGGGATATATAACCCTGCCTGTAGGAAAACAGCACGGTGTGTATGAAAATTAATAATTTTGGTTATTGATATTACTTTATTACATTTGAAGAGTAAAAAGGATGGGATTTACAGATAAAATTCACGAAATGCCTGCCATGTTGACACGATTACTTGCAATATCCAAATGAAAAAAAAATAATATGCATTTACTTTCAAACAACTAGAGAAGTCTTTTTTTCTTTTTTTTTTGATAGATCTAAATAGCATGGCAAACACAAACTGGACAATATTTCATATCGAAATGGCGGTTTTACATTATCTACATCCAAACAGTACATAACATAACACATGTAAACAAACAATAGACATACATTTCTAGTTGAATATCATTTTCAATTATTAGATATATTTATGTTTGAGATTTACAAGTTTCTAAATATTTTAATTTATTCAATTTGTTTGTGTTCATTAGATACACGTATCAAATATAACCATGACCGACATTTGGTATATATTGTTTACACCCATTAACTTATTGGCTACAAAAGACCGACTTTTGGTTTTCTAATCAGACTCATTAACTTACTGACTACAAAGGGCCGACTTTGGGTTTTCTGTTCAGACCCATTAACTTACTGACTACAAAGGGCCGACTTTTGGTTTTCTGATCAGACTCATTAACTTACTGACTACAAAGGGCCGACTTTGGGTTTTCTGTTTAGACCCATTAACTTACTGACTACAAAGGGCCGACTTTGGGCTTTCTGTTCAGACCCATTAACTTACTAGACCCAAATACTTTATGATATTTTACTTTTCAATATTTGGACCATGAGCGTTCCTGATGATGGTTATTCCTCCAGATGCACGTTGTGCGGACTAAATTAGATATCTACGTTTTTATTGTTTATATTTATGCTGTACAGATAAATTTTGCGCACAAGAGTAATATAGAATTAATTAGGACACATTTTTCTACACATTTACAATAGTACAGTAAAACCTGTCTATACCGAAGCCGCCTTAAGACAACACAACTTTTACTAAAACCTGTCTATACCGAAGCGCCTTAGGACAACACAGTTTTTGTTTTTGTTTTTGTTTTTTTTTGTCTTCGTCCTGTGTCTTGTGTACCCAATGTTGCCAGTTTCCCTGGACTGTTCATACTTGATTGCCACTCCGGTTTTTTTTCTAACGTTTATTGATAAAGACTTTATACGTGGAGACTTCATTAAAAGTTCGGTTCATACAGGATTCTGTGTTATGCAGGTCTCGGTTTAAACATGATTCACTGTATATTATAAACGACACATGTTACATATAAAAAAAAATACTATTCTAACCTCATGCTGTATTTCACTGTTCCATTACTTAATATGTGCATTAAAGTATTCGGCTTGGTAATTTGATGCAGAGCACCAAATTTAGATTCCTGGATATATGTGTCAGGTGTCCACACTTCTTTGATACTTGTTTGGTCCAACTCCAAGTGGATGTTTGTATAATTGAATGCTAGACGACGATCCAGCCATTCTTGAAGTAAAAAGAATGTAAGAGAAAAATCCTATACAAAAAGAAAGAACGAAAATTATATTATGCAAAAATGTTATTTTCATTCAATAAAAATATAAAAATCTGTATTGATCTAAATGCAGATTCTCTCTTTCAGTATGCTTAATAGGGTTAGGGGTTAATGTTTGGTGCTTAAAGCCATTTTCAACAATATTTCAGCTATATCGTGGCGAACAGTTTTATTGGTGGATAAAACCAGATTGCCCGGAGAAAACCACCGACCTACCGCACGTCACTGATTAACTTTATTGCATAAAATTGTATCGAGTACACCTCGCCTGAGCAGGATTGGAAGTAATAACTAGATTGGCACGGATTGCATACATGTGGGTAGTTGTAAATCCAACTACCATAAGATCACAACCACGACGACCAATATGATTAGAAATGGGTCAAAAAATAAACACAATGCTAAAAATTATGGTGTCAACTCGATGAACAAAAAAAATAAAACCTCGGCAAGGAAATACCCGGATCCACCAAATGCGTTGTTATTTTGAAAAACAATTTGAATTATTGTTACTTATTAACGTGTACTGGTCATGATGAATTTGCTGCTCAGAATACCGCTCAAGGCGAGGTGTACTCGATACAACATTATGTGATAAAGTTTGTCAATGATTTGCGACAAGTCGACGGTTTTCTCTGGATACTTAGGTTGTATCCACAAATAAAACTGACCGCCACGATATAGCTGAAATAGTATTGAAAGTGACATTAAACATCATAACCGTGAATCTGCTGATTTAGCATCGTTTCTATTGAAAGCCGTCTTCCTTATAGTGTAGTATATGGTCCCTGTTAATTAAGTTTGATCGAATTTAGAGGACCAATTGTTAGGGAATGTTTTTAATTAACAAGATGGCCACTATAGACTACCCCGGTTTACCCCGTCACATTTTGGTTTGTGTGTACCAAGCCAAGACTTGGATTTACAACGTCATATGTCATCATCTTTTGTGTTCAGTGAGTGGAGGTGAGATGTGATTGTTTACTCTGTCGTTATGGATAAAATTAAGAAATAAATCATGGAAGCCAGAATGTGTTGGGAGTTTTAACATGGATTGGCGGATATTAGTATGTCATCCCGAGCCAGAAGCGAGGGATAAAATTTACTAATATCCGCCAATCCATGTTAAAACTCAAAACACATTATGGCTTCCATGATTTATTTCGATTCTGATATGTCTAAGAGTACAAGTACGGTAGTATGCTTTGCGGAAAATGTCGGAAACAATTTATGTAGCTAGAATAATACTGCGCCCTCTGTCGGCATTATTTGGGTCACAATTTATGCTGCCAATGAAAACGTCAGTCACATTATCGGCGCATGTGCTAATGAGATAATACGAAGAAATAATTATGTTTTTTTTAACAAAGGGAAAGAGTGAGGTCATGTTAGAATTGTTGACAATCACTGTTGGAACTTTCTATTCATAATCAATACATATTTTGATGTTGGCAAATAATACACGCTGAAAATAAAGGTTGCTATGAGGTACATTTTGTTCATGGAATATATCTATCAAATTATTTGTCTTCTCCTAAGACTTTTAAGTTACTGTCAAACCTGCCCATGTGGTCACCTCTATTGACAGGTCAAGTTTTTCTTGTCCTGACATAGAAAAATTCATTTGAGTTGAACCTCTTTTAAGAGGTCACCTGTCTGATAAGGTCAC
>MJUT01013641.1:675767-692484 GCA_002080005.1 Gigantidas platifrons
CAAACAAATACAAAAAATATAAATAAGACATGTTCCTTCTTATAATAATAGAGAGACAGGACCGACATAATATAAGTAAATGCCTGATATTTCAAGACTCTATGGTACAATGCAGATCAGGACCTTGATTTCCAACGGATGTCACAAGTAAGCAGGAATTGCTAATCCTTCCACATCACCTAAGTCCACCAGCTATTTTAGTGGGGTTTGTGTTGCTCGATCGTTAGTGTGTGGTGGTTTGTAAATCATTGTTTGACCATTATCTTTTAGCCATTGTATTGTCTTTCCTTCTTCGATTCACGTCTTCTGATTACTCCTTTGATATATTCAAACTTTTTTTCTTCTCTTTTTGCTGTCAATTATTTGAGATGAGGACTGTTTGTTATTGGTTTGTTACTATTGGTATAATTGTTGCCCACCTTTTTGCTGTCAATTATTTGAGATGACGGGTGTTTGTTATTGGTTGGTTGCTATTGGTATAATTGTTGCCCACCTTTTTGCCGTCAATTATTTGAGATGACGAGTGTTTGTCATTGGTTTGTTGCTATTGGTATAATTGTTGCACACGCACTATTTAGACTTTCTTTTTGTACATCTCACCAGATGCCGTTTATTTACATGTACATATTTTTAATAGGTAAAGAAGCAACAATTTTTAATACTGATATTACTACTGGAATGTTATCCGTTTATTTGGATTAGGTGTACTCAATACAACATTATGTGAAACAGTTTGATAGGTCGGTGGTTTTCTCCGGGTACTCCGGTTTCCGTCACCAATAAAACTGACTGCCATTATATAACAGAAATATTGTTGAAAGTGGTTTTAAACACCATAAACATAAACCATCATTTTGGACTGTACAAAAACCTTTCCAATTCTTAAAACCACAAGAACTTTGTTTTTATTTCGAAGTTATTTTTATTAAAGTGACCAATCAGTGACTGATTTCGTTTAATGCCAAGTGACAATTTATTAACAGTGATGATATCATGATGCTAAAGATAATCACTGTATTTTTTTGCATTATACCACGAAGAGCTAAACTTGTATTTCTGCTAGCTCACTGTAATACAATCCGCAGCTACTAGACATGTTGCTATACCTGGATATCTTATCTTTACTACATATCCAATACGCAGTATCGCTCTTACCCCCAAATACTGTGTGTTTATCAAGTACCAATTTTGGCTTTGGTTTCAACCAACGTGGTGAAGGTAACACTTATACTTCGAACTGATTAGGGAAGCATATACAATGCACCACCAAATTGATAGTTAACCATTAAATTGGAATAAATATTCAGATTATTTAGATTTACCTATTATTATCATTATTATTATTAGTATTAGTAGAAGTAGTAGTAATATAATTATTATTCTAATGCGATTATAATGTAACGCGTCTTTTCATTGGCTATCGAGAGGCGTCAATTCTGCAGTTGACATGCCTGGGGGAAAGCTACATTCCTACGCCGAATGCACTTGCTTGTAAACAATATGGCTGACCCAGATATTTCCGACTATGAATGTGAGGCTGACGACCTATTAGTGATGCTAATCATCATTCCACAGTTTGACCTGAAAGCTGGGTTTGCAAATGTCGTTTTACTCGCGACACGAAGCAGAGCCAGTAAAACAGACATTTGCGACCGTCAAATCAACAATTGACACCTCCAACTCTTCAAATACAGTACTGTTATTCCTTAATTATTATTTATTATTATTATTATTGCTATTATTATTATTATTATTATTGTTGTTGTTGTTCTTGTTATTATTGCTATTATTATTATTATTATTATTATTATTATTATTGTTTATTCATTTATTCATTTATTTATTTATTATTATTTATTTATTTTATTATTATTATTATTTATTATTATTGCCAAATACATGTAAATCATTGAGACATCAAATAAAATCTGGAAGTTAGAATAACAGATATACTTTACCGTCGAGAAAATATTCGTAGTGACACATTTGAGCAGAAAATGGTGGTCTTCCAGGTGTGTTATATAAAGGTAGATTTTCATTTAACACCATGACTGGATCTTTCTCATACCACAGATATCTAAGCTTGTCATATGTAAACCCATCTGAAGATAGCAAGGTTACATACGTAAAGAAAGCATTCATCTAAAAGAAGGGTTAAAGGTAGGGTTAGGGTGTTTAACGACAGTCTCAACACTATTTAAAATACCGGTATATCGTGGCGATGAGTTTTATAATTGATGGAGGGCACTGGAGTACCGGGAAAACCACTGACCTGCCGCAAGTCACTGAAAACCATTATCACATAATGCTGTATAGAGTATGTCTCGCCTGAGAGGGATTCGAATTCACAACTTTAGTGGCAATAGACACTAATTCCATAGGTAGTTGTAAATACAACTACCATACGATCACAACAACGAATACATATTTAGTATGTCATGTGTACATCTATACCATAGAGAATAACCTTTTAAATAGTATTGTCATAGTCTTATAGAGAACAATGGTACATACATAGTATAGAGGTTCGAACCCACCTCAAATGTACCAAAGGTACCGACACACATGTCTGTTAGTTGATGTATATGTATTTTTCGCTTGATCGACCTTGATTGTAGATCAAAGACTACCTATTTAGCATCTCTACTCAATATATGATAATAAAACAGAATAATAATTTGGTTGTTAGGTTTTCTGTTACTTGAAGTGTCAATGAGGATGAGAGAAAATATCAATACATGACTGGTCAGTTAGGGAGATAATTCTAGGAAAGTATGAATAACAGTGGGACTTGTATAAGAAGAGTTTCAAGAAACAAAAGGGGATGAATCCGTAAATCGAAGAAAGACAGTCAACACAATGGCCAAAGGAAAAGAGGAAAAAGGAAAAAACAACCATAATATTACATATAAAACTAAAGGTCGGGCAACACTAATCTCACTAAAAATGGGGGGGGGGAGTGAACTCATGTGCTCCGAAAGGGTAAGCAGTTCCTGCTCCTCTAGTGGCACACGTCGTCTGACTCTAGTTACAAACCCGATTATAAGTCATGAATGAGGAAAGTATCGCAAAGTAACTGTATCTATATTTGTGAATTATGTTTCTTACACAGAGGATAAAGCAGATCTCAATTTTCACGGGAAAAGATTTNCTCAATATATGATAATAAAACAGAATAATAATTTGGTTGTTAGGTTTTCTGTTACTTGAAGTGTCAATGAGGATGAGAGAAAATATCAATACATGATTGGTCAGTTAGGGAGATAATTCTAGGAAAGTATCATGAATGACAGTTGGACTTGTATAAGAAGAGTTTCAAGATACCAAAGGGGATGAATCCGTAAATAGAAGAAAGACAGTCAACACAATGGCCAAAGGAAAACAGGTAAAAGGAAAAAACAACCATAATATTACATATAAAACTAAAAGTCGGGCAACACTAATCTCACTAAAAATGGGGGGGGTTTAACTCATGTGCTCCGAACGGATAAGCAGTTCCTGCTCCTCTAGTGGCACACGTCGTCTTACTCTAGTTACAAACCCGATTATAAGTCATGAATGAGGAAAGGATCGCAAAGTAACTGTATCTATATTTGTGAATTATGTTTCTTACACAGAGGATAAAGCAGATCTCAATTTTCACGGGAAAAGATTTTTCTGTCTTACACAGGGGGGTGTAAGACAAACTACACGCCCTGTTACCCGCCACAAGTAATCGTCACTTCAAGATTGTTCAGTGTTATTTATAACTTGTGATCATTTGTTAATATTGTTTGATTATGTGATTAGAATAAAATATGCTTTACAAAATATAACGGTAGCCAAAGTCTAATCTGTCTTTTAAAACTCTTAATGCTGTGTCATTTGCTTACAACGTGTTTGCGTATGATTTTCATGATAACTGACTCTTGTCGATTTCCTGTTCACCGAATCAATCAGCTGACCGAGTTATTGACGTCACAGTGAAATGACATACATTTCTAATAACAGTGTTTGTTCGTTTAAAAACAAACGTTTTCTTTACTATTGCTATATTTATTGTGATATGAAAGTCGAATTTTAAATATTATTACAATTTGAAGCGTTCGTGATTTGGTGTTTCTTCCACATTGCGTATTATTTCATTGATGGTTGTGGTGTGGTCGTCTTCGAATATACATACTACACAGTACATGTAAATAAACACAAGTGAAATGTAGGTCAGGGAAATGTCGATGAGAATAAAATTATATGGATTTACCTAGTCAAATTGTTCTATTAAAAGGTGACGTGCATGTTCATTGTCAAATATATTCATTTCATGATATGTGACCGAATAACACACATCCTAACAGAATTTCACCGCAAAGAAAAAAAATTGGGGGGATGTCTATGTAAGAATAATAATCAAACACCGATGACAGGTCAAGATCAAGAAATATCATACACCCTCGGGTAAGATTTTATCCTTGAGTGTCTGAAATTTCTCGATCCTGACCTGTCACCGTTGTAAGATTCTATTAATCTATTATTGATGATACTATTTTATTAATATCAATTGAAATATAATCAATGTTATTTATGTTGTTTTTTCCTTTTGATATATAACCCTCAATGTAATTTGTCAATATTGTAAACAGAGTTGTCTGTACTTACATTCCATCATTACCATCTGTCAATGTCTTAAATGATTCAAATGTTCGCGCTCAAGTATATCAGAATAAAACCCAGAATCAAATGGGAATGGAAATGAATTGAATTTGTGCGGATTCTATTCTGCTCTGACTATGTGGAGATTGAGAAGACCACAAATTTAATTAATTGTAACTCCACCAGCCAGGAAACAATGATTTAAGATAACAATTATTGTAATCCATAATAGTAAGTGTAGGATTATTAAATCCATAAATAGTTGACATTTTGGGTTTATTTGATAATTCGTTGTGATGAATTTAATTTTTGCAAGAAGTTTGTGAATGTTGAGACGTCTACAGAGGTGTATGGGAGCGTAAGTACTGAAATATATATGTAATAGATTGATAATTTGCAAAATGGACTTTCAAATGGGGGTCGTCGTGGTCGTGACCCTACGGTCGTTGGATTTACAGCCACATTTGCCATCAGTTCCTATCACCACTAATATTGGGACTTCGTGGCGAGGTGTACTCGATACAACATTTGATCAGGTTTGTCAGTGACTTGTGACAGGTCAGTGGTTTTCTCTCGGTACTCCGGTTTCCTCCACCAATAAAACTGACCGTCACGATGTAGCTGAAATACTGTTGAAAGTGAAGATGGACACCATAAACCTAAACCTTTCACATGCAGCTTAGGAATGAAGACAAACCTTAAATGTGCCTCCACAGTAATATACTTACAGCTTAGTAAGTTAATGTTACATTGCTGTACGTCAAGTGGATACGAGTGGAAATCCATAGTGCATGAAAATTTAATCCGCAGTCTACAATATTTTAATTACAATTAAATTATATACCTTTTAGTATGGTACCATGACAAGGGTTTACAAATGAATGTCGGATTAAAGTAATTGACATATGTATACGGACATAAGTGATAAAATGGAAATCAAAAAGTACCACACTGTGTGGATATATCCGAAACCCAAACGACAAATAGTAGAAACGGAGGAAAAAGCGATACCCCCTAATATACATATGCATGTTCACTGTCCTGTCTTGAAATAGACACTTCATAAAACGGTTGAGAGGGTAAATAAGGGTAATAACAAAATTATCGAACTCCGAATAATCTTCCAAAGGGAACGTTAAAACTCATAATTATATAAACATAAAACTAGTTTTAACATTAGCTGAAACTGAGAGAATTTTCAAATAGTAAATATATTGATTCCATAGTGGGAGCCATACTTGAACAGAAGAAACTTTAAGTTTACGTTTTCCCAAAGAAAACAAACTTATTCTGATTTCCTATGTCACAAAAAAAAGTCAAAAGTAAGGCTGAGATGTATTTCCGAACGAGAAGGGTTGGCACATTTGGGGTTAATAACTATGACTTCCAATTATCATATCATTTGATATTCTACTTTTCATTCATGTTTTATTTGAGCTGTCTATCTGCAAATAGCCGATGTAATATAGGAGCCATCTTGGTCGTGATCGTATGCAACCAGTGCCTATCACCACTAACGTTGTGAGTTCGAATCCCGTGGGAAAGTTTGTCAGTAACTTGCGATTGGTCGGGGTTTTTCTCCAGGTACTCCCCTTTCCTCCACCAATAAAACTGACTGCCACGCTATCACTGAAAATATTGTTGAAAGTGGCGTTAAACACCATACCCACCATCACCCTAAGCTCTAACCCTAGACAAGTGTGCATCTCTAGATATTTACATTTTGCAATATATTATCAATCAATCAATCAGTCCATGCAACATGACAAAAATGGAATTAACTGATATTCTAAGTGAGATACATCACTGTGTTTATCATTAACCTACCTCATACTATGCATTACAGTGCCATTACTGAATACGTGCATTAATATGTTTGGCTTCGTGATATCATGGAAGGAGCCATCTTTAGATTCTGAGAAGTATGTATCAGGGGTCCACACTCTATCAATACTATCTTTGTCTAATTGAAGACTAGTGACATTTGTATGGTTAAATATTAAACGATGATCACGCCATTGTTGTCGTAGATAGAAAGTAATTGACAGATCCTACGATAGAAATAATAAGGTAGATATCCAATTTAGTGCGCACGACACATTTCTGGAATAACCTTCATCGCTCATAGTCAAAAGATTGGAGACTAAAATAATTTAAACGTCTTTTTGAGCATGAAAACCAAAAGGCTTACATGGCATAGCCTTAATAGGCTAAGATGACGTGTGTCTGAGGGAGCTTCACCTTAATTTAAATATTAATTACACTCTTCATAAACTGATAATTACATTACTTCCGTTTTTCATTGAAATGTTACAATATGATTTGTTATGAAGTGGTCACATGATTATAAAAGAGATGTTTCACATCCCAATGAAACTCAAACACGAACTTGCTCGTGCCACCATGACGACGTCAGATGTAAACAATCAATGGCGTAGTAATTTCCAACAGCAAATAATCTAACACAAATAAAATAATTAACAACGAAAAATTCAACTATATTAAATATTGGTGTGATTTAAATATAATTATAAGAATTGAATGTATTCAATTCTTAATAAGGTTCAATGATAAATATATATATAATACCCTTCATCAGGTACGCTCAAAATCAAAAGATTGGAAAGCAAAAATAATTCAAAACTATTTTAAACCAAGTAAAACAAAGGGCCTAGATAGTATTGCCAAGATCAGCTGAGGTCACCTATCCCTCAGGGAGGACAACCTTAGTGTGTTTTAATGCAGTCAAACCTGCCTTAAAGGGCACATCTATATAATCAATCACTGTTTATGAAGGACATTCTCATTTTTCCCCATTAATCAATAGTTCATATAATTTTAACCTGTATATAAAGGTAACTGTTCATAAAGTCCACACTTTCAGGTTTCATTGACTGGCCTTTATATACAGGTTTGACTAATTACAATATTCAGAAACTACATGTAATGAGAAGTGATTAATTCTTCATACAGCAGAACAATTGACATCAATGGCGGTTTGCAACAGTTGTCTAGAACTGAGTTCGTCTTAATTTGATTCATCAGGAAATAAAGTGGAACATATGATTCCTCTTAGGTATTTTACGTTCTTTTAAAATTTAAGCGATATGCATTTTACAAATATAATAAATTAAAGATTGAAATTAAAGCTTCCACCTTTTTTAACCTTTTAATCCATATCAATTCCCAATAACATCAAACAAAACACAATAATATCGTATCTAACAGACCCTAAAAACTGTGGTTGTTGTACTAATAGTATATGAATAAAATTGACATTATTCATGCTATCACAAGATTCAACTGTATATGTATACATCCTTTTCATTCAATAATACTAGAAAATAGAAACTAGCGTAACACGACAGGTGCCGCTAGTGGTGCAGGAAGTGCTTACCCTTCCGGAACACCTGAGTTTACCACCGGTTTTCTGTGTAGTGTTTTATGCATCGTTGTCCTTTTGGCCATTGTGTTGTCTGTCTTTTTTCGATTTACGGAATTTGATTACCTTTTTACTCAATAGATTATACATTGTATTTTGAAATTTGTTAAAGATATAAGTGTATGCCTATGTAACAAGACTCTTACTAATGACAATAAACACTATTCGCAGCTAGTGTCATATATCAATGTTTTCATTTGAATATATATACGTTACAAACTATAAGATCTTACCATTTCCGCCACATTTACATCATATATCTCAGTAATATACAGCTGAACACTTACATCTGTTGGCCGTTCTTCCGTTAATTCTGCACAATAAAAAAGTATATTCTCATTTGATACAATATTGAAGAATTGTTGTTCCTATGAAGATATCCTTGATAAACGGTTAAGGTTAGGGTTGTGGTGATTAATGCCACTTTCAACAATATTTCAGCCATTTCGTGGCGATCAGTTTTATCGTTGGAGTACCCGTAGAAAACCACTGACAAATTTTATCACATAATGTTGTATTGAGTACACCTCATCATGAGCGGATTTTAACGCTCCGCTAACCCACTATGCATAGGTAGGTGTAAATCCAACTAGCATACGATTACGACCCCTACCTTGATAAATGAATATTTTATAGTGGCTATATTGAAGTCATCACTTCGAACGTTTAACAATCGGTATCATGGCTTGGTTAGCCGTTACGGGATATCTATGTTAAAAGTTACTATATACAAGCTGTCTTTGTTGTAGTCATAATCCCATGTTTATTTTCTCTTTTATGTCTTTTCACCTGGTTGTTAAGTAAGAGTATTACCACGGATGATACCCGTGGATGTGAATTAGCACACCATTCCGAGTCAGTTGAGAATTTCTTCATGCAACTCAGTCTTTAATTTTCTCTATTATTTTGACATCCGTTGTTTTGTTTTCTCTCCATTTTATTATTTTATTTTACTTTATCTATTTTTTGTTTGTATTTTTTTGCTGTGACAAATGTATTGTCTTTCCGCAGGTATATAGCATGTGATTGCCCGTCTGGTATCTCGTCAAACGTAACGAATCACTGTTACTCAAATATAATTCATATTCTTTTTACAATATTATCAAATGATCAATTTTACATCTTTATGACAATGTTAATAACAAATAAGTAAAGCAAAAGACAAGTGGACAAATCTCTACCCTAGTCTATAATATTTAGTATACCTACCCCCATAGTCTATTCCAGGAGGTACCCTCTTGTCGTAAGATGTGTTTACAAGTAAAGCATCGAAAATTTCTTGTCTGTTTAAAAAAAAAGACAAAAATATATTTTAATATGATTGTGATTGGCAAAGTTTAGAATATTAAATGTCATAGCTTAAATAATGTTAATGGTGATAGCCACTGACAGCATAGATAGTTGTAAATCCAATTACGATACGATCGCGACCACAACAACTCCCAAAATTATAAGATAATCGAAATGATTGTGATTTTCCGATTGCGAATTTCCCTTTCATGTATCTCTATCCTAGCTGAGTTTATTTATCACACCAAATAACATATAGCCTGTGTTTAATACCTTGATTTTATAGATAGATGTGTCCTCAGTTATAGGTGACCTCAGCCAATTTTGGAAATCCTGTTTTGGTTTTGTTGCTCACAACACTTTAAATTTTTTTTGGATTTCCAATATTTCTATTTTGAGCGTACCTGATGAAGGTTATTCCAGAAACGCGTCGTACACATTAAATTTGATATCTATGATTTAAATATAGACTATTCTCGCCAGTACCTTTAATGACACACTCACGAATTGGTTGATCTATACGGAGTTTATGTCTCACATGTCACCAAGGATAAGTCCATTGAACATAAAATTATTTCAAGACTCTTCCTTATTTTAGTTATTTACTAGATGTCATTGAAGGTAATCATTACTGGAGCAGGAAGTGTCTTACCGCCAGTAGTATCTTATTATACCCGATATTCAGTTAGGATTCGTGATCGTTTTCCATAGTTTTCTGAGTGACTTTTTTTCTATTATTCTCTATATTAGTGAATTGTTTTATCCATGTTTTTCATGGTTATTTGCATTATGCAATCATTGCCTTCATATGAGGTGAACGTCTAAAGATGTCAACCCGAGGGTGGTTGTTTTCCCGAAGGCTTTACCCCCTAGAGAACACAACCCTGACGTTCACCTCAAATGAATGCAATTACTGTTTTATTACACCGAAATGACTCTAAGATCTTTATGACTTGAATGTTTTGTTTTGTAGAAGAAAACAAAATAATTTCCGGTATTGAAAATACGGAACCGGACTGAACGAAAATCCGGATTTTCAACACACATCCGGCTATCAGGGGTTCTAGACCGGTTTACTGTTGTAGACCGGGAGGCAACATATTGCTTCCCTCTACATTATATATGTTTGCGTTGTTCACCGGGTTGTCTTTCTCGACAGCAAATTTTCCGTAAAACATCCAAATTATACAGATAAATATTAGGTAAGTTATTATAATTTGTATTAAAGTATGGTTTTTGATAACGTTTTCCTGTGTTCTCACCTTTCTTATCATAAAATTACGAAACAAAATGATAGTTAAATGCAACTACAAGTAAAATTAATAGCACAAATCTAAGATAACTATTAGGCGCAAATCGTATTGTATCCACAATATATACACATGTAAGGGATGTTACCCCAAGGAACATCCAACCAAACTGTCTCTTGCGGTGGAGGCTCAGTAATGGTTTGGGGATGTATCTCTCATGACTGGAAGCTGGATTTAGTCACCATACAAGGCAACCTAACTGGTGATCAGTACATCAGAGACGTCTTGCAACCAGTTGTTGTCCCCCATTTTGACAACCACCCACTTGCTACAAGGCATGTGTATATGGATGAAAACGCCAGGCCTCATCGTTCAAGAGCAGTAACCACCTACCCCCAAAGCGAAGCCGTGAGTTCTGTTCCTTGGCCAGCCACGAGCCCGAATTTGAATCCCATAGAGCATATTTGGGACATGTTAGGCCGTCGTTTGCATGCTCGGGAACCTCCTGTGCAAAACATTCGTCAGTTGAAAGCAGAACTGCATCGGGAATGGCAGCAGCTATCACAACAGGACATCCGATGTCTAACTGAAGGGATGATACACTGGGTTGAGGCCGTCATCCAAGCACGTGGGGGTTAAACCCGGTACTGAACTTTGAGCAGTAGATGTCGTCAAGTGATTGATAAGTGACGCATTGAAAGCGAAATAATAATCTTATCGTGCTTTTTGAACAGTGAAGGTCAATACTAAAAATGGACATGTTTTACTGCAAAAACTGGCCTTGTGATATTGTGATTAAATATTCATTAAATTAACATTTTTCCTGGTTTTCTTGTGGTTTCTTACAGCCAATGTAATGTCCTAGCAGGCCACCATTGCGTTCTTGAGATTATCTGGTCAGTAATCTCATGATACTTGTATCATTTGTCATTTCAAAATAGCATGGGGGTGCTTTAACTTTTTTCTTTGTGTATATATGTTAGGCAAGTTATTATAATTTGTATTAAAGTCTGTTTTTTGATAACGTTTTCCTGTGTTCTCATCTTTCTTATCATAAAATTACGAAACAAAATGATAGTTAAATGCAACTACAAGTAAAGTTAATAGCACAAATCTAAGATAACTATTACTCGCAAATCGTATTGAACCCACAATATATACATGTAAGGGATGTTGCACAGGTCTGATATCTTCAATCTTTTCTTATATGTATAACAAATACAAAAAACAGGCCGTTTGTAAAAATGTCCAGTAAGTTATGCATTATATATAAATTATGTTAAAACTTACTTTAATGATGCCCCTTGTGCATCAGGTAATAACAAACAAAATATCAGCACTGCTACATCAAATATCATTATCGCTGTGTATTGGACTACTCAACTATTAAACGGTAATGTCATATAAACACAAGTGTTGATATCAGCTCATTTATTCCTCAAGAACACAACTGGTAAACGGTTTCTTTTGTGCTATATGTTTATTCATATGTCTTGTTGATGCCAGTGTAGACAAACTCCATTTTCAACCTCCTTGTTCCTTTCTTGACTTTCTACAGGAAGCAAATTCCTTAGATTAAGATGTGACACCACTAAATATGATAAAGTAGTACGTAAAATACAAAAGAATCCCTACATTGTTAGATAACAATAAATCTTAGTAGAGCATGCAAAATATTGAATGTCAGCAAAAACCTACAGAATTAAGGATAATTTTAAGCCCATATTTGACGACCTTGTAAATAACCACATGAATTTGAATTAATACAACAGTGAAGGTAGCATTTTCGAGGGTTGACAACTTCAAGTAGACGATTTTTTCTTATATGCCATTAGTTGTATGTAGATTTTCGGAGGTAAGTTTCCTATTATGTACCCCTTGCATGAGATATGAGTGTCGCTTACATGTATATTAAACATCAGGTAAAATCTGACTATTTAGTGGTATTACTCCTCAACAGCTATGCACAAATTATTTCCTTATCGTACACATTAAAATGCAATAGAAGAGTAGAAAACCATTTCATTTAGTTTGTTCTTTATAAATAAAATTTGATATTCCAGATATATTTACCGATCTTTCGTTTATGATAAAGAGTTTTGTTCAAGATGTTATTGTGGTATATAGCTCAAATTTAAGAAAAGAAAGTTGGAAAAAATATCACAATAAAATCAGAATTTGTTGTCGCGTTTCCTTTTGTTTCTTTCGAAACTCAATCCAACATTCACATTCTGAAATAGAAGCATACGTGTATCGTCAATGTTTGTATTTTTATGATTCAATAGTAAAAATAGAATGGTGAGAATTCAATGTATTGTGATGGGTTCAATTTATTGTGATGTGTTCAATTTATTGTGATGTGTTCAATTTATTGTGATGTGTTCAATTTATTGTGATGTGTTCAATTTATTGCGATGTATTCAATTTATTGTGATGTGTTCAATTTATTGTGATGTGTTATAACCTATTGTAATTAACGACGTTAATGATGCCGTAAGTCACAAAACATTACTCCATAAAATTAACATAAACCTATTTAGTACGAATGACAAATATCTCTAAAGCTCTCAATAAATTTTCCAGCAAATAATCTGATGGTTAGCCTCAAACTTTGATACTTTGCTTTGACTTGAAAATCAATGTTCTTTACAAGAAAATATTCTAAACATTAAAAACATAAGTGTTATACTAACCCGTGTAATATGAAATGTGTAAGGATCCGAAAAATATTATGATCATTAGCAGTCATCGCTTATAATGCACAATTCTATATATAACTATTATATACACTTCCACAAAAGTCAAGAGCCACCCAATATTTTTTTTTCAAAATTGTTTTCTTTTTCTTTTTATAAGAAGGCAAGAAATTTAACCCGAAATGCTTTTTTTTTGTTGGTAATATTTCATTACTAGTTAGATCAAGGGCTACAATTTTAGTTGTGTTTGAAGCTGATTATGAAATCATATTGTTGGTTATTATACGTGGTAAACATGACGATAACACGGACATTTTGAAAAGGTTTTATTTGGTTATTGGTTTTCCCCAATTTAGGAAAACGGACGAGGACTTTTGAATGAATGAATGACTGAATGAATGAATGAATGAATGAATGAATGAAGAAGCCTTATCGCGCACATTAACTCAGTACCGAATATAACCACCACGTTTACGACAAAGCTTCCACACTCGACTATTCATTGTACGAACTAGGCGACGAAGCCTCTCTTGTGGGAATTTGTTGTCCAAAAAACATATTTATGAAATAAATCAAGTGCCGGTTAACATTTGTCGAAGTGTAGATAACATATTTATATTATCAATTTATATCTATTATTCATATAATATATTTTTAAATGATGAAGGTATCGTAAAGAAATCAAATTAAATAAATGTCAATGTGAAATACTGTTTCTTTAGGGAATACTAGAAAAAAAGCATCATTATGCAATTAGGGTAGGCACAATGGCAGTAAGACGATATGGCATTTCCATCTTTTTGGGGCTTTCTCTTCTATAAATTGTTTCATGGTAGTCTATTATAAATATGAACCCTCCAAGAAGAATCACCGTGGTATGGACCTATGATTTCTCCGTTTGCTGGTATAACACCCCCGCAATTTACTTTTCTGTATTATTTGCAGCCGATTATAACCTCAGTTGATTGATTAATTCGTGTTTTATGCCAACTTTAGCAGTATTTCAACTATATCAAGGTTATAATCTCGAAAATGAGCATGTTAAGAAATACATACTGTATATTTAATGCCGATTTATGTAGATTGTCCATCTGCTACCAGTGAATTACAATGAATATCAACTCGAGATAGTTATATTTTCAAATTTTAAAGTTCAAGCTTTAGCGAGAGCTTAACATTTGACAATTTAACTATTGAGAGTGGAGAAATATCGGAATTGACTAGTAGCAGAAGAACAATCCAGGGTCCGTTTCTCCTATGACAACAACGTCAAAGATATTATATGTTGTTAATTAGTGTCGTAAATTACGTCGAAAGGACATTGGCAGACATTCTCAGACAGACATTTAACCATCGGGGTGATTAAAAATATTACGAAAATTTAACAAACTGGTTAAACACCCCAAGAACAGGAGAAAAAAGGGTTGTATTTTAATTAGCAATATGATATGTGAACAGGTCAACGGTCAACCGAGAGAAATAAATGTTATATTTGAATTAACAATATGGTATATGGATAGATCAACGGTCAACCGAAACTCTTAATCTTAATCCCTTAAGGAGAACGAGGACATGATTTGTCTAAATTACCGCATATGTCGTGCCACGGCTAATATTCTCGTGTCGAGTGTGGTAGATCATGGGTTCAAGTCCCACGTCGAGTCCAATCAAAGACAATTCAGCATTAATGAGTAAGAGCAAGGACTGGTTGTGTCAATTATGCTATGATTCCTTCCTTAACGTGCAAATTAATGCAATTCTGCAGTGTATACCCACAACGTAGTGGACGACATTTGTTTCTTCATTTTTCGGATAAAAAACACGATTTTGACAACAAAAAAAGCTGGTGATCTCCAGATGAGATGAGGGTATTTTAAAGAAAATTGAGAAGTACTACGGAATTAAAGCAATTTTAGTATCTTTATGGAACATGTGATTACTTTTTAGCTTACGGACTTGACGGTGAACTTGAAGCGTTTCCCATCCCATGTTTTTCATACAGTACCTGTCTGGACGTTAAATAAGTGGTACATACTGCGATACTGGCCTTTTCGAGTAATTACTTTCTAAGAGTTCCTTTAAATAGCCTTGGATATAATCCCGTACTATATCACCGTTTCCCATAAGTGGTCTGATAAAGGTTATATATATATTTTCTGCAGATGAAACCTTTTAGTTAAAATTTGACTACGGTAAAAAGACAAACGTGATGATACTTTAATTATTATAATATTTGTAACATGAACATACCAATCTCCACCTTCAGTTGTAGTTATTCTTAAATGCTTTCACACTTCAACTTCTTGGATAATTACATTGTCAATTTAAACAGGAGGCGGGGTGTTTCCTTATCCGCTACTTTCCTCGTTCATTCCTTATCACCGGGATTGTAACAAAATTAACACGATGTGTACAACATGTGGAGGAGGAACTGCTTACCCTTCCGGAACACCTGAGTTCAGCCCTTGTTTTTAGCGGGCTTCGTCTTGTTCAATCTCTCTCTTTTTCTGTGTAGTGTTTTATCTATCATTGATTGTCCTTTTGTACTTTTTTCTTTTGGATGTCTTTCTTCGATTTACGGATTCTGACTACCCTTTTGGTATCTTCAAACTTTCTTAATTTCTCTTTTTCATGTTTTTTTCAAATATTTCTAGAAAAAAATGTCACGGTTAGTTTTATTCTTTAGCGCATTATAAATGATTTCTATTATATATTTCCCAACTTCAGTAGTCTATGCAGGGTTAGAGCTATGGCGTTTAACGCCACTTTCAATAATATTTCAGCTATATCGTGGCGGTCAGTTTTATTTGTGGGGGAAAAACATGAGTAACCGGATAAAACCACCGACCTGTCGCAAGTCACTGAAGACGAAGCAGAGAGAGAAAAAATGCCTCTGGATTACGTTAACTTTATGATAGGCTTAGTCTTTTGTGTTGTCCTATATCTGCATTTATGTCCTGAGTTCCGAGTTGTGATGTCCGTCACGATTTCCATATAAAGACGATGTTCGGTTCGTCTTTACCTCAAGTTGTTTGTAGGAGGGATCATGTCTTGTTTGTGTTGTTTGTGTTTGTCTGCGTGTAGTGGTGTCCAGCAAATATAGTTGTGTGGAGATTGTTTTGGGTTTTTGTGTGACTTAGTCTTGTGCATCCTATTTTGCTAATTTCTCTGGATTGTAAATTTTTATTGCCACTTCGGTATTCTCGAACGTTTATTGGAACAAATGGTTACTGCAAATGTCTCGAAGATTTCGAAGATTTCCAAAAAAGTAAATTATGTTTATGTGCTACAAATTTGCATTGTTCTATTACGCAATCCTCATATACATAAAAAAAAATGCATGTACATTTTTATGTATATGTCGTCTCCTTTGTAATTATATGTATTGTTGGTAAGTGGTGTAGCGGCTG
>MJUT01013641.1:717234-732595 GCA_002080005.1 Gigantidas platifrons
AGATTAATGTCTAATCCGGAAAGGACACGACAGATATCCGGAAAAACTATAACCGGACCTTTTTCCTTTCGTTAAATTGGTTTATTCGAAATGGAATAAACCGTATTAATTCAAAATTCAAAATGGCATTTGAAGGAGTTAAGACTTAATGGAATAATACGACCACAGTTGAAGTTCCTATTGAAGATATCTGGCAGGATAGCAGAAATACCAATTTAAACCAAATTGTAGGGCAAATCTGTGCACCTTAGGTATCAAAGGATGCATAAACTGTTCCTCATGGTGAATACAAGAGAGAACGGAGTCAAGCTTTCCAATACGACGACCCACATCTACTACACCCTCTGGATTTATAAATTGCATTATATTTTAATTAAAAACATAGAGGAGTACACACCCATATTTGTGACGTCTAATTAGCATGATCGTGATTATTAAGCACTGAATTTTCATTGTATGAAATTTAACGCTGGAAAGCTCAAATTGGTATCAATTTAGAACCGGCCACTTCTGGTTTACAGAAGATGGTCTAACCAAGAAGACCCTGTGGTATCGCTGGAATGTTACCCAAGATGTGGTTCGCCGTACAATTACGGAGATCATGACCCCTTATCCTGCCAGATCCCGCCACCTGGGTGTGTCTATACACACTCAGTTAATGCCCCCCCCTCCTGCTTTTAATGAAAACAAATTCCTTATATACATTTATACTAAGTACACTAAAGTTAAATGTATATACACAAAACACAAGACAGTTTCTAACTAACTAATAGATTAAGGTGTTCAATACTCCTTCTATGTTATTTAACCATATGTCGTTTCCTAAGTCCGATAGATGAGTTCCATCAAATCGGTATAAATCCCTCTCTTTTGCTCTAATGTTCGCGTGATTAACAACGTAGTGATTCTCTTTACTTAGGTAACTATTTATTGCGCTGTTAATGCGTTTCCTTATTATTTCAGCCACCTTACTCTCATCGGCCCGATGCCAATATCGGCGAATAATAAAATCGCTCCCAATAATGTGAGTATTGGGGAGCAATATCGAAATCTTTAATAAATCCCTTTTCATGTCCTCGATAAGATCAAAAGATTTGGTACGGCATATATCATTTACCCCCAGATGTATTATAATAAAAGCAAGGGGGCAAATTCTTTAATTTTTTGTTCAACCGTGGCCGTTGGGTAATTCCAGAGTATGCCTCGTTTACCAAACCAACGTACATTGTAACCTCTGTTAAGAAATCCAAGATGGGATCCCCCGCCTAGGACCCTGGTATTTAAGTTTAAAACTATGTTCTAATCCTGACAACAATTTTTTGTCGGAATCCTGATCCAGATACTTAGATAACCCAGCCCTAACTTTATCAACAATAATTGGTGATCTGCCTAAGGAATATAACTGTAAATTGCCTGCAAATTAATTCAAATATTAATTTCAATGCATCAATAACAACAATATACACAAAAGTATTAAAAACATAGTAGTAAACAATATTTCTTCTTCAAGTTCATGTATATCTTAGTAACACTTATAATCAAGTCCAAAATTAAAAGCAATCCAGTTATTGAATCATTCAACTTAAATCTAGATTTGTACAACCTCAAGTTATGATTAGCACATCTTTTTAACGCCTTTAACATGTAGTTAATTCGATTTGCACCAAGTGGAAGGGTGATTTCCATGGCATTTCGAACATTTATGCTGAAATTTGCATTGTTTTCCAAACATGCATCTCTCCTTATAAAACATTCGACAGTAATTTGTTCTACTGAAGGCTGGCATAGATTTTTCGGATTGACCTTGCGGGGTGTAACCATCTGAATAATCAGCTTTATCATATTGACCCTGATGGTTGTAATTGTTATTCCAATATTGGGGTTTTTGACCGGGAAAATTGCCAGAGTATGTACTAGATACGAGTAACACCCATTGCTCCATGTCAACTTTACCCCATGAAGAGGATGGATCAAGAGCTTTTTTCAGTCTGAACTGCTTATCGTATCTTATTCATCCTTCATTACAACCCCGAGCATCTGCAGTTCAAATAGTTTGCATATATTTTAATATTTCAAGTCCCTTATTAGGCCATTTTTCCAAAATGACGCTTGCATAGATCGAGAACGCAGACGTCCATACATGTATATTACTCAGTGGCGTAAATTTTTTGTTAGCCACAGTGAGCATACCCCCTTTTATCGACAAGTCTCCGTCTAAGGGCATATAATCCATTGCTATGTCCATATGAGACTTCAACAAAATACCCAAATCCAAAAATTCCCCAGACCAAATTTTTTCCTTTATTTTAGATGAGATATGCACAGAAATTGTATCAAATACACTCAATATTTTGTCAGGGCCCTGGATTTCTTGGATGGGGGTATTGTAATGTTGTGGTTGTAAAGTATCACTCGACAAATTATTACCTGCTCTATTGTTGTGGCTTGTGCCATTGATTTCAGGATCTCGGTCGCCACCACCCTGTACAATCTGTGAAGTCCCAGGTGTTTGGTTTGAAGGTTGTGTGCGTGTCCTGGGAAAATCTTGACTGGACGATGAGCTTGCCCCAGATGAAGTCTCCTTTGCACTTGTCTGATGTGTGGGAGCCGAGGGTGTCGAAACGGTCCCAGATGATGAGAATAAACCAGCCATAGGGGGACGTACGTTCTGATTTGCTGCTTCATGGTCTTCATGGACTATATTGATGACAGGACTGTGTGAAATAGACAATTGTGGCCTTCTGTTCTGGTTGTTATGACGTGATATAGACAATTGTGGCATACTATTCTGATTATTTTGAAGAGTCTCCGAAGGTATGTCAGCAGATTGGCCCGTTTTACCCCTTTTGGGTCTCGGAGCAGTACTGGTAGCATCATCCTGTCTACTTGGGGGCCGACGATTTCTTCTGCCAGGTTTCATAACTAGATGTCACGAATAAGACAATGATTTTTTGCGATCTTTTGGCGATTGACAAATCTAATAAAATGGCGGTTTCAAACCGGTGATGTGAGCAAGTAAGATTAATGTCTAATCCGGAAAGGACAGATATCCGGAAAAACTATAACCGGACCTTTTTCCTTTCATTAAATTGGTTTATTCGAAATGGAATAAACCGTATTATAATATCAATAATGATGAATTGGCATAGCATGATGGATAGACTGAACTTACATTTAACACACAATATATACAACATTGAACATGTAAACTGAAATTATTAAATAAAAATCACTAATAAAGTGAGGTCCACCATATCATTATCAATATGAATTAACTCTTTTTCAGTATATATATTTATAATTGAATAAAGGAAATTTGGGAGCAATATAGGAAGAAGAGACAATAAGTAAATAAGGAGGGAAATATCTAAACAGAATAGTGATTGGGATAAGCAAGTACAAATTGGGAAAAGGGGGAGAGAGGGAGGAGGGAGACATGAATAATTGAAAGATGTACAGCTATTAATTAAACTGAAAAAATTAAATATTTGGAGCTATATATGGGAAGACTTTTCAATGTTATATAACCAAATACAGAGAAAAAGAAGCAGAACATTTATTGAATCGTGTGAATCTTCTGCTACCAGTAATGAAATGGTGAACAGCATCGAATATCTCAGTATTCTCCTCTACAGTAAGGATTGGTGAGCCTTTCAATAATATATCCAAATTTAAAACATCTTGAAACTTTCTTAGAGAATTAAAAAGTTGTATTCTGTGTCTAATGAGCAATGGACAAACATAAAAATAATGGAAATTATTTGCAATTGCATCCCCACAGGCACACTGGGAGCTGTCAGACAGATGAGACTGAAACAAATGGTGATTTAAACTGCTTGCTTCATTACTAAGCATTCACATTCTGAAATAGAAGCATACGTGTATCGTATAAAGTTTAATTGTTTATGATTCAATAGTAAAAGATATAATGGTGAGAATTCAATTTATTGTGATGTATTCAATTTATTGTGATGTGTTCAATTTATTGTGATGTGTTCAATTTATTATGATGTGTTCAATTTATTGTGATGCATTCAATTTATTGTGATGTGTTCAATTTATTGTGATGTATTCAATTTATTGTGATGTGTTCAATTTATTGTGATGTATTCAATTTATTGTGATGTGTTCAATTTATTATCATGTGTTCAATTTATTGTGATGTATTCAATTTATTGTGATGTGTTCAGTTTATTGTGATGTGTTATAACCTCTTGTAATTAACGACGTTAATGATGCCGCAAGTCACAAAACATTACTCCATAAAATTAACATAAACCTATTTAGTACGAATGACAAATATCTCTAAAGCTCTCAATAAATTTTCCAGCAAATAATCTGATGGTTAGCCTCAAGCTTTGAAACTTTGTTTTGACTTGAGAGTCAATGTTCTTTAGAAGGACAATATTCTAAACATTAAAAACATAAGTATTATACTAACCCGTGTAATAAGAAATGTGTAAGGATCCGAAAAATAGTATGATCATTAGCAGTCATCGCTTATAATGCACAATTCTATATATAACTATTATATACACTTCCACAAAAGACAAGAGCCACCCAGTATTTTATTTTCAAAATTGTTTTCTTTTTATTTTTATAAGAAGGCAAGAAATTTAACCCGAAATGCTTTATTTTTGTTGGTAATATTTCATTACTAGTTAGATCACGGGCTACAATTTGAGTTGTGTTTGAAGCTGATTATGAAATCAGATTGTTGGTTATTACAAGTGGTAGACATGACAATAACACGGACATTTTAAAAAGGAATGAATGAATGAATGAATGAATGAATGAATGAATGAATGAATGAATGAATGAATGAATGAATGAAGAAGCCTTATCGCGCTCATTAACTCAGTAGCGAATATAACCACCACGTATACGACAAAGCTTCCACACTCGACTATTCATTGTACGAACTAGGCGACGAAGCCTATCTTGTGTGAATGTTTTGTCCAAAAAACATATTTATGAAATAAATCAAGTGGCGCTTAACATTTGTCGAAGTGTATATAACATGTTTATATTATCAATTTATATCTATTATTCATATAATATTATTTTAAATGATGAAGTTATCGTAAAGAAATCAAATTAAATAAATGTCAATGTGAAATACTGTTTCTTTAGGGAATACTAAAAAAAAGCATCATTATACAACTAGAGTAGGCACAATGGCAGTAAGACGATATGGCATTTCCATCTTTTTTGGGCTTTCTCTTCTATAAATTGTTTCATGGTAGTCTATCATAAATATGAACCATCCAAGAGGAATCACCGTGGTATGGACCTATGATTTCTCCGTTTGCTGGTATAACACCCCCGCAATTTACGTTTCTGCATTATTTGCAGCCGATTATAACCTCGATTGATTGATTAATTCGTGTTTTATACCAACTTTAGCAGTATTTCAACGAAATCATGGTTATAGTCTCGAAAATGAGCATGTTAAGAAATACATACTGTATATGTAATGCCGATTTATGTAGATTGTCCATCTGCTACCAGTGAATTACAATGAATATCAACTCGAGATAATCATATTTTCAAATTTTAAAGTTCAAACTTTAGCGAGAGCTTAACATTTGACAATTTAACTATTGAGAGTGGAGAAATATCGTAATCGACTAGTAGCAGAGGAACAATACAGGATCCGTTTCTCCTATGACAACAACGTCAAATATATTTTATGTTATTAATTAGTGTCGTCAATTACGTCGAAAGGAAATTGGCAGACATTCTCAGACAGACATTTAACCATCTGGGTGACTAAAAATATTACGAAAATTTAACAAACTGGTTAAACATCCCAAGAACAGGAGACATAAAGGTTGTATTTTAATTAGCAATATGATATGTGAACAGATCAACGGTCAACCGAGAGAAATAAATATTATATTTGAATTAACAATATGGTATATGGATAGATCAACGGTCAACCGAAACTCAATATTAATCCCTTAACGAGAATGAAAACATGAGTTGTCTAAATTGCCGCATATGTCGTGCCACGACTAATATTCTCGTGTCGAGTGTGGTAGATCATGGGTTCAAGTCCCACGTCGAGTCCAATCAAAGACAATACAGCATTAATGAGTAAGAGAAAGGACTGGTTGTGTCAATTATGCTATGATTCCTTCCTTAACGTGCAAATTAATGCAATGCTGCAGTGTATACCCACAACATAGTGGAAGACATTTGTTTCTTCATTTTTAGGATAAAAAAAAACATTTTGACAAAATAAAAGCTGGTGATCTCCAGATGAGATGTGTGTATTTTAAAGAAAATTGAGAAGTACTAAGAAATTAAAGCAATCATTAGTATCTTTATGGAACATGTGATTACTTTTTAGCTTGCGGACTTGACGGTGAACGGTTTCCAATCCCATTTTTTTCATACAGTACCTGTCTGGACGTTAAGTAAGTGATACATGCTGCGATACTGGCCTTCTCGAGTAATTACTTTCTAAGAGTTCCTTTAAATAGCCTTGGATATAATCCTGTACTATATCACGGTTTCCCATAGGTGGTCTGATAAAGGTTATATATATATTTTCTGCAGATGAAACCTTTTAGTTAACATTTGACTGTACGGTAAAAAGACAAACGTGATGATACTTTAATTATTATAATATTTGTAACATGAACATACCAATCTCCACCTTCAGTTATAGTTATTCTTAAATGTTTTCACACTTAAACTTCTTGGATAATTATATTGTCAATTTAAACAGGAGGCGGGGGTGTTTCCTTATCCGCTACTTTCCTCATTCATGCCTTATCACCGGGATTGTAACAAAAGTAACACGATGGGTACAACTTGTGGAGGAGGAACTGCTTACCCTTCCGGAGCACCTGAGTTCACCCCTGGTTTTTAGCGGGCTTCGTCTTGTTCAATCTCTCTCTTTTTCTGTGTAGTGTTTTATCTATCATTGATTGTCCTTTTGTCCTTTTTTCTTTTGGATGTCTTTCTTCGATTTACGGATTCTTACTACCCTTTTGGTATCTTCAAACTTTCTTAATTTCTCTTTTTCATGTTTTTTTTTTAATATTTCTAGAAAAAAATGTCACGGTTAGTTTTATTCTTTAGCGCACTATAAATGATTTCTATTATATATTTCCCAACTTCAGTAGTCTATACAGGCTTAGAGCTATGGCGTTTAACGCCACTTTCAACAATATTTCAGCTCTATCGTGGCGGTCAGTTTTATTTGGGGGGGAAAACATGAGTAACCGAAGAAAACCACCGACCTGTCGCAAGTCACTGACAAACCTATTACATAATGTCGTATCGAGTATACCTCACCTGAGTGGGATTCAAACTCTTAACATTAGTGGTAATAAGCACTGATTACATAGGTAGCAATAAATAATCTACAATGCGGTGACGAGCACGAGGAGCCTCGTGGACAATGAAATACATAATGTAGATATATAAACAAGCGTCAATGACAATAATTTCTAATTTTTATTATTCTTGATTGAATCAAACACGTGTATTTGGTACAGGAACAACACTGTGGTAGCTCGATTGTCCTCATAATGAACCTTCTGTAGAGAGGACAGAAAGCCCAGAATAAAAAATCTATTACATGACCAGGTAGACATAGAAACATGAAAAATGGAGGACTTGCAGGAACATCTTTGCAGTGCCTAAAATAATTAAGAAAACAACAGCATAGTTCAATATCAATAAATTATTATTAAAGTATGAACTGCTTACCCTTCAAAATACCATTTTTGGTGGAATTCGTGTTGCTTAAAGGGGAATTTGCCGTGGGCACTACCGACACAATTGGTGGGCGGAGCTTATCATAAAAAATTCCCGTTGATGTGAACAGCATATTCAAAAAACAGTATGTCACATGACCAACGTGACCAAGGTCACATACCTCAGACATTTGAAGTGATTTTTGTAGGTTTTACATTGAGGAATAATATTATTTTTAATAAGACTAAAAGTTTCGTAGGGAGGAAAACTAGTGACCATGCCTGTCAAATATTTGGCTCCAAAAGTAACTGTGAACTGGGTATCATTGATTTTTCCTCCTCGAGATAACCGTGGCAAAATAATGAACAATCTGAATGCTTGTTCCGCCCACAACTATTTATATCCACGTTCCCCCTTTAATGTATTCATGTGTAGTGTGTTATGACTCTTTGTGTGTCTGTCTATCCTTTTTCTTTTGGCCATTGGATTGCCTGTCATTCTTTCGGCCTCTGTTTTCAATCTGTTGATATCTTCAAGCTTATCTTGCTTAACATATTTAGCTAGAATACATTATCATTATTATTTGCCACAGTTTAGACATTAATAATGAGCATATCTATAGCGTATGTTTGATACAGACTACTAACTAAAATAAATATCTCCACTAAAATTCGGGGGTGAGCTCAGGTGCTGCGGTAGAGTTGCAGTTTCTGCTGCACATGTGGCACCTGTCGTTTCCTAATACGATTACTGACGTCCAGGGTATGTTAATTTGTTTTATTTCATATGGGTATTTATTTTTTAATAACAGTCAATTATATTATTACATGTCGTTTTGCATATTGTGAAATCAATGATGTAAAGATAAATCATATGCAATTATGCACGACCTGTGTAAGGTATGCAACATGAGATATTGATCCTTCCAGAACAAGGGGTGTCGTGGTCATAATGGTATGGTAGCTGGATTTACTAACAACATATGCAACCAGTGTATATCACCACTAAAGTTGTGAGTTCGAATCCCGCTCATGGCGAGGTGTACACGATACACAATTATGTGATAAAGTTTGTCAGTGACTTGCGATAGGTCGATGATCTTCTCCGATTTTCTACGGGTACACCAATAAAAATAACCCCCACGATATAACTCTGATGGATTATTTTTCTACCCTCTAATTGGTAATGTATGAATCACGGTGTCGCTTTGTCTGTCAGGAGTGTGATTAACTTAACCATCTTAACGGTGATTTAAGTATCACTGTTGTTGCTTTGCACATTCGGCCCAGGTAACATCAATCCTTCTCCATTTTCTTAATACCCAACAATCTCCATAGTCCTTATCAACCAGTATGTCACCAAGTATGTAATACTTCCGGTGAATTGCGCATGTGTTAGTGTAAATGGTATGTCAACATGTTCTGTAGATGCATCTTCGGGAAATATTGATAATCTTTAAAAACAAAAATACAGAAACTAAAAAGATATACACTAATATATTCCTTATAGCAAATAATAAATACACTACCTGCACTGATTTGGATCAATTCAAATGGTCGCATACGACTATCATGTAACCTTAAAAATGAATATGACAATGTTGCACTGTTATGTTAAAATATATAGAACTCAGTATGCTATATAATTTGAACAATCCTTTCTTTTTTTCTCATTATTTGTTATAAAATGTAATTATTACTACTTGCTGGTGCATATGTGGTGAGGACTTTTATAAGTGGGCATGACTTTTATCCGATCCAAATGTTACATGGTTAACAATAATATTTGTTTAATTTAATCCACAATAACAGTCACACCCGACAGTGGCTAAGAAACTGTTGTCTTATCACAGTGATCCAATTAATTAAGATATCTACCATGAATTTCTTTCTTCTGATTTATCACACAATCCAGCTTGAATGCATTTGAAATTATAAGAATTAAACTATATATATCAACTTAACCGCTCTGTGCAGGAGTCAAACTCCTTGTGTCTGTACATGTTGTCGGATAAACGTTAGAAAACATCTAAGGGGTCATCAAGTATGGGCAGTCCAGTGACACAGGCACAGAGGCACCATATTGCGCACAAGAAACAGAAAGAAGACGAACAAACTAAAAAACACAACACGTCACTAAAACTAAAAAGTTGAGGAACAGGAAGCCCAAAACATACAAGGGTAAATTTAGGTTCTCGTGAAGGGTAATCAGTTACTGTTTCTGATTATACACCCGCTTTGTTACTTATACATTCAAGCCTGGTAAGACTCTTGTCAGTGAGAGAGGACAGAAAAAAAAAATTACGTAAAAAGCAAAAGATATTTTGGCATGTTATGTTCTTGTTGGTTTCATTTATATTTTAGCGACTTTTGCGCATGCTCTCATATTAATAATTTATATTGGGCCTTGGTTTACTTGCTCCCTAAGACTTTTAAGTTATTTGGATTTCAGAACTATTGACAATGAGCGTACCTGATGAAGTGTTTTCCAGAAACGTCCAGTGTGCACTCACTAAGTTCTATTTCTACGCTTTCACGCTTCCATCACTAACACTGGATCGATAACATTGCTGCTGGAATATCGGTCCCGAAGGATATCATCCGCCCATTACTAAATTTTTCAGAACTGACATGGCTTATTAGATATATCTATTATTGCAATTTACAGTTCCTAAGAAATGTAATTACTAATAAAAGTAAGGTTATCCTCCCTCGGACATAGGTGACCTTATTCCACCCCCTATGTGGGAATAAGTATTTCCATTATATTTTGATTGTATGATTTTATGTGTTATCCATGTACATGTAAATAAACATTAGATAATATGGAAGGGGCAATCAAAAATGGACAATCCAGAGAAACTGGCAACATAGGATACACAAGACGAAGAAGTAAGTTGATCGACAGCACTGGAAGTGGCTTAAACAGTCTTTTACATTGCAGAGTATTCCTGTGATTGGAATACAAGCTGAACACAATGGCTACAACCATTTCTAGGATAATTGTATTTGCAATTTTGATCAAGATGGTCTTAAGTTAAAATACTTATTTAAATAACATATTGACATTTACATTTTTCGTCCCATCGCTCGGATATCGTTTCTGAATTCTTTGTTCAAATCTATCTCATCACTTATATTCTTTCTTCATATATAAAGGTAAAAGTAATATTGAGATGAAACTAACACTAAGTTATTCATAAGGCATTGAAATATCACTAAATGGATATTTAAATACAATTTATATCATATTTGCCAATTCGTAAGTTAGAATTATATAATCATTCAAAAATATGTAAAAAAAAAGCAAAAAACAAAAATCACAAATAGATATAAAAATGCAACAATTGCATGCGGTCATTGTTGCACATCATAGAGTATACAATTCTACAAACTTTTAGCATATACAAGTATGAAATTGTGATAGACAAAATTGTCATTTATCCTTAGTCTGATTCCATTTATCCATTTATTTCGCTGATTGTTTCCAGTCTTTAGCCGGTATTCGCTATTTCGCTATAGTCCATTTTGTGTGTATCATATCTGGGTGTTTATTGATTTGATAATAAACCATTTTGCTTTAGAAAAATCAGTTTTTGTGCGTTCTTGTTTTCTTTATCTTCCGATCTATCGAAATTATCTTTCCTTTTTTAAGTGTTCTTCGTGGTCGTTATCGTATGGTGGTTATATTTACAACTACCTATGCAATCAGTACCTATCAACACTAATGATATGAGTTCGAATCCCGCTCATTGCGAGGTGTACCCGATACAACATTATGTGATTAAGTTTGTCATTGACTTACGACAAGTCCCTATTCTGACCTATAATCGCGAAACCAGCAGACGACAACAAAAACATGGCGAGTAGATTCTGTGTCTGTCCATGGTAATGTGATCTTTTATGCTCTTCAGTATAATAAATGTTCAAATATTACTTAAGACAAAAATATATTAATGAGAAGAGTGATGATCCACATGACTTACTTAGAGCGTCTTTTAATGAAGATACATATCTTTATTCTGAAAAATCGATCTCTTGGTCCAATACAATTGTCTACAATAATTGGACTTCAATCCGTGGAAGTCTAACCTTCCATTTTCTTTCAAACACTGGAAGAATTTTATAAGACAAACATTCAAACTGAACTGAAAAAGGTCAAAAATAATAATTCAGGTAAACATTTGTTTTATAGCAAAATTTCATAAAACTTTGAATTTAAGAAACATCTAGAATGTAACCTTCTTATATCACTGAGGTCAAAATTAACAAAAAAAATGTAATCAGTCCCCACCCCTTAGCAATTGAAACAGGGCGTTATGTAAATTCATTACACCTGCAGATCATCGTTTTTATAAATAACGTAAAAACTTCGTAGAAGATGAAAACCATTTTCTATGAGTTTGCCCGACATACAAAGAGGTAAGAATGATACTATAAAAGATCCTATTGATTCTCAGTCATTAAAAGATTCAAAAGCTTTATTATGCTCTTTCATAAAAGAAGCCCAAGACGTTAGAATAAATCACAATGCCCAAGTATTAGTATAACCTAACCACCTTGATTTAAATATTTATTATAGACTGAATGTATGTATTTTATTATTATACAGTTATTTAATGGGGAAGTGGGTGCAATATTTGGCCTGAGGTAGTTGAAATGATCAAGTGAACTATTGCAACCACATTCATCAAATAACTGCTTTATAACATAATCACACATTTCACGAAGA
This sequence comes from Gigantidas platifrons, assembly GCA_002080005.1. Classification (NCBI taxonomy): domain Eukaryota; kingdom Metazoa; phylum Mollusca; class Bivalvia; order Mytilida; family Modiolidae; genus Gigantidas; species Gigantidas platifrons. The sequence continues at coordinate 729,679 of MJUT01013641.1, forward strand.
AATTGAACACAATCTACTTTGGTTTTCTGAGACTACCTCTCTAATAATTTTGTATTTGTTTTTGTACCATGAACATCTACCCAATGACAAATACGTCATGGTGACTTCTTGGAGTAAAACTCTCCTTTTTTTCCTTAGCGAAGCGTAAAACGTTTTCAACAAGTCGGCGATTTCAGCCTTTGAACTCATCTCAAAATCACTCAGGGGATCTGATTTGTGGCTGCATAATTAATTTAAGACTTTCACTGTCATCTATATAACATATTTAGTGCTGTTTGAGTCTCTATTCTTCAATATTCCTTCAAGTTCTGTCTCATTTATATCGGCGAACCTGTCCATATTATCTCAGATGACCGTTTTAAATCACATGACCAATTCCAGCCAATCGGGAAACTTTATTAAAGGTCACATGGGGTCAGTGCAAATAGTATACACTTATTGACTGGGTATGAGGGTCATAGCACTTTTATTGTTCCCAAGGTACCGACCATTTTCGAGACAATGCCGAGGACAATAGTTGCTACAGAGGGGACATTTAAAGTGTGATTACCCGAATATCATGTCTATAAGTGTTTTATTATACTGAACAACTGTGCAATTCAAAATTCTAAATTGTAGGCCCTTTTCTGATGGATTTCTAGTCTACTTTAGTAGTGCTTTTTAAAACTAACACATTTTCATGCGTGTGTATTTGAAGAAAAATTAATAAAAAAAAAACATTTGTTATTTAGTTCGTTCTTTTTTGTATGGATATTAGAGGGTGATAGGATCATTCCACTATATACGTCATTTAAATTCAATCAATGAGATGAATGACTTGGAAAGGTCAGGAAAATATGATTGCTGACATTATCACAGGGGGGAATACTCATTGATTACTTGTCGTCTGCCGTCTCAGGATTTTAGCTCGCGCAATGATAAAGTCCGAGGACTTGCATGACGTCATTTAATTTAAACTAATGAGATGAATGGATTAGAAACGTCCGGGAAATATCATTGCTGAAATTACCACAGGGGGCAATAGTCCTACAATTTTTGACCGCCACAACCGGGGGAATAGTCATGCAGTTGATTTTAGGATGAAATAGCAAAACTACTGTCATGTTTTTATAAAGGAAAACATATAGGGAAGTATAATAATAAAAACTATTTAAGGATTGATCGCAATTTTTGTTCGGCTCATGCAGAAATAACCTGAATCAGGTTGTACACACCGTGTAACCCGTGTAGTGGGTTACGCAAGGGTGTGTTCAACCTGATTGAAGTTATTTCGAATGAACCGAACAAATAATTTCCATCAATCCTTATAAATTAATTCAAACCTTTATTGCTTTGATATTGAAAAATATATTTATTTTTTCAAAATAAGGCAAATAATAGGAAGTGAATTTAAATAACCCCAAAGGTGCCTCATTTAAAGATAATCACCCGATGACAACGGCGCGCGATGCCTTGAGAACGATGTTTATTCTTAGATTCCGTAGATTGATAAATAACCTCAATTTTTTAAGCCAATCAAAACACGTATAAAATGACATGTGAGACTAAAATTAATGTATTGCCGGTAAATTGTTCATTCTGGATGCAATAGGTCGACATCAGCAAAAAATCCTTACAAATGGTCAAACATATTATCTACTTGATTTCTATTGAATAAAACAAGGAAATACTTTCTACTTAGGTAATAAAATACAAATATTCCATGTGATTGTTGTCAATATGCAAGAATATTTTCCGGATGTACCTTGAATTGCATGGATGTGTTATATTTCCCGACGCCAACTACGGAGGGTGATATAACACATCCATGCAATACCGAGGGAAAATGTTCTTGTATATTGACCACAGTCACATCGATTAGTTGCTATATTATATATTAATAATATTTTTGGAGGTCCTGTTTTCCAACAACACATCAATATCCTGATTTGATGTTCGCGAAAATCTCGACATTTTTACCTTTGTCGTCTGTATACAATAGATTAATTTCGGGTTTCAACCGAAAATCTTCACAGGACAACATAACTCACGCGCGGGAATTTCAAGCGTGAACAAATCCCGAACGAGGTTATATTACCTGGTGGGCGTAGCAAGTGCAGCTAGAGTAGAAAAAATAGCGAAAAATATTGAATTTCTAATATTAAAATAAATCCAGTTATAAAATATAATATTGTTGCTTATATTAAGAAACCACATCATATTACATATCCTGTATACAGCATAATGTCACTGACACTTCATTCTGATAATTGTGTAGTATTTTTTATTTGTGAATGTACTTGGAACACGCCTATCATATATATATATATATATATATTTATTATACCTCAGTTGTAATTTTCTATATAAAAATCAGCTCGATAGTTTTACTATTTATCCAGGCTTATGTCGAGAAGTTTACTTCACCGGTCAATAGTTTCCAACTATTTGACCGACACCGTCATATTGTTTCGCGGAATTTTAATGCCGTGTACGGATTGGTTACTTGGCTTTACTATTACATTCGGAACTAATCTGCTTTCGTAAAATTCGAGAGACACTACAAGTGTGCAGACGTTTCGAATATGACAGGTAGATTTGTGTCCCTCACAGATGATGATTTAGCCAGAGCAAATTTTACAATAAGTATCCTATATAAATTGTGTGTTGTTAATAATAATTAATTTTAGTCTTATAAATAACCACTGTATTTATTTCTTCTTTTCGATAAGATGAACGAGAATTAACATTTTTATTTATGAACGAGAATTAAAATTTTTATTTAAACGAAGAGAAGTCACACACACATACGAGTTTTAATTTGTAAATAACAGGGATGCTTTATTTAGACATATTACATTAAATATAAGTCGTTGCCGTTCACTGCATTCCTTGGTTCGAAAAATTGTAGATGTCTTAGATTGAGAGGGTCGTATGG